>LPNX010430734.1:127418-405736 GCA_001517045.1 Pseudotsuga menziesii
TAGGGGATAATAATACTCTTAGGAAGAGATGTGTGCTGATTTTTGAGCTATTATTCATGGTACCATATTCATAGAAGATTCTTTTAGGGTCAACTATGAAGGNTCAGGCTCGCACCTACAATAAGCAAGAGATTTAATCCAGTGGCTCGCATTTGCAATAAGCAAAAGACTTAATCCAAGTCCTGCCTCTCAGGCATTGCTTTCTACATCCCCAAAGTTAGCCTTCGGGAAACAAAGAAATGATGAACTACTGCGTACGTTTGGGGGTTGGCATTTTAGGTCTATAAGAGCTACCATATTACTATCCTTGAAATAGTATTACCAGATTATGCTTATGTTTTACATTTTATTTGGTCTCGTTAGTAGTGTGTAGAGGAGATTAACATTAATTTATCTAACATGACATTCCAGGAAGTGGCTTTGAGTTGCTCATGTATTGTGCACCAATGTAAGTATAACATGTTTACAAAAGCCTATTGTCGTGTACACTCAAACTTAACAAAGATCTCACTTTTAAATATAATGTAATGGATATAGTCTGTAAGTTTAACATTTTATTTTGTAATATTGATGAACAGTGCTACGTTCATGAGGATAATAGAAAAGAGAAGCACTGAGAGTTTTTCAGGTTTGTCGTATGCAATAGCTCTCTTCAACTGCCTTATCTACATGTTGTATGGGTCGCCTCTAATCAGCAATGGGTGGGATAACGTTATTGTTATGGTTATCAACGAAATTTGCCTTCTTCTTCAGTGTAGTTTCATTTGTATCTATCTCAGTTTCGCTCCACCAAAATTTAAGGTATTATCTCATCGTATTACCTACATTTATAGGATTAAGTTGAATCCATTTAACTAATCAATGCCTTATTTTTATTAATCCATGGAGGCATTTGGCAGTAGATAAACAGCTAAAAAAAACTCGCATTGATCATATCGATATATATATATATATATATATATATATATGTGTGTGTGTGTGTGTGTGTGTGTGTGTGTGTGTGTGTGTGTGTGTGTGTGTGTGTGTGTGTGCAGAGGAATATGGCATGGATGGTTGTAGGCGTGTTCGTGATGTTTGGCACTATTGCAATAATTTCCTTGGGTGTTGTCCATCCTCACGAGCAAAAGAAGGTCCTTATAAGAACTAAAGGAATGATAGCCACTGCTAGTCTATACGTTTCTCCACTATCCGTAATTGTAAGCATATTCTACATTTATATAAATCAATGAAAGATTCACCAGTTTTTACAATTTTTTATAATGAAGTTAAATATTCACCAAGTTTTTACAACATTATATAATAAAATGAAAGATTCGCCAAGGTTTTACAATATTATATAATAAAATGAAAGATTCACCAAAATTTTACAACATTATATAATAAAATAAAAGATTCACCAAATTTATTATATATACATATTATATTATTGATAAAATCGCCTTCAAATTTTCCTATATATTAGAGAGATTTGCCCAATTTTTATACATATAAATCTAGGGGGGGTTCTTAAAATCATCCCTGATTGGGACCGCAAGTTTTGGAATTACTTCTCATTAGCATCACATTAAAGACACATACCTTGTATGGAATGTTGATCGCTTACCAGAAGATCCCTCTACACCTCCATCTAATGATTCCACCTCTTATCCAATTCCCTTACCCTTTCCCCCCTAACATGGTTGAATGGGAACTCCTTTCTCAACTTCGCCCTGGAAACAACATCCATGTTGATGACCTTGACATGCTTGGACATCATGATTTTGACAAAAATCATGATTGGACACAACAATATCCCTTCACATTTGCATGAAACGACCATATCGCTCGTTGACTTCAATCGCTTATCCACCCAACTACACCAAGACATTTCTTCACCTTCCAATTCACCAAATTCCTTGTCTCCCACACAATGCATAGCCTTTGACCTTGTGCTTTCCCACTTTGGAAATACTATGACCCCCACCCCACTGAAAATGGTCATTCAAGGTACTACAGGAACAAGCAAGTCTTACTTGATTTCTTGCCTAATATCTACACTCCAAAATTCCTCTGGCCACAATGTCTCCCCTTTTCTTCTCCTAGCTCCAACCGGTGTTGAGCATTTAACATACATGCACTTACAACTCATTCTACTTTTCGAATACCCATTGCTAAAATGCACCCTCTTGAAGGTCAATCCATTTCAAACCTTCAAGAAGAACTCCATCATATTCGATACATCCTTATTGATGAAATGAGCTTCATTGGCCCAAAAATTTTAACCCATATTGATGCCCATTTACGTGAAGCTTTCCCTTCCCAATGTACACTCCCCTTGGTGGTTGTTTCATGATCCTTCTTGGTGACTTTGGAAAATTTCCCCATGTAGAGGAAATCACCATTTATGTAGACTCATCACGTGGAAATGCTCTTTGGCATACTTTCAACACTTTCGTCACACTTTCAACCATATTTCACCAACAAGGAGATAACCCCTCTCAAATTTCCTTTCACCAACTCTTACTCAAACTTCAAAATACAACACCAACTCTTGAAGATTGGACTGTACTCCTCATGACAAGAACAACCTCCTCCCTTTCACATGTAGAGAACTGTGCATTTGAACATTCCACTCACTTGTATGAAACAAATAGCTCTGTTGCATTGCACAACAAACACATGCTAAAATACCTTAACATGCCAGTTGTGCATTGCTTTGCAGAACAAAGTAATCAACATGGCCATCAATCCATATATTATGAACGATTTCCCTTCAATGTTCTTCTTGCTATTGGTCAACAGGTCATGTTAATTTCTAACTTGTGGGTTGGAGTAGGCCTTGTTAATATACCACTTTTCAAACTCATTTCCATTGTCTACAACTCCAACAATCAACCCCCTACCTTACCATCCTTTATTGTTATTTAATTCCTCCACTACAAAGGACCCCCATGGGATGCTTCTAATCCAAATTATGTTCCCATCCCTGCCATAACAAGAGGTTCACATACGAAAATACCACTTCTCATGGCATGGGGTTTAACAATCCATAAAGCACAAGGAATGACCCTACAAAATGCAATGATAGATATTGGGAATATTGACAGACAAGGCCTTACATTCACTGCAATATCTAGAGTTAAATCTCTTTCAGGCCTTCGCATATCTCCAACTTTTTCATCTTCTAGATATTCTCGAATGAAAGACAATCCCTATGACCAACATAGGAAACAAGAGGAACCCTTTCTTGCTTCAAATTCTTTGCAAGGACATTGTCCTTAAAGCTTGCATTTATTTTCTCTAGGCGTGTACTTGCCACCAATATAATTTTTTATATTGCTCTCATTTCTCTTGTTCCCATTATTGAATATTTTTCTACAATAAGACAAAAAATAAACACATATCTTTGTTTTCCCTACAAATAGACATGTTTTTTTTCGATCTGTATTATTTACTTCTATGTACCTCCATTCATTATTTCAATGCAACATACAAAATCACCACTTGATTGCATGTTCCTCTTTTTGCATCAAATATAAAATGCTTTCATTTACCACTCTACAATGTTTACTTCTATGTGTTACCATTTATTATTTCAACATGTACATGTTGTATTAGATATATATATATTTTTTATAATAAAAACCTAAATTTTATTCTCAAACAAGTCACCTTGACATGTGCTATATATTCTCTCTTTCTTATGACATGCAAAAGTTGTGACATTTTTCATATTCATTGTTTTGTTCTGACTGTAAAAAAAAATTCACTATGAAATTTCTTAGCACACTTCCCTATTATGATCAACAAATAAAGGAACAAAGGGAAGCATTACAAGAGAAAGATGCATGCTTTGGATGATCATCTGTGCCTCCAATTAATTACATTCAACCAATGATTTAGTTGCTCCTTAAATTGAGGAACCTGCTTCAACGTGTTCTTTGTTTATGTTGCAAAACATAGCTAGATTTAGCATACCTTAGCAGACTTTCATACTATTGTAAACAAATAGATGAACATGAAAAAGAATTACAACAGATGGAAACATACTTTGAAGCATCATCTATGCTTCTAACTAATTGTATTTTTCTAACAACAAAGTTCTCTCTATATTGAAGCAACTACTTCAACGTGTTAAGCATATACATGAAAGAGATGCAGTTAGGTATATACGACAAGATTTGGTGCTACAACATCCACATCTTGGTCCCTCCATTTCTTGTACTTGGTGTTGTCGTTTCCAACAATCATGCTGTTTATATGATTGACGTGTACTAGATTCTTAGAATTTAGTATTCTAGACACTTCCCTGCTCTATTTTGGTGTATTGTTTCCTAACAACTTATGCTCCTTCACTTTTTATATTTTATCTTTCTCGACGAGATCCCTTTATAACATGTTTCAACTCTATATATACTTACTATGAAATTGTTAAGTCAACCTTTCTTTGTTGCACTTTCACTTTTCTTGTTATATAGTCTTATGGATTGATATGTTTCATATGGTTATTGTTACTTCAACTTCAAAATTGCCATTTTTTAATGCTATCACAATGTGTTTTTTACTATCATTTTCCTTCATAGTGTGTCCAAAACAAAGGTGGAAAATGCATGAAATTCTAACTTTATATGATTTTATCTCTTGATATGGAATATGATTTGGTAGATATATCCATTTTTTTTCTTTTAATGTTGAAAATATCATCAATTATACGTGCACATTATCCATGTGATTGAGTTTTTGTTTATCCCTTTTCCTTTTTTACTTGTCTGCAACATGCTTTGTTATGAATGTTCTTGTTGGAAAAAAACAAGTATGCCTACATTTTTCCAAAAAAAACAATGCCCAGTTATCTTTCCATGTTCAGTTGTTTATTTCCCTTTGCAGTAATCAAATTTTTTTAATGTTAGAATTAATTAATCCTCCCTTTTCCCACATAGCATATTTGGTCCATTTTACTAACTTAGGAGTTCATCATCACTTCACTAGTGTATTGGGGACACACCTAGGATCCACCTACCACTTATTGTGCCTTCATGCACGAGTTTAGGTTCCCCAGGGACCAATGCCTATAATTTAGGAACCCACTCTCAGTGCCACCATCAGTATCCTACATTGACCTTGGTAGGTATTCAGTCATGTTCATTTATGCCCCAGTTACCATCAGTAAGATCACTATCAGTTATACTTGAGCCAGTTTGCATGATTTAAGGGAGTGAGGTGCCTTTGTTCACCTACCCTCGTTAATTAACTAATTGTAGACTGATTTAGTTATTTGGAGTTGCATTAGTGAGCTCTAATGTTGATTTTTCTCACACTGAGTTAGTGCATGAGTCAGTTTGAGTTGGTGAATTAAAATCCTCCCGAAGGAATTCAAATTCTTCCTATTAAATGGCTAGTGTATTACAACAACATCAATGATAATTAATGTAATGACATTCTAACCAATTCTTGTCCGATTTGTGTCAAAATTTTTGCGATGAATCCATTGATCAGTTTTACATTGAATTGTTAATTCTACTACGACCTTCCCTTCAGATTGCTTTCATTCAAGTCTGAAGATCCATGGTTCACTAAATTTAACATGGTATCAGATCCTATGTTCAAGCCAACAAAAAACTGCACAAACTTCCATTCTTGCACCAAAAGACATTTGTCATTGAGTTTCCATATTATTCCTGTAATAATTGCATTGATCCCTCTAGATTCTGCCTAGAGGTGTGATGGAATAAAAGAAAGTGCACATGTCTAAGTGGAGAGTGTTTGATCTTACATGTTAGAGAATTGAAGTGTTTTGCAGTGTTTTTGTAGGTACAGTCAAATATTTCTTGAAGCATTGTTGATCAATATAGTTGTGAAATGGAGAATTCAGTAGCTCTGACTCCCAGAATCCTTACACCCTTCAGTTACCTTTATTGGAGGGGAGATATGCATATTACCTTATGCAAAAATGGTCTATACAATATGACCATGGGCAGAGCAGTTGAACCCCCACAACATATTGAAAAATCGAAGCATCTGGATAGGCTTGATGAATCTTTTAAGTGCATGTGCATACACATCTCCAGGAAGTTGTTGTTCCATCTTGATGGATGCAAGACTCCAAAAGAAGTATGGGTAAGCTCAAATCCTTGTTTGGAAAACATGATGAGTTGAGGGGCCATATACTAGAGAATGAGTTGATAGCACTACAACCCAGTAACTTTGACACAATACAACTATTCTCCACTAAATTCAAATCCCTAGTCATGCAATGCAAGCAGTGCGGGATTGAGAAGAAGGAAGAGCATTTGGTGCTCTCAATTCTGAGAAAGATTGGCTTAGAGTTTTGATTTTTTGTCTCAAATTTACAATCTGGGAGGATAACCACTCCAAATTGGTGAATTCCATCCCTATATGCCTTCTCATAATCAGGAACAAGATAAGTTGATTCATATGTGAGTGCTCAAAGCCTCTAAGAATTAGGCCCTCTTAGTTGGAGAATTTAAGAATGCACAATAAAAAGGGAAGAAAAGAGGGAAAGAGAAGAATAATATTGATTTGAAGCCCAAGGAGAAGCTGAATCCTTTAGATGGAGCCTCTACTTCCAAAAAAAACAAAAACAAAAAGTTTGAAAAAGCTAATTGCTCTTACTACATGAGAGGATTTCATCCAGAAAGTTAGTGTATGAAGAAGACCATTGAAAAAATGTCTAAGTTCCTTTAACAGAACAACATTACCCTTACTCAAGGTGCAAAGAATTCTGAAGCTAGAAACCAGACTGAAGAACATGAGAGGTGCCATGCTTTGAAATAAGACTTCACTCAGTCAAAGGCTTATCTGATTGATTTAGGAGATTACAATCACATGGTTGCATCCAAATAATACTTCACTTATATGGATCTCTCTAGAGGACCAAGCATGCATATGGGACATGATTCACAGATCCCAGCTGTCGGGAAAGGTTACATTAAAATTGAGCATGGAGAGTTCCAAAACGTGCTCTATTTTCCCTCCTTGGAAGCAAACCTGTTGTTTGTATACCAGATGACACATAATGGCTCTACCAAGAGAGTCACAATTTATCAAGACATGATGGATATCTATGAAGTCTCTACTGGAAATCTGATAGAGAAAGGAGTTGGTAATGATTCCTTCAAGGAATAAGAGTTTTCCCACGTCTTTCCTACTTTGTATCCGAGTGCCTTATTGACTCATGCCAATAACACAAGCAAGTTGGGGCATGAAATATTTGGGCACCTAAACTTCAATGATATCCAACAACTGCACAATGACAAGTTGGTTGAGGTCATGCCTCTCATCAAACCTTTTGAAGTAGTGTGCACTGGTTGCTTGGTAGGGAAGAATCCATAGAAAATATATGATATTTTGAAGGAAACACGATCTACCTACACATTATATCTAATACATAGTGATGTCTTCAGACCGATGATTACAACATATATGAATGGATCCAGATATTTTTCTGACCTTCATTGATGACCGTTCAAGGAATTGTTGGGTATACTTTATGAAGAAAAAGTATGAGGTATTTGAGGCCTTCAAAGTCTTCAAATCCTTATATAAGAACACTCTCAGAAATAAGATCAAGTCACTTAATATCTGAAAATGAAGGTGAGTATGTCAAAGGATAATTCCAGTAGCTATGTGTATCAGGAGGCATTCAAATGCAGCACTCGGCCTCATACATACCACAACAAAATGGTGTAGCTAAGAGGAAGAACATATCCTTGAAAGAGATGACTACATGCCATTTAGAAGTAAGAAGCCTTCCTCCTTATCTATGGGTTGAGGTAGTCAATTTTTTTATATATATCCAGAATAGGGTGCCTCACAAGTCAATTATTGGGGCTACTCCTTTCGAAGCACTGATTGGACATAATCCCATTGTCTCACATCTAAGAGTTTTTGTCTCCAAGGATTGGGCCATAATTCCTACTGACAAGAGGAAATCCTTCCAAGACCAGAGTAGTGAATGCATACTAATGGGATATGTTTATGATGATAAGGAATACGAATTGATGGAACTTGCAACCACAAAGTGCTTCATAGAGCACAATGTGCAATTTGAAGAAGATCGGGTGCATGATTCACAACAAGTTGAAGCAGAAGAAGGTATAATCTCTCATTCATTTCCATTTGAAGATGATGATATTATGACTAATGTTTCAGATTTAGAAGATGAGGGTCATGATAATCATGAACATGATATTCATATTGAATCCCAAGAAGATCCATGTATAGATCCAACAACTATTCCAAATCAGAGGCCTGAATGGGCCCAAAATATCATTGAAGCAACTAGGAATATTGCTGGGGATCCAGATGACAGAAGAAGAACAAGGTCTCAGTATTAGAATGAACATGTTGCAATTTCCCATTCAAATCCACTTATCTCGGAGAGGTGTTTCATGATGATGGGTTTAGATCCTTAGTCATTCAAAGAGTCTTGCCATGATCCAAGATGGCAGGCAGTTATGGATGATGAGTATGGTTCTTCACAAAACATGGGAGCTTGTCACTTTTCCACCTGGGAAGAATTAAGTTAAGTGCAAATGGATATTTAAGACCAAAATAGAAGCTGATGGAACCACAACCAAATACAAGGATCAATTGGTGGCAAAGGGGTACTCGCAAGTTGATGGGCTTGACTACAATGAGACATTGGCTCCTATTGCAAGAATGCACTCTATAAGACTAGTTTTGGAAATTGCATCTTTGAAGAGGTGGGAGATACATCACATGGATGTAAAGAGTGGCTTCATCTATGGTGACCTGGAAGAGGAGATCTATATGAGACAACCTAAGGGGTACATTGAACATTCATCCTTAGTATGAAAAATGAGGAAATATTCCTATGGGATTAAGAAAGCCTCGAGTGCATGGTATTCCAACATGGATTCATTTCTCATTTCACGAAACTTTGAGAGATACAGATCTGACTGCAATGTCTACATGCAGCAGAGAAGGGGATCATTATTGTTTCCGTTTGTCCTTGTTATAGATGATTTTACCACACATGGTTGATCACATTTTTATGGCCTTCCCTGTCCCTTTGTAGACACTTTAGACCCCATGGACTTATATTATCCTTTGATGTTCCAATATCATCCGTAAAAAACCCCTGTTTATTGATGTACGTGACTTTTAATCCCATACTCGTGTGTACACACAACTTTTGACCTCAAATATGTTTACATCGGGATGTGTGCATAAGTCCAATTTTTTTTGGAATTTTCCTCATATGAGTCCGAATAACTTGACTCTTGGCCTTCCAAATTCCTTGAGAACACTCGGATTCGACCCTCCATTGCCCTTTTGGATTGCTATATAAGGAACCCCTTGGATACATTGAGGAGGAGGAATTGAAGAGCAAAGAAACTATAGTCCATTGTTGCCACAGTTTGCTTGTACTTGAGTCTGCATCCCTTTGGATTTTTTGGAGCACTTTGTGTTCTTACCAAGCTTGCCTTTGCTTGTGAGCTTGCTATCGAGAGATGGAGGATTGAGGTGGTGGAGGCCCAGGTGGAGGACTCGATTTCTCTGGTTCGTAGACGTGTCGATAGAGGTTGTCACTATTGTAATCTCTGATTTTATTAATAGAAATATATTTTCCTATCTAATTATGCGCAATTGAATATGAATATTGAATCCATGGATGTGTTTAATTGTTTATGCATTGTTGAATGTATATCCTAGAGTAGGTCTAACACACTAGTATAGAGCATGCTTGTCTTGTTTGTTGTTGTTGAGAGTGAATCGTTAATACAAGCGTGAATTGGTAAGCTCAATGGGGATCTACTTCAACCATCTGGAACAAGGTACTATTCGGTATCCCTTAGTGTTAGATGTTTGGTTTCTCTTGCATACTAGGAAATATTGATTTCTAGTGTCAAAGCTTTATGTTGTGGTACACCCCAAGCCATAGGAAGTTTCTCTCCGTAACAGAATTGGTGACCATACTAGGGAGGTTCCTTGTTGTTTCTCTTTGGGGGTTTTTGGTATTCAATGAACTTGAATTACTCTTGATTTCTCTATTTATATTTCAGGTCTGGGGGGCATGTTTTCCTAGTAGGGTCCTGAAGAATTAAATTTGGTCTTGGCATGTATTTTTGCCCAATTTGTTTTTCCTTTCTCTTCCTATACATGGGTTTTTTATTCACAGTCGTGTATACAAACGGGTTTTCCTTGAACAGTCGCGTATGTATGCACTTTTAGTAAGAACAGTCGCGTATGCTTTGATTTTGAGCCTTAGTTTGAGGATTAAGTGTTGTTGGGTGAGTTCTGATGATTGTTGAGTCTTCTTGGATGCTTCTGGTGTCTGTATACACCCTATGTTTCTAACCAGAGATTGCTTTTAGTTTATTTTTTAAGTTTTGTTCTTGTCATCCATTTATCCATTTTTAGTTTTGAGATTGGTGCATTAGATCTCTTTTACCTTGGTTCCTTGCTTGGTTGTTTTTTGTGAGTGGTTGCAAGGTCTGGGGGTTGTAGAGTCATTTATTTGCTTCCATATCTCATTTATTGCAAAAAATACAAAAATATTTTTGCATTTGCATAGTTATGCATCTCTTGCATTTTGCATTGGCATGGTACTTGCATTAGGTTTGCTTACTGTTATTATAGTTAGATTTTCATATAGGAATGATTTCACTTACATTTGAAGGAAAATATTGCACCTCATGTAGTGGAATACCCTGCTCTTCATTCTGCACATTGCACTTGGCATTGCTTGTTAGGTGTGCATATTTACTTCACTGCTGAGTCATAACTCCATTAGTTGCATGACCATTTACCCTTTGAGTAATCACATCCAACTAAAATCAACGCTTAATAAAACGAATCACACTCTTTTCTTTTATAGGGTGCATCAACAAGAATAGGTTTTAGGGTCTTGGAATAGTTTATTATGAGTCAATTCTCCAAGACCACTAAACAAAAAAAGCAAGTGTCTGTCCAGGTGAGAGCGTGAAACCCTTGATATAATAAGTGTTTCTTAGGACGCATCTCTTACACTAGAGTTAAGCACGAGGCAGTGCATGCGATTGTGATTGGGATGACCCCTCGTCACTATTTGTGAGCACCGAAGATATTTCCAGGATTATATTCATATTTGGGGGCCTTTGAGGTATTGATTGGTGCACCCTTGTGGTACCAGTTGTGCTTTCAGGCTTCGGGATTTGCTACCCTTCCCATACGGTCAATCCCATATGTGACTGTCCGCCTGAGCATTGGTTATATTGAGGTGACCTTAGTTGCCTTACCTAAGTTATCGAGGGGGTATTTGCAGAGGTTATTCATCAGGTGTCCTGGCCAGGTAGGGGTCAGACAGCACAGTCGCTATATTCATTGAAGTTGAGGGCCACTATAATTGGTTACGAACCTCCCCTTACTGTGTATGGGAGTCTCAAGCCTCTCCTAGGTGAGACATACCTGCTTCATTCGGGAGCTCAATTATCCTACCCTTAGTTTGCTTGTGATTTGGATTTAGATTTTCTTAGGTGTATGATCTATGCACGCTAGATTGCTTAGAGTTGCGTAGCTAGATCAAGTCTTTTCTTTTTATTGAGTCATTGTGGATTCGGGTATGACACCTCATTGTTCTCTCCATTTAGCGAGACTTTCTCCTTCTATGTTTCCTCCTCCTTTGGGAGAGAGAACCAGACAGTTTGGGCGGACTCATTCTCACTTTGATTCACACACTATGGGTGATCATGAGCACGAGATCCCGAAGATCCCTGATCTTCCTCGTCATGTATGGGAATATGAATCTCCTAGCACACATGGCACTCTGGTATGGTTTGGTAGTCATTCGGCTACACCATCACATGAATATTTTTCATGATTCACAGATTCCACACACACTAATCACTAGTATTGGCTTCTGGGCGATGAGACTCACCACGCACCCACTAACACTAGCACTATTAGGTATGGGATGCCTGATATTTCTGAGACCAGTCCAGCACCTCATGATGGATCAGGTGTTGACCATGGTGTTGCGCCTGGGGGCACTTCCATTCCTTTCTAGGCGGAGAGGTTTGGTAGCTCTAGTCACATTACACCTTCCATCCCTACGGTGGAGGTTCCTTCACACACATATCCTAGGCCTAACACTAGTGTTCCTATTTGGGGACTAGAATATAGACATGTGAATATTGGGGGCATGAGTTATTTTCCTTCACATATTCCATCGTCTTCAGCACCAATCCCTTCAAATTATTTTTTGACCACGCATCCTCCTCCTAACTCTAGTGGGCCTTCTGGCCGGAGTTCTACTACTAGCCATGCATGTTCTGCTTCTGCTAAACCCATAGTGTCACAGGGCCATGTGCCTCCTTTTGTGTTAGCAAGACATGTATCTTCCCATGGACAATCTTATGGACCTTCTCGTGGACCATCTCATGGTTTGCTTTATGGAACCTCTTATGGACCTTCTTACGGACCATATTATGGACAAACCTACACACCTTATGGGTCCAGGTATCAACCTGTGTATTGGTCACCTAATTATGGCTTTGTAGCGCCCTAGCCTCAAGGTACTCCAAATCGCAATCCTTACATGCAACCCTATATGGGTCAAATGGGAGGAGTTTATTATCCCACTGGACAAGGACATGAGGTATATAGTAGTCAGCCTTATGCGAACCAGTCCTATCAGGGATCATGGAACCAACCGGCTCAACTTAGGCTCCCTTTCCTTGTGACTTTGAATTTACCCAATCTGTCAAGATTGACAAACAATCCTGTATCTCATGACTCGACATGGCCGACAGTTCCTACCAAACTTCCTTCGGACATTCCAAAGTTCGAGGGTAAGGCTGGTGAAGATCCTGGTGAGCACGTTACAACCTTCCATCTTTGGTGCTCTTCGAACTCCTTCAATGATGATTCTGTTCGTTTGAGACTATTTCAATGCACCCTCATAGGTCCTGCTACGAAATGGTATATAGAGTTACTTGGGGGGACATATTATTCATTTCATGACCTTGCTATGAATTTTCTTAACCACTTCCAGCTACCCGTGCATTACAATGCCGATACTGATCTCTTGTCGACAGTTTGGCAGGACAAAGCCACCCATATTTCAGATCATATTCAAGAGTGGCATAGATGGAAGAGGATGATTAAAGCCTTTATACCACCAGAGTTTCTTCTAGAGTGGTTCCTCAAGTCGTTGTTCCCTTATATCGCGAAGGATGTTTCCACATCCGGAGTGCAAAACGAGGACCAAGCTATATTTAGGGCCTAGTAGTTGGACTTGATTTATGCTTAGTCTGGGCTCCTTTATGAGATCATACCTAATGCTCCACGTTCCAATTTCGACCCCAAGTTCAAACCCGAGCCACGTGCCGATGGTATTGTTGGATTTGCAACTACCAAACCTATGGATTTGGTTACGAAACAAGTGCGCCAGTTATCGCTTAACCAATCTGCATCGGGGCAAGCTACGGCTTCGTCCCTTCCTACCCAGTTCGTGGATGTACTTTCCATGCAACCGTTGAACCCGAAAGGTAACCAGCAACCTGGAAGGAATAAAAAGAAAGGAAAAAATAATAAAAAGATTGAGAACGTTTACATTGGGGCAGATTGTTCCCCTGATGAGATTAAAGAGTATATCAAACTTTTCAAGGAATTTCATGATGTTTTTTATTGGTCATATGAGGAAATGTCGGGAGTAGACCCTCGCATTGTCGAACACGAAATAAAAACCTATCCATATGCAAAACTAGTTCAACAACATTTGTGTGCCGTGAATCCTAGGATAGTGCCTGCTATAAAAGTAGAGATAGAGAAACTGCTCAAAGCTGGTTTTATCTATCCTATTCCCTTGATGGAGTTGGTTTCAAATCCCATTCTGGTAGATAAGAAGCAGAGAGTGATCCGAATATGCACTAATTTCCGCGATTTAAATCGAGCCAGTCCTAAAGATAATTTCCCTACACCATTTATTAATCAAATTTCGGATGAGTGTGCGGGAAGTGAGGTTTTTTCTTTTATGGATGGATTTTCCAGATATAATCAGATGTATAGCTTAAACCCAAGGATGAACATAAGACTACATTTATTTGTCCTTGGGGAACTTTTGCATATCAGAAGATTCCCTTCGGCCTTAAAAACGCCAAAGCTACGTTTCAATGGGCCATGACTTTTTCCTTTCATGATCTCAAAAATATTATTGGCGTGTATTTGGATGATCTAGCTACTCACTCTCATTTGAAAATGTGTCATCCTTATCATTTGCGATTGGTTTTCGAAAGATGCCGTCATTATCAAATTCGGTTAAATCCTCACAAGTGCATCTTTTGTGTGAAGCTTGGTCGTTTACTAGGATTCATCGTGTCCAAGGAGGGCATTAGAGTCGATACCTTGAAGGTTGAGGCAATACTTCAATTGTCACCCTTGTGTAACATTCGACATATTCAATGTTTACAAGGTATGGCGAAATTCTTGCGAAGGTTCGTAGTCAATTTTTCCAATTTGACTAAAGGATTCATGCGTTTTTTGAAGAAAGACACCCCTTTTTACTAGGATGAGGGAGCCCAGGAGTCTTTCGATGCTCTTAAGAAATTCTTAGCATCGGCCCCTATGCTTAGTCCACCATACTATAGCTATGACTTTTTTATTTATGTGGCTGCATCTCAAGAGACTCTTGGTATGGTCTTGGTTCAAGAGGATGAGGAGCTCCATGGGCATGTCATATACTATCTTAGCCAAAACCTTATTGATGTGGAACTTCATTATACCCATGTTGAGAAGCTAGTCTTAGCCACCATCCATGCAGTTCAGCGTTTGAGGCATTACATCCTTCTTCGCCAAACTTTGGTTGTAGCTCACATTAATCCATTTCAATTTGTCCTCACCAGAAGGATGATTGGGGGAAAGTATAATAAATGGATTGTGATATTGCAGGAGTTTGATCTCAAGTTTGTTTCAGCAAAGTCGAAGAAATCGTTAATTTTTACTGAGCTCATATCATATTTTCTAAATTTGGATGAAGAATAGGTTAATGAGTATTAATCTGTCACAGTAATCTGGGGACTAAAACACAGTCTCATAAGAGATTTCAAACAATTAAGCATGAAAATCGCATAATGGCGTTGCAATGGAAGTAGCAACTCTGTATAATCAATAAAGAATGAGTAATACAATACAATAATCATGCAAGATGCATGAATTCCAAGACAATTCAAATTCCCAAGGAGGTCATTCGAATTGAATGAATGGGTGTAGCTTAACTGACTGTAAGCCACAGTAAACACACCTAGTTAACCAACTGATGAAGTGTTGATTGACTCAACTGAGTCCTAACTGAAGTCAGAGTGCAATGGATGACTGAGTCTAACTGAAAGTAGCTCAGACAAATGTCACTGCATGCCAATCAACAAGTGGTAGCACATCATTAACTCCAATGAACCCTGATGAGGTTAACTGATGTCAAACTGGCCATTAGAGGTGGTTGGAGGCGCCCCTGTTAACTCCAGTTCATAAATAAAAATAAAAATAATCAATATAATGAGTGGAGACGCCTTCAATACTTAGATTAATTGATTGTAACCATCAGTTAGCAATTAGGTGCATTTATGACACTCATATTACTCCCAGAGTGCTCCTTGTTTGTAGGAGGAATCCCAGTTATCCTCCCCAAGTGAAGGAGAAGGATTAATTGGCCTCCTTAACTGAAGGTAGGCGTGGGTGTCCTCATGCTGATGTCATAGTGTGCTCATCTGATGTCGATTAAGTCAATAAAACTTAGGATAGTGGTTTAACAAGGCCAAATTGACCAAATTAAGTGTGCATGGTGGGTAAATGTCTCCAACACCCCCCCTTAAGATATACTCAGCAGTGGTAGAAACATTAAGTGCATGAAATTCTAGGGCCCCGGCAACAAAGGCCATAGGTCACCCTGTACAATAATGACTCAAACAATGCTAAAAAATAAATCTAAGTGAGGAAAAGAGGGGAAAACAAGAGGGAAACCCCCCCCCCTCAAGTTGAACACTGAAAGTAGTCTGATCACCCTGATGAACTCACCCCCAACAGTGAATGGAGGTAAGTGAACTTCTTTTCTAAAAATCTCTTGGTGAAGATGCCTCCAATCTGCTCATCAGTCGGGCAGTATTGCAGAATGATTGTCTTGTCATGCACTAATTCCTTGATATAGTGCATGTGTATCTCTATATGCTTGGTCCTCTGCCTGGTAACTGAATCTATGGATATCTTAATATCACTTTTATTGTCACAAAAGAGGACAGTGGACAAAGTACTACCAAGATCAAACTCTGAAAGAATGCCTTGCAACCAAACAACTTGGATTCAATCATTCATTGATCCTTGGTACTCGGCCTCTGCTGAAGACAATGCTATGGTGGCCTTCTTTTTGCTAGACCAAAAAATGGGGCCACCACCAAACATGAAGACATATCTGGAAGTAGAATTTTGATCATTATAATCACCCGCCCAATCAGAATATGTGTAACCAACCAGCTCTAGCTCGGAGTCTGCAGCATAGTGAATGTCGTAGGTCCTGGTCCTTGAATATACTGGAGGATCCTCTTGGCTGAATTCCAATGAATATCATGGGTCTAATACATGTATCTTGACACATCATTCATGGCATAACATATATCAGACCGAGAATGAGTCCAGTAAAACAAGCTACCAATCAGCTGTCGATAAATAGTGAAGTCCATGGGAGGTGAGATTTTTCCTTCTTCAAGGCTGATCCCTGAAAGGAAAGGGAATGGAGCAGCCTTACATTCAGCCAAGTTAAACTTTACTATTAGGTCTGATATGTATTTGGACTGAGTGACCATTATCCCATTAAATTTTTTCTCAATTTCGAGCCCCAAAAATTGCTTTAAGAGCCCCAAATTGCTCATTTCAAATGCATTGTGGAGAGCAGTTTTGATGACTGAAATAGAAGCAACTGTGCTACCTGTGATCAGTAAGTCATCAACATATAAAAAAATAATAATCAAATGACCATCAGACTACTTTATATACACATTTGGATATGATCTACACCTTTGGAAGTTTTGCGAGAGAAGGAAGGCATCCATCTTGGAATACCACTCTCTTGGTGCCTGTTTTAACCCGTATAGTGACTTATTTAGTTTGCAAACCAAAGATGGATCAGAAATGTATCCCTTAGTCTGCTTCATGTATCTCTCCTCATGAATATCTCCATGCAGAAAGGAAGACTTAACATCCATATGATGCACTTCCCAGTGCTTAGATGCATAAATTGGCAAAACTAGGCGGATAGAGTCCATTTTTGCAACAAGTGCAAAAGTCTCATGGTAGTCCACACCTTGGACCTAGGACAAAATATTTTGCTACCAGAATTGCCTTATATTTGTAGGTGCTTCCATCAGAAGCAACCTTAGTCCAAAACACCCACTTGCATTGAACCGATTTCCTCCCCAGAAGAAGAGAAACTAGCTCCCAAGTAGTGTTTTTCTGAAGAGAATTCATCCCTTCATCCATGGCAACTTGCCATCTCGGATCCTTTCGAGCATGGTAGTTAGACTTAGGGTCTGTACATGTCATCAAATAACAATATTCTAACAACAAATAATCAGGAAAAGAGAGTGCAATACCTGCTCTTTGGAAATTAGACCAGGTTCTCCTTGGATCATCCAGATTTCCAATGTTATCACCTGCAAAGGAGAGTGTCTGTCGAGCTCAAGTTGGGAGATGATTTTGTACTTTAGGTTCTGATTCAGCATCTGATGTTGGCTGTACACTGATATCAGATATCATAGGATCCAAATCAGGGTCATCACCCCCAATTACATCATCCAAATATTTAGTAGAATAGGAAGGAAATTCAGCAGTTTTCTCCTTCACTAGTTCCACCTCCTGAAGAGGTTCATCGAACATGACACTCCTTTCAATGATAATTTTTTATTTTATTTTGATATCCATCATCTTGAAAACTTTAGATTCATCAATATATCCAATAAACAGATATTCTATGCTTTACGGTTGCAAAGCCCTCCTTTTATCAGGCGGAATTCGGGCCCATGCAGTGGACCCAAACACCCTCAGATTGGACACATCCATCTTGTGTCCGAAATATGCTCTGAAAGGGATATTCCCTTTCATGGATGAGTGTGGCACTCTCTGTTTTGAATATATGATGCATCATGCATGGCTTCAGCCCACAAAATTGCAGCCAACTTCTTTGATTCCAACATACAGGTGGTCATCTTCTTGAGAGACCGATTCTTCCTCTTCGCTACACCGTTCTACTGGGGAGTGTAGGGGACTGAATGATGGATCTAAATACCACTTTGGGAACATGCATGTAGTAACTCATTACTGACATACTCAATTCAGTGAATTTTTCCAAGACTTTCGACTTCTTTTTGATAAAAAAAGACCCATGTTTATCTGGAAAAGTCATCAATGAAAGTCGGGAAGTACCTTGATCCATTCATGGATGTGATAGGCATGGGGCCACTGATATCAGAATGTATCAGTCCCAAGATGAATGATTCTCATCTTGCCTTCCCCCGATCAAACTTATGCTCAAGGTGCTTTCCAACAACACAACCCTTGCAAATTCCAGTGGTAGCTTTGATGACCGGCAGGCCTTCAACCATAGAATTCTTCTGTAATTGCTGCAAGTATTTGAAGTTTAGATGAATGAACCTCTCATGCCATAGTCTACTAAGTTCATTTGCATGAGTCAGCAATGCGGTGGAATTTGCATTCGCCACAAAATGGGAGAACTCATAAGCTTTTGCATGATGGTTTGCAAGGCCTTTTGCTACAAGTTTTTTGGATGCGAGTTCTGTGATCTCTACATCATCTGGGCTAAAGGAGACTCTCTTGGGAATCTCGTATGTGTCATCTTATAAACAATTAGGATTTTTGATGGAAGATATGGTACATACAGAACATTGGAAAAATAACCATGCTCAAGATCTACAGTACCTTGTCCTTCGGATATGATTGTGGAGTCATCTCCCATGTGGATGGGAATGGATTTTCCAGTCTCCAAAGATGAGAAAGAGTCTCTTTCATCCATCATGTGATTTGAAGCTCTAGAATCTATCAAGAGTGCTTTCGACTTCGAAGTGCTTTCCATGAGAGCATGACCTCTTTCATGATGTGGTTCCCGATCTTGCTGATCTCTCCTCCGAAAGCTTTCAAGAAGATTGATGTGATTTTTCACAAGAAGAGAAGTAGCTTCATCAAGTTTCTTTTTCATGCAGGCATGTTCAGGGTGGAATCCCTTCCCGCAGTATGAACACTTTACTTTTTCCTTTTCAATGATGCCCTTTGCTTTTGTTCTTCTTCGAGCCGAAAGGCTCTTCATGCTGCTGGTTTCCAATTTTAGGATTAGGAGCTTTGAATTTGGTTTATGGGTTCTTCTGCTACTTTCCTATACCCTTCAAATATTTGGGCCTCGAGACATAGAGGGCTTGATCATGGGAGGATCTGACGATCCCCATCTGGACAAGCTTATCATTTTCACGTCTTAAGGACTCAACAAAGGCATTGAGTGAAGGAATATTCAATCCAGGGGTTGTGAGATTCCCCGGATGGAATGTAGAGACAAACACTGAATAATCAAGTCCAAGTTTGGAGAGAATGGAGAGGATGAGCTGATCATCCTCCTTCTCCACCTTACATTGCTTCAATAGTAAGACAATATGGTTGAACTTTGTGAAAAAATCATTTAAGGTCTCAAAATTCGAAGGCTGGAGAGACATCAACTCATTTTCAAGCTGGTGAACTCTCAAATCATCATGTTTTCCATACAAGGTGTCCAATTTGTCCCAAATTTCCTTTGGAGTCTTCAATCCCGAGAGATGGAAAAGAATATCCCGGGAAATTGAGAGGCACAAGAATCTGAATGCTTCATCTTTCTTATTCAAGAATCTGGCTTTGTTTATCACATGGGTAGGCTCTTCTTCAATATCCATAGTGACCCGGTAGATTCCTATGGAACGTAGCTGGATCTCCATGTCTCCTTTCCATGAGTGGAAATTGAACGGAGTCAAGAGTTCGACGAAAGAAGCCATATCAAACTGTTGTAGCGAATTCTTTTCACCTATTAAAACTTGCAAATCACAACAAAAGGGGCACCGTAAGGTCGGACAGCCTGCACATTTTAGGCTTTCATCACACCCAGCATAATTTATCAATCAAGCTTGATCAATAATTTCTTTACTTGGGGTATTAAGTGGTAAGCCTTGGCTTCTTGTGCAGTGCTGGAATTTTGAGCTTTTGCTCAATTTTTCATGCAAGATCTGTCAAAAACCATGTTTTTGAGAGATCTGAAATTTGTCCTGCCATGAGCTCTGATACCATATTAATCTATCATAGTAATCTAGGGACTAAAACACAGTCTCATAAGCGATTTCAGACAATTATATTAGAAAATAGGACCGCATAGCAATAACAGATATACAGTTAAATCATTAAACAAGATGAAAAAAAAATTAAACACATTACAAAGAGACACGGATATAACGTGGTTCACCCAAACGATGGGCTACGTCCACAAAAAAATTACCAGTCCTTTTATTACAATCCAGAAAGATGAAGGGATACAACCTGCAGCAAAACCGTTGCACTTCCTCTTCACGCTCTCTCAGTCTCTCTTACACAATCAGAGAGATTGTTTACAATGCAATAATACCATACACAGCCGTGTTACAATGCTTTCTTTTATAGGGGAAAAATACCATGGGAAAATACTATGGTTAACCCAATACCATGGGTCCACATAACTGTTGGTCAACACACATCCCAAAAAAAATTCTCGGGGGCACTGCCCCCGAACCCCCTATTTTAGGGCCCTACCCCAAACCCCAAGGTAGGGAGAATGAGTGTACAGTACACCTGGGTTACAAATACGACTGAATAATATCTCTGGATATGGAATATCAGGCTCCAAAACCAACAATCTCCCACTTGGAGACTGATCACAGTAGCTCCACCACTGTTGTACTTGCTGGACTATGCTCTGGACCTTGGACTTGGAAAATTTCTTATTTTCACCTTCATGCTTGAAGGCCAACATAAACCGAGCAAGAACTCAGTTTCTCTTTGGTTACTCCCTTTGTCAACATGTCTGCAGGATTCTGGCTAGTATGTATCTTTTCAAGTTTTAACAGTTCTTCATCTAAAACAGATCTTATGAAGTGGTACTTGAGTTGTATATGTTTAGTCCTCGAATGAAAGGCTGAGTTCTTTGCAAGATGAATGGCACTCTAGATGTCACTATACATACTACTATTCTCCTGCTTCTTACCCAATTCTTCCATGAACCTCTTCAACCAAACCATATCCTTACTAGCCTTTGTAGCAGCAACATACTCTGCTTCCGTTGTTGAAAGTGCAACAACCTGTTGCAGTTTTTAAATCCAAATTATTGTTGGTCCACCCATAGTAAACACATACCCTGTGGTGCTCCTCCTGTTGTCTTTATCACCAGCCATATCTGCATCAACATATCCCTATAGAACAGTGTCTGAACCTCCAAAACATAATGCATGAGAAGTGGTACATCTCAAATAACTGACAATCCACTGTACCGCTTTCCAATTCTCTTTACCTAGATTATTCATATACCTGCTCACAACTCCCACTACATGTGCTATATATGGTCTTATGCACACCATGGCATACATCAAGCTTCCAACCGCTGATGAATAGGGAATCTTGGACATGTAATCTATCTCTTCCTATGTCTCTGGACACATATCCTTGCTTAGTTTGAAATGGCTGGCCAAAGGTGTACTAACTGGTTTTGCATTCTACATTCTAAACTTCTGCAACACCTTTTCTATGTACTCACCTTGAGACAATGTTAATTTGTGATTTTTCCTATCTCTTGTTATTCTCATACCAAGGATTTGCTTTGCAGCACCCAAATCCTTCATCGCAAATGATTTAGCTAGTTTTCTTTTGAGCACATTTATATCCTGCATGTTAGACCCTGCAACAAGCATGTCATCCACATACAATAACAAGATAATGTATCTTCTGTTATCTAGCCTCTTGAAATAAACATAGTGGTCAAAATGACATCTATCATAACCTTCTTTTGTCATAAACTTATCAAATTTCAAATACCACTGCCTTGGAGCTTGCTTCAGGCCATACAAGCTCTTCTTCAACCTGCAAACCAAATTCTCCTTCCCTTTGACCTCATACCCTTGTGGCTGCTGCATATAAATCTCTTCTTCCAAATCCCCATGGAGAAAGGTCTTTTTTACATCTAACTGTTCAAGATGCAAATATTCTACCGCCACTAGACTTAAAATAGTTCTAATTGAAGTCATTTTAACAATAGGAGAAAATATTTCATCAAAGTCTATACCTTTATTTTGTGCAAACCCCTTTACAACAAGTCTAGCCTTGTACCGCTTCTTGCCTCCATCTTCTTCCTTCAACTTGTAAACCCATTTATTCTGCAATACCCTTTTTTCTGCAGTCAACTTAACCAGATCCCAAGCCTGGTTTCTTACCAATGAGTCCATCTCCTCATCCATGCCTTGCTCCCACTTCTTTCTAGTTTCTACCTGCATTGCTTCTTCATAACTTTCTGTTTCACCAAAATTAGTCATCAATAAATAATACAGTGAAGGAGAGAATCGTTCAAGGGATCTACTTAACCTAGTATACTTTCTTACAGTTGCAGGAGTTTCAGGTACCTGCTGCTGCTCTTGATTTTTTGGTGCCTTTGGAAATTCATTTTCTTTGATTTCATCAAGCACTGTGTACTCTGTGTTTTCATTTTCTTCTTTCTTTCCCTGCAGCTAATATTTGTACATGACATTTTCATTGAATACTACATCTCTACTCCTAATGATTTTGCGATTTTTAAGATCCCATAAGCGATAACCAAAATCATCAACCCCGTATCCAATAAAAGTACATTTCTTGGATTTAGCCTCAAGCTTTTTTCTATCATATTTATCAATATGGACAAATGATTCACAACCAAAAGTTCTCAGAAGTGAGTATTTTACCTGTTTACCTGTCCATGCCTCCTCTGGAATGCCACCATCCAAAGCGCTTGAAGGCCCTTTATTTATTAAATAAACAACAATGTTTACACCTTGCACGCAATCTGATACACCTTGCATGCTCCATGATTGTTATGTTCATCCTTTATGACACACCATTTTCTTGTGGTGTTTAAGGGACTGTCTTCTCTCTACGAATCCCATTGTGTGAACAGTAACTGTCAAACTCCTTGCTACAGTACTCACCTCCATTATCATATTTGAGACATTTCAACCTTTTTCCTGTCTCATTCTCAGCCAAAGCTTTCCACTTCTTAAAAGTATCAAAAACATCATATTTTTGTCTAATGCAATAAACCCAAGTTTTTCTAGTTGCATCATCAATAAAAGTAACATAATAACAAGATCCACCAAGATATTATACCTGAGCTGGTCCCCATACATCTGTATAGACAAGCTCTAACTTTTCACTCTTCTTTTGTTTCCCAACCCTGAGAAATCTAAATCTCTTCTGTTTTCCATAAACATAGTTCTCACAGAATTCCAAACTTACCTGCTTCAGATCTGGAAGTAGTTTCCTTGAGTGGATAATATGCATGGGCCCTTCTCACTCATGTGGCCAAGCCTATGATGCCACAGCGCCGCACCTGTTTCTGTGGAAGCTACAAAGATAGAATAATCAGTATTATGAGGACATAAATATAACATACCTACACTATATCCTTTTGCTATTACCAGTGATCCTTTATTGATCTTCCACCACATTTCTCCAAACGTAGATAAACAGCCGCTATCTCCCAACTGCCCTGTTGAGATCAAATTTCTTTTCATAGCAGGAATTTGCCTTACATCCTTTATCAGCCATTCACTTCCATTATTTAACTTAATCCATACCTTACCCTTTCCAACAATTTTACATGGTTCATCATCCCCCAATAGTACATTCCCAAAATCACCTTGAACATAATCATGAAAGAATTTCCTATGGGGTGTAGCATGACATGAAGCCCCTAAATCTACTACCCAATAAGCACTAGTATTATCTAATGCAAGAATCAAATAATTGTGTAACACATCACCTGCTACATTCACTTCCTGAGTAGTCGCTTGCTGCCTCTCACCTTTCTTCTTTGGTGCTCTACACTTTTTCTTCAGGTGTCCTTTCTTACCATAGTTCCAGCACTCTATTTTTCTGAATCTAGACTTGGATCTTCCTTTTTTATACTTGTCATGATTTCCTGGGCTCCTTCCTCTCTCATTTTGTCTCCCTCTGCTCTCCATGGTCAACGCATTACCTGATGTCTCACCTATGCTTTTTCTTCGCATTTCCTCGCTAAGAATAACACCAACAACATCATCAAACTTAAGAGTGTTTGAACTAGAGACAGAGTTACTTACAACCATGACCAAGCTATTCCAGCTTTCTGGAAATGAGCACAAGATTAGAAGAGCCCTAACCTCATAATCAAAGTTCACTTTTACAGAACTTAACTGACTGGTAAGTGTATTAAACTCATTTAAATGGTCAGCAACAGATCCACCTTCTGACATCTTCATATTAAATAAACGCTTCATTCAAAATACCTTGTTAGAAGTCGAGGGTTTTTTGTAGAGCTTACTCAATGTGCTCACCACACCCTCTATTATTTTTTCTTTCGAAATATTGAAGGCCACCGACGAAGCCAGGAACAACCGTATTATTCCCAGTGCATTTCTGTCAAGAACCTCCCATTCTTCATCCTACATAGCCACCGATTGGTTTTATTTTCCGCCCAACGGCAAGTATAGATCCTTCTGGTATAGATAGTCCTCCATTTGCATCTTCCATAACTGATAGTTTTGGTCGTTAAATTTCTCGACCCTTGTGACAGCTGATTTTACCACACATGGTATATCACATATCTATGGCCTTCCCTGTCCCTCTGCAGACTCTTTGGACCCCATGAACTATTTTTGTACCTTTGATGTTTCCAATATCATCCCTAAAAACATGCATTATTTGCCATACGTGACTTTTAAACCCATTCTCGTGTATATAAGCATATATGACCCTTAAACCCACGTACATCGGGATGTGTGCAAAAGGACAAATAGTTTTGGAGTTTTCCTTGATGTGGATCTGAGTCACTTGTCTCTTGGCCTTCCATATGCCTTGAGATCACTCGAATTTTACCTTCCATTACCCCATTGAAGCACTATATAAGGAACCATTTCGATACATTGAAAGGGAAGGAATTGAAGAGCAAGAAAACTATAGTCCATTGTTGTCGTAGCTTGATTATACTTGAGTCTACATCCCTTTGTCCCTTGGAGCACTTTATGTTCTTCCCAAGCTTGCCTTTGCTTGTGAGCTTGCTATCGAGAGATGGAGGATTGAGGTGGTGGAGGACTCAGTTTCTCTGGATCGCAGACGTGCCGACAGAGGTTGTCATTCTTGTAATCTCTGATTTATATTAATAGAAATATATTTTCCTGTCCAATGATGTGCATTTAAATGAATATTGAATCCATGGAAGCTTTTAATTGCTTATACATTATTGATTATATATGCTAGAGTAGGTCTGACACAATTATATAGAATGCTTGTCTTGTTTGTTGATTGTTGAGCGAGAAAATTGCTAACACAAGCGAGATTGGAAAAGCTCAACAAGGATCTACATCAACCATCCGGAATAACGGTATGTTTTGAGATACTTTAGTGTTAGATGTTTATTTCTCTTGCAAATTGGGAGGGATTGATTTCTGCAGTTACTCTGTTTGTTGTGGTACCCCAAGCCATAGGAATTTTTCTCCGTAACAGAATTGGTGACCATATTGGGGAGTTCCTAGTCATTTCCTTTGGGGATTTTATCGTCATTCAATGTTCTTGAATTGCTCTAATTTCTCTGTTTCTGAGTCGGGTCTGGGGGCATGTTTGCCTAGTAGTGTCTGATAGGAGTAAATTTTGTCTCAGCTTGTCTGTTTACCTTCTTTTGTATCTCTATTTCTTCCTATACATGAGTTTTGCCTTCATAGTCGCGTGTACATGCAGGTTTTCCTGCAATAGTCGCGTATATATGCAGATGTTTTGCAAACAATCGTGTATGCCTTGAGATTTGCCTTTTTGGGGAAGATTAAGTGTTGTTGGGGATGCAGATTCTACTCCCGTATATGATCCTTCAATGGAAATACCTTCACATTCTGGTTATGATCCCTCATTCATAGGTCGTTGGTATTGGTTTCTAGGTGACGAGACTCATCATGAACCCACAAGCACTAGTCATGTTTGTTATGGCATGTCTAATATCCTTGCACCCGATCCGGCACATCATGTCAGGTTGGAAGTTGAACCTAGCACTACGCCTGAGGGCACTCCTATTCCTTTCCATGCGGAGAGATTTGGGAGCACTAGTCACATTGCACCTTCCATCCTAGTGGTGGAAGCAATTTCACATGTCCATCCTAGACCTAGTGTTAGTAACCATATGCAGATACCAAAACTGAAACGAGTGACCATTGGGACCACCACTTACATTCCTTCACATGTCCCTTCATCCTTGAACCCTACTCCTTTGAATGATTTTTTTACTACCCTTCCTCCCCCTCATTCACGTGGTCCTTTGGGCTGGAATATTGCTACTAGCCATGTTCATACTACGACTAATCGCATTGTAGTATCTCAGAGTCAAGTACCTCTTGTTGTGTTGGGAGGTCATATCCTTGTTTCTGGATCATCTTATTTTCCATTGCAAGGAGTTCCCCATATCCCTAACTATGGAGCTTCTCATGGGACACCTTATGGAGCTTCTCATGGGCAGTCTTATGGACCGCAGTATGGATAGAACTATCAACCCTATGGGTGCAGGTATCAACAGACTGCTTACTCTTCCAATTATGGATTTGTAGCACTGCATAATCAAGGTAGACCACATCACAATGCTTCCATGCCGCCCTATACGGGTCAAATGGGAGGAGTTTATTATGGACAAGGCCATGGTATTTATAGAAATCAGCCTTACATGAACCAAAAATATCAGGGAGCATGGCATAGACCGGCTCAACCTAGGCTCCCTTTCCTCACAACATTGAACTTACCTGACTTATCAAGACTTATGAACGATATGGTACCTCGTGATCCGTCCTGGCCGGCCATCCCTAACAAGCTTCCTTCGGACATTCCCAAGTTCGAGGGTAAAGCTGGAGAAGATCCTAGTGAGCATGTCACTACTTTTTGCCTTTGGTTCTCTTCCAATTCCTTACAAGAGGATTCAATCCGTGTGAGGCTATTTCAACGCACACTCACTGAGCCTACAGGTAAATGGTATATAGAGTTACCAAGGGGGGCATTCATTTTATTTGATGACCTTGCCATGACTTTCCTCAATCAATTTCAGCTACCAGTGTGTTATGCAATTGATACCGAGCTCTTGTTGACATTTCAGCAAGACAAAACCACACATATCTCAGATCATATTCAAGAGTGGCATAGATGAAAGTGGTTGATTAAAGCCTTTATACCACCAAAATTTCTCCTTGAGTGGTTCCTCAAGTCATTGTTACCTTACATCATGAAGGATGTTTCTACATATGGAGTCCAAAACGAGGAACAAGCAATCTTTAAGGCACAAGAGTTGGATTTGATCTATGCTTAATTCAAACTTTTGTATGATATTATACCTAATGCTCCGTGATCTAGTTTCAATCCCAAGATCAAGCCTAGACCACATGCCGATGGCATTGTGGGTTTTACAAGTGCCAAACCCGTGGATTCGGTTGTGAAACAAGTGAGCCAATTGTCAATTAATCAATCTGCGTCGGGACAAGCTATGGCTTCATATCAACCTACCCAAACGATGAGTGTACTTTCTGTGCAATCGTCAGACCAGAAGGGAAACTAGTAACCTGGAAGGAATAGGAAAAAAGGTAAAAATAATCGTAACGGTGGGAACAAGAACGAAAATGCTAATTTTAATGACAAGAACAGTCGTAATGCTTGGGGGGACAAGCAGTCTAAATGTAACGTAAAGTTTCCTTGCCAGTTATGTAAGGAGGACCACCTCACTCACTTGTGCCCTCATATGGAAGATGCCTCGAGGTTCATAGCACAAGGCCCAGCCGTGCTAACTAATCCTTTACCCAACAATCAAAATATGAACTTGAGGACCATTGATCCTCATTGTGCATCGGGTGGAGATCAAAATCCGCTAGAAGCCAATAGTGGTCATGGTTGTGTTAACATGGTACGCAGTACTAAAGTTGTGACTCGTGCGAAGGATTATGGTTCGTCAGAACCGGACCTTGGAAAGGAACCCTCTCCAATCGAGAGACCTTTGCGTATCGAAAAACCTACGGATAAACATGAAGTTGTACCTCACATTCCTAAGGGATTCCTAAATCATTTAGGGCACAATCCTAATGCCCAAGCCACCCAAAACTATTCTGTTGTCGAGGATTTGGGCCAAAATTCTTGCGCGATGTCCGCGCTTGAAGTACTTCAGACTTGTCCTCCGCAGAGGAGAGCCTTGCTTTCTGCTCTTGGGGTTGATGATGATAACTCTTCTTCCATTATCAAATTTGAAACCATGGGAATACAGCCTCTCTTTCCTTACTACGTGTCTCTTTTGATTCATGTAGAGTGTCTTAATATGACCTTCAAATGCACTGTGATTGACGAAGGCGCTGCTGCTTCCATGATGTCTTTGTCATGTTGGAATGGTTTGGGTTCTCCCAAGTTGTCTCAATCTACTACTATGTTGACAGCTTTTGATGTTAGATCTTTTCATTCGCACAGGATTCTTCCTTCTCTTGTTGGGAGGGAAGACCATCGCAATCGAGGTCGAGGTGGTTGATGCGCCCCTTGACTACAATCTTTTGATGGGGTGGAATTGGATGTATAGTATGCAAGCCGTATCCTCTTCTCTCTTTTGAGTAGTCTGCTTTCCATTTAATGGGAATATCGTTACTATTGATCAAACATCATTCCGTAATCCGAGTGTTAATTCATCATCGAGAACTTCTATCTCGATTATCGATCATTCTCAGACGGCAACTGGGAGTGTAGGTGTGGGTATGTATCTGTCTCTTATGGGAAGCTTTAGCTGTCCTGCACCCGTTCTTATCATCAGATCTAGTTTTGGTGGGGCTTCATCCTCGTTGAATTCAGTGTCTTTTCGCACTACCCATATGGAAGATCCTTGGATTCTTCCTCCACCGAGTCCTTCGATTGGACCTATCGAAACGGATGTGTCGTTGCCTGCAATGACGGTAGCATATCAAGAAAAACAAGATCAAGTTGCAGAGCCTAGTCCTTCCTCTTTGCGGACAAAGGAGGAGGACCCGTATGTGCTGCCTACATGGGTAGTTGAGTCCTCTCATGCACATGATTGCCTCGACGACGTTTTTCCATCGGATGAAGCCATTATTGAGGCCATGTCTATAGTTGAGCCACCTTGGGAAGAGCTACATCATTGATCATATTTTATTCCTAAGCTTGACCGTATGGAGCGTGATGAATTTAGGGATATTCTTAGAGAGAATATTGGTAGTCCTGTGGTTCCATTGAACTCTCCTGGTCAGATGGTCAATGGGAACATGGTGAATTTATCACCTACTATTCCTATCAATATTTCTCACGATCCTGGAAAAGTTGAGAATGTCTACATTGGGGTGAGTTGTTCCCCTGATGAGATCGTGGAGTATACCAAGCTATTTAAAGAGTTTCATGACATCTTTGCTTGTTCATACAAGGAAATTCCAGGTATCGACCCTTGTATTGTTGAACATGAAATTAAGACCTATCCAGATGCGAAGCCGGTTTGACAACGTTTGCATGCGGTGAATCCTAGAAAAGAACCCACTATTAAGGCAGAGATAGAGAAACTGTTGAAAGTCGGTTTTATCTATCCTGTTCCCTTGACGGAGTGGGTTTCAAATCCCATTCTGGTTGATAAGAA
Organism: Pseudotsuga menziesii; assembly: GCA_001517045.1. Lineage (NCBI taxonomy): Eukaryota > Viridiplantae > Streptophyta > Pinopsida > Pinales > Pinaceae > Pseudotsuga > Pseudotsuga menziesii. The sequence goes on from LPNX010430734.1 coordinate 157,324, forward strand.
CTAGGGAGCGATCTGTATATGCACTGATTTTCATGATTTAAATCGTGCTTGTCCTAAGGATAATTTTCCCACACCATTCATTGATCAGATTTTGGATGAGTGTGCGGGAAGCGAGGTATTCTTCTTCATGGATAGTTTTTCCGGATATAATCAGATTCAGATCAAACCCGAGGATCAACATAAGACTTCATTTATTTGTCCTTGGGGTACTTTTTCATATCGAAAGATGCTTTTCGTCCTTAAAAACGCCAAAGATACATTTCAGCGGGCTAATACCTTAATTTTTCAAGATCTCAAAATGATTATCGAAGTGTATTTGGATGACCTCGCTGCTTATTCTGGTGTGAGAGTGTGTCATCCATACCATTTGAGGTTAGTATTTGAAATATGTCGTCATTATCAGGTTCGGTTAAATCCTCATAAGTGCATCTTTTGCGTGACTGTTGGTCGCTTTCTAGGGTTCATCATATCGAGGGAGGGTATAAGAGTTGATCCCTTAAAGTTTGAGGCAATACTTCAATTGTCTCCCCCGCGTAATATTAGACATCTTCAGTGTTTGCAAGGCATGGAAAATTTCTTGCAGAGATTCATAGTTAATTTTTCCAACTTGACTAAAGGCTTTATGCGTCTTTTAAAGAAGGAAATTCCTTTTTTATGGGATGAGCAAGCCCAGGAGTCCTTTGATGCTCTTAAGCAAGCCTTAGCATCGGCCCACGTGCTTAGTCCACCCGACTATAGCCGTGATTTCTTGATTTATGTGTCCGCGTCCATGGAGACGGTTGGTATGGTTTTGGTTCAGGAGGATGAGGAGCTCCATGAGCATGTCATATATTATTTGAGTCGAAACCTTGTTGATGCAGAAATCCGTTATTCTCATGTGTAGAAACTTGCCTTGGCCACCGTTCATGCGGTTCAGAGATTGAGACATTACATTATCCTTCGTCGAACCTTGGTTGTAGCTCGTATCAATCCGTTTCAGTTCGTCCTCAATAGAAGGATGACTGAGGGGAAATACAATAAATGGATTTTTATTTTGCAAGAGTTCGATCTCGAATTCATTTCGGCAAAATCGAAGAAATCATTGATCTTTACAGAGCTCATATCTAATTTTCCAAGTTTGGAGGAGGAGGAGGTTTATGAGGATATGTTTGTCGATGAGCATATTTTCCTTATCTCATTTTTGGACCCATGGTACGGGGATATCATTGTATATTTGCAAACGTTGAAGGTCCCTACTCACCTTTCACGGGATGAGCGATGACGATTACGTCATGTAGTTAAGAACTACCTTATAGTGGATAATACTTTGTACCACCGTGGGGTAGATTCCATTTTACGTCGTGTTTAACCCTTAAGGAGGCTAAGGTTGTGCTAAATGATTGCCATGGAGGGGTGTGTGGTGGTCATTTATCTGGGATTTCTACAGCCCAAAGAATCTTGAGAGCAAGATATTTTTTGTCGTCGATCTTCAAACATTGTGTTAATGCGGTCAAGAAGTGCCACCCTTTCTAGGTGTTTACACACAATATGCGCTCACATCCAGCCCTGTTACATCCTATTATCACCGCCAGTCCCTTCACCAAGTGGGGGCTTGAGTTTATGGATTGCAACCCAGCTTCAGCTGGGGGGAATCATCACATTATAGTGGCTGTTGATTATTTCACGAAATGGGCAGAGGCTATGCCCACTATTAAATCCAACGGTGAGACAGCCACGCATTTCGTTTTCAACCAAATTATTACTCGGTTCGGCATTCCGAAAGAGCTTGTCACTGACCATTGTAGGCACTTTCAGACTAGAATGATGGAAGATTTGGCTTCAAAGTTAGGGTATAAGCAGGAGCATTCCTCTTCTTATTACCCTTAGGCGAATGGGCAGGTTGAAGCAGTGAATAAATCACTTACGTCCATTTTACAATGAACCATCGTAGAAAGCAAGATGAATTGGCATATCATGTTATATCCTACTTTGTGGGCCTATAGAACCGTGGTTAAGACTACCACCGGTTTCTCCCCATATCAGCTTGTGCATGGGGTGGAGTCTGTCTTTCCGGTTGAATGCGAAATCCCTTCATTTAAGTTAGCTATAGAGATTTTACCAGACACTTTCACATTGGAGGAACGTTTGGTCCACTTAGAGTAGCTTGATGAGCAACGCCGAGATTCCTTAGTGGATCTAGAAGTAAATAAGCATCGCGTTAAGGTCCAATATGATAAGTTTGTCCGTCTGAGGAGGTTTAGTGAAGGTGATTTGGTCCTTTTGTGGGATCAAGCTACATAACCCTTGGGGGCAGGGAAATTTAATCCCATGTTGCATGGTCCTTACGTGGTCAAACGTGTTAGAGAAGGGTGGCTATGAGGTAGTATATTATGAAGGGATAGCCTTGGCAAAGCCTAGAAATGGGCTCTATCTTAAAAAATACTATGCATAATCTTCAGGCAGGGCTGATTGTTGTATATTATTGTACATTTTTTGAGTTGCATAGTTAGGTTTTCTTATGGTGATCGGGTTTGTTTATTAGCTTTCGTTTCTTATGGCAGATGTTGATGGAGTCTTCCGTTTACATAGGATTCGCCGATGGTGCTAACCGTCACACTCAAAACTCAGCTTTGACTGCTTGGGTGATTTATACTCCTATGGGTCAAGTATTGTCTTCAGGAGGCGTATATTTACGGCCTTCTTCGAACAATGTTGTTGAATATAGTGTCGTTATTGAGTTATTGTGTGATGCCATTTCACATGGTGTTCTCTCTCTTGAGGTACGTCTTGATTCACAGTTAGTGGTTTCACAGCTTAATGGCTCATATCGTATTAGGGATCCAGTTTTATTACGAAGATTCTTACTTGTGAGATTGCTAGAACGACAATTTGAGAATATAACATACATACATGTTTCAAGAATTTTTAATCAAGTTGTTGACTCATATGCTAACTATGTGTTAGATTGGCATTTGTTTCATAGACCATAAGCATATCACAAACATACATTTTTTCACACATGTAAATAAATAATCGATCATCATAAAAGTTTTTCATTAATATCCAAAATGTGACGTCATAATACATAAGTGTCATAATACAAAATTGGGGCTTCCGAGCCACCAAAATATAATACACGGTAGTATAAAAAAAAATACTCTCAGGTCTCTAAGCCTGTGGAGGAGGAGGGAGTTCTGATCATGGTAACACACCACAGCTCTAGCTAGCCTTCGAAATAATTGAACCCATTCCCGTGGTACACCAACCACCTGGCGTTGCATGGCTTCAAGCAAGTCCTCGACTTGTGCCATGGGTACCCTATGTGTCAAGCATACAAAGTTTGTGTGAATGCTTTGGAGCGTCCTCTCCACATCCACACCCATGATGTCGTCTCCTCTTCCCCTCCATCTATGATGAGGGAAACCATCTGGTCGCCATGGTCCAACATCTGCATACACATGACAGATTGTCACTATGTGTCATCACACCAAAACATGTCTTTTGAGTCAATATATCAAAAAACACAAAAAAATTTAACAATTCAAAAAACTTAAAGTGGGTTTGGGATTTGCTACCTATGTCGCCATATGCCGCTCCTGGTGGTAGGGGCATGTTCGGATCTCCACAAAAATCTATCCCTACATAGGGATAGTCATCGATGGCTATGATCTACCTCTGCCACCATGGAGAGAAGTCCACTGGGTAGGGGTTAGCCACCCTACCTCCGCCCAGTCTACACATAACATTTTCCCAACGTCATTGGGCCAGGTCTCGAACTCCATGTGGAGGAATGTCCACTCTAGGGCTTATCCCCGGTACATGCTCAAAGAAGAACATGCTCAGTATGCTACCAAAACTGAAGTTTCTCACCCTTCCCATCTTGCAATCACTGAGCTATTTCTTCATGTTTCTCAATAGCGCAATGCTCCAGTCATACACTGTGGGTCTCATACACTCCACCGCATAGAACATCAATGGCCGAGAGGCCTGGTGGAGTGAATCTAAGATGGCTATCCTGTCAAGTTCCAATAGTATGGCCTTCAGTCCCAGCACCTGAATTGAGTTTGTAGGGATTTGACTCCCAACCTTTTTTGTGTCCGGAAAGTAGTAAACCGCAATGTACTCATCGATAGTCAAGCCACCTCTTGGCCCGTGAGATCGGAGATTTACCACCTTTCCTTGTCGGGATAATCTAGTGATAAAGTATATGTCCTCAATCTCTATACTGAGTGACATCCCATCGATGTGAAAAGACTCAGATTTTGGATCCCAGTAATCCACTAGCATCTGCAAGAGTCTTGGTTTGGCCCTCAGGCTGCCAAGACACCAAAACTATACAAGCCGCATGCACGCAAAGGTTGTTGGGAAATTAAGTCACCTTGCACTGCCTCTTCTACATCACCATGTTCCCTCTCCCTCCATTCTAAAACCATCTTGCACAAAAAAAAAAAAGATTTCATCATTAGTTTCCCTTGAAAAACTCATTCGCGGCCGCATACGCGACTGTTTGCAAAATATACACATATGTACGTGGGTTTGGGCGCTTTTTCAGCGTATGGCCAGCCCTATACGTGGAAAAAATCTTGATACCTACGTGGGCTGAAACGCACACTTTAGGATGGCATAAAAAATGAAATGGACCAAATAGGAAGGAAGGACATGAGGAGTTACCTGGATCAAACGGTGTCGAATTTCGCTAGACGATGCTCCCGGAATTCGAGTTGGAAGTTTTGAGCTCAAATGGGTAAAAATTTCAAATGATATAGAATTTTTGAATTTTTTACTATTTATAGAAAATTTTTGAAAATTTTTACCCACTTTCTATAGTTTTGACCATTTCTAACCATTTTGGACTAATTTGATGATGTAGGAGTCCGTTTTGAGCGCGGTTTGAACGTGGTTTTGACCCATTCATCCTGATGTCAGGTATTATGTCTAAATTGGAATATAGGTTAGGTTTCACATCCATTTTCACTTTACATGACCTTATGACCATTTCATTATAACCTTAGGTACGAACCCATTCTATCTTCTCACAGAACCTTCTTCTTGCTTTTAGAAGTGACATGATGTGAATGGTAAAGCTTGACCATACATGGGTACCTTAGTTAGCTCTTGTTTTGTATTTGGTGCCCATGCCAACATTTTTCCTTTAGGGTGTGGGAGTCCTTTGTATAGTATCGCCATGACTCTGCGTAAGAACCTCATACTCCTCTTGATCTTTTTGCTAGCCTTTTTCCTGGGACTCCCTTATGTCAAGTTGTAATTGCATTATCATGAGTTTTGCTTGCCTTATTAAGCCTTATGTCGGCTTCCCTGACTTTCATTATCAGCCATATATCTCGAGCTTGTCTCATGTCTAGCCACGCAGAGCCATTTTATATATATTTTGCAGCTTGATTCCCCATTTTTTTCGGGAGGGGACTTTCCCCCAAATGTCGTTATCCTACACATGTTTCCTTGCATTGAGAATAGGTATGTTCCACTGCTTGGAAATAGTTTGTTTGCCCCTTGACACTCGTCTCCTCCTAGTCTGTAACTATAAACCACTTTTATTCTTTTTCAAGCTTTTCAAAATATTTGAAAAAAGTCCAAAAAAAAAAATCAAAAAACCAAAAAACCGGATAGGAAAAGATGTTATCTTTGGCAGCAGTCAAGTCGTGTCACCTTTGAACAGAGAACTGTATATCACATCCATTGGTTGGGTTAATAGTTTGACTTTAGGAGCTGTACTCATTTCTCTGAGTTTATCTCCACCGACTGGTTAAGCTTCCAGCCCCCATGGAGCCTCTGTCGATGCCTCCTATGTCGCAGAGATGTCCCAGTTTTTGTATATCGAGTCTATGTTGCCTACATTCAGTCACCATTTGTCTTTATGCTCTTGTTCGAAGGAATTTGAAGCCTAATTTGGACATTCCTCAGTTTTCTTGACTTTGCATGTCGACCATTCCCGGTACTGGTACTACTTCGTGCACATTATGATCAAGTCCTTCCACATTATACAGTTTTGCTGAGTACCTCATGTTGGATGATGGGGGATGCCTTAATTCCCTCCTTCTAGCGAATTTCATCCCATCAACTTCATATCATTTATTTTGGGATAGGAGTCTAGAGTCATTTTGAGTGCCTTGAGACTTGTAGTCATCAGTGGCAAGTTCTCTCACCATCGAAAGTTTTGGGAATACATCAATGTCCCCTGATCGATGGATTCTTTCAAGTGTTTGATCTCAACACATTTATTCACACTTGTTAGTTTACTCTCTAGTACCTTGACTCCCATTTTCATTATCGGTAGCTGATCTCGTGTCTATTAACAGTATACATCAATGGTCGGTAATCAGACGATGGACTACTATGTTCGACCTCGACACCTTTATTCACATAGTAGGACATGTACTCGTAGCGGATTGTCTAGAAGACTTTCCATATTGGTGGCATTCTAGATATGCTACCTCCTTGATCATGCCAGTGTTCATGAGATTTCAGCTCTCTTGACTTGATTCCAGTGTATGTCAGATATCTTCAACCATTATGGAGATCTTGATCCATTGTATATCTTCAGATTTCATGGAGATCATGATCCTTTGTATATCTTCATCATGGAGATTCTGATCTTTCTATATTGTACGTGGCAATGACCACACATGTCATATTTCATATCATGCCTATTCATGGCCATTGTACTCTTATGTATCCAGGACTATTGTATGTACTTGCAGTCGTATGCAAATATATTTGTACTGTATTGTTGGATGGCTGGTTCTTCCACCTGATTCTTCATCACTCCACTTCTGGGATGGACTTATAACGAATTTCGGCCGTCGGATCACCCCTGTGACCTCACACATTAGGGGGCATCTGTTACAGTTGATTTTACCACAACTAGTAGATCACATATTTATGGCCTTCCCTGTCCCTCTGCAGACTCTTTGGACCCCATGGACTACTTTTGTACCTTTGATGTTTCCAAGATCATCCCTAAAAACAAGCATTAATTTTCTTACACTACTTTTAAACCCATTCTTGCGTATATACGCGGATATGACCCTTAAACCCGCGTACATCGGGATGTGTGCAAAAGGCCAAATAGTTTTGGAGTTTTCCTTTATGTGGATCCAATTCACTTGTCTCTTGGCCTTCCATATGCCTTGATATCGCTCGGATTTGACCTTCCATTACCCCATTGAAGCACTATATAAGGAACCCTTTGGATACATTGAAAGGGGAGGAATTGAAGAGCAAGACAACTATAGTCCATTGTTGCCGTAGCTTGATTATACTTGAGTCTGCATCCCTTTGTCCCTTGGAGCAATTTGTGTTCTTCCCAAGCTTTCCTTTACTTGTGAGCTTGCTAACGAGAGATGGAGGATTGAGGTGGTGGAGGCCCAGGTGGAGGACTCAATTTCTCCAGTTCGCAGATGTGCTGACAGAGGTTGTCATTCTTGTAATCTCTTATTTATATTAATAGAAATAGCTTTTCCTGTACAATGATGTGCATTTAAATGAATATTGAATCCATGGATTATTTTAATTGCTTATACATTATTGATTATATATGTTAGAGTAGGTATAACACAATTATATAGAATGCTTATCTTGTTTGTTGATTGTTGAGAGAGCAAATTGCTAACACAAGCGAGATTGGAAAATCTCAACAAGAATCTACATCAACCATCTGGAATAAGGTATGTTTCGATATCCTTTAGTGTTAGATTTTTATTTCTATTGCATATTGGGAAGGGATTGATTTCTACGGTTACTATGTCTGTTGCGGTACCCCAAGCCATAGGAAGTTTTATCTGTAACAACCCTAAACTTTTCCTCTTCCACCATTGCTCCAACTCGAACCAGGAACCCTTCTTTCCTACGAGTTTACCAACCAAATAGACCTTTTGGCTCTGATACCAATTGTTAGAAAATAGGACCACAGAGAAATAACAGATATATGGTTAAATCATTAAACAAGATGAAAAACACATTAAACACATTATAGAGAGACAGAGATATAACATGGTTCACCCAAATGATGGGCTACATCCACAAAGAAATTGGCAGTCCTTTTATTACAGTCCAGAAAGATGAAGGGATATAACCTACAGCAAAACCACTATACTTCCTCTTCATGCTCTCTTAGTCTCTCTCACACAATCACAGAGATTGTTTACAATGCAATAATACCATACACATCCATGTTCCAATGCTTTCTTTTATAGGGGAAAAATACCATGGGAAAATACTACTGTTAACCCAATACCATGGGTCCGCATAATTGTTGGCCAACACACATCCCAAAAAAAATTCTCAGGGGAATGAGTGTACAGTACACCTGGGTTACAAACACGACTGAATAATATCTCTGGATCTGGAAGATCAGGCTCCACAACCAACAAATTAAGCATGAAAATGGTATAATGGTGCTGCAATGGAAGTAGCAGCTCTATATAATCAATAAAGAATGAGTAATACAATCCAATAATCATGCAAGATGAATGAATTCCAAGATGAATTCCCAGGGAGTCCATTCGAATTGAATGAATGGATGTAGCTTAACTGACTGTAAGCCACAGTAAACACACCTAGTTAACCAACTGATCAAGTGCCGATTGACTCAATTGAGTCCTAACTGAAGTCGGAGTGCAATGGATGACTGAGTCTAACTAAAATTAGCTCAGACACATGTCATTGCATGCCAATCAACAAGTGGTAGCGCATCATTAACTCCAATGAACCCCGATGAGGTTAACTGAAGTCAAAATGGCCATCAGAGGTGGTTGGAGGTGCCCCTGTTGACTCCAGTTCATAAATATTAATAAAAATAATCAATATAATGAGTGGAGGCACCTTCACCACTTATCTTAACTGATTTTAACCATCAGTTAGAAATTAGGTGCATTTATGACACTCAGATCACTCCTGGAGTGCTCCTTGTTTGAAGGAGGAAGCCTAGTTAGCCTCCCAAAATGAAGGAGAAGGCTTAGTTGGCCTCCTGAAGGTAGGCGTGGGTGTTCTCATGTTGATTTCATAGTGTGCTCATCTGATGCCGATTAAGTTAGTAAAACTTAGGATAGCGGTTTAACAAGGACAGATTGACCAAATTAAGTGTGCATGGTGGGTAAATGTCTCCAACAATGAGGATTCTCTTATTGATGAGCATATCTTTCTCATCTCAACCACAGACCCTTGGTATGGGGATATTATTGTTTATTTGCAAACATTGAAGGTTCCTACTCACCTCTCGTGAGATGAGCGTCGACAACTACGTCACGTAGCAAAGAACTACCTCATAGTGGATGATACTTTGTACCGCCGTGGGGTTGATTCCATTTTACGTTGTTGCTTAACTCATGAGGAGGCTGAGGTCATGCTTAATAATTTCCACAGAGGAGCATGTGGAGGTCATTTATCTGGGCTTCCTACAACCCAAAAAAATTTGAGAGCGGGTTATTTTTGTCCGTCTATATTTAAAGATTACGTTAATGTGGTCAAGAGGTGCCACCCTTTCCAGGTGTTTGCGTGTAATATGCATTCTCGTCCTGGCCCTTTGCATCCTATTATCACCGCCAGTCCCTTCATTAAGTGGGGGGTTGACTTTATGGATTGTCACCCAGCTTCGGCTAGGGGGTACCATCATATTATTTTGGCTGTTGATTATTTCACGAAATGGGAAGAGTCTATGCCCACTATCAAATCTGACGGTAAAAGATTCATGCATTTCGTATTTAACCATATTATCACCCGGTTTGGCATTCTGAGGTAGCTTGTCACTGACCATGGCAGGCACTTTCAGAATAAAATGATGGAAGAGTTGTCTTCGAAGTTAGGGTATAAGCAAGAGCAATCCTCTTCTTACTATCCTCAAGCAAATGGACAGGTTGAAGCAGTGAACAAGTCACTTGAGTCCACTCTCCAACGAACCATCGCACAGAGAAGGAATAATTGGAATATCATGTTGTATCCTACTTTGTGGGCCTATAGAACCGCGGTTAAGACTGCCATCGGTTTTTCTCCCTATTAGCTTGTGCATGGGGTGGATTCAATATTACCGGTTGAATGCGAAATCCCTTCTTTGAAGCTAGCTGTGGAGCTTTTACCAGAGACTTCCGCATTGGAAGAACGTCGGGTCCACTTGGAGTAGCTTGATGAGCATTGTTTTTATGCATTGTTGAATATATATGCTAGAGTAGGTCTAACACACTATTATAGAGCATGCTTGTCTTTTTTTTTGTTGAGAGAGAATTTCTAATACAAGCATGAATTGGAAAGCTCAACGGGGATCTACTTCAACCACCCGGAACAAGGTACGATTCGGCATCCCTTAGTGTTAGATGTTTGGTTATTGTATTGTAGTGATGAGTGGCTGGTTCTTCCACCTGGGTATTCATTACTCCACTTCTGGGTGTTGAGTATACAATTGTCATTGATGTCAAAGGTATTCACAAATGACAAAGGAATAACAAGCGTATATGATGGCTTAACCTACTCTAAAAAGACTAAGGTAGTCATGCAGTAAAAGACTAAGGTAGTCCTAACATGGCATGGCATAGTTGGGAATGTGACATGACACATATGATGACATGGAATAAAAAGATCACGTGAATGAGGATCAGTTTTGAAAGATCAATATCGAACGGTGGGAATTTATCCCGCAAAAGATCCAATGGTTAGGAAACATCCCGCAATGCAGAAACAGAATTGCGGAATAGAAATTGTGGAAAACTAAATATCGAAAAGCGTAATTCCGCATCCCGCATCCTGCAATGTGGAAACAAAGTTTTGGAAAGGAAATTGCGGGAGTCCAAAAAAAAGAAAGCGTGATCTCACATCCCGCAATCTAGAGATCGGATTGCCAAAATCAATCCCGCCAAAAATAGATCAACGGTGTGGAAAGACCGTTGCAGAAAAGAAAATTGCGAAAGTCTGAAAATCAAAAAACGTGATTCTGCATCCTGCATCCCACAATCCACAAGATCAATGGCTAAGAATGACTCCGCAAAAGATCGACATTGCGGAAGGAATATTGTGGAAAGGAGTTTGTGGAAAGTCAAAATCCTGCATCCCGCATCCTGCAATCTGGAGAGATCAGATGGCTGACATTAGTTCCACTAAATCAAGATCGACGGTGCGAAACTAGTGCTGCAGAAAGATTATTGCGGAAAGAAGTTTGTGGAAAGAATAAAAAGGATGATTGACATCCCGCATCCTGCAAACTAGAGATCGACGGTCAGGAAAACGCCCAACGAATATCAACGGTCAGAAATGATTGTGAGGTAATTTTGATACGGAAAGTGGATTTTAAGGAGGAAATCTGAAGAACAGATCTAGGGTCCATATCACGCTTGGAAGTAGGATCAACGGCTCCGATTAAAACTGGTAAATATCATTGCAGAAAGAGTTTTGCATTGCGGAAATATCAGAGAATGATAAACAGGACTACGAAATTGATATCTCGAGATGAGGGAGGAATGAAATGTTGACATTTGGTGAAGGAATCTGACAAATTGAAGAGGTAAGTGTTATTTGTGTTTGTTTGTAAACAAACAGTCACGGCCCAAATCGAAAAGATGCAGCACTGAAGAGTTGCGTTGAAAAAATGAAGGTACTAGGTATTTAAATGAAGTCTTGTGTTCTAAATGAGGGTCTTTGTTAATAAGTTCAATAGATTCCATAGTTAATAGCTTATATCTATTCCTCAGTTTGAATAAAATCATATTAGGATGGTAGGGTGGTGCTAGGGCAGACCACAGGTCTGCAAGGGGTCGAAGCCTCCTTCTAGTCGTAGCTGGAGAACAGGGAGTAGTAGCATCCTTGTTTGTTAAAAACAGGCAGAAAACCATAAGGGGTGTTGTAGCATCCTAGTCTATAGCTGCAGGGAAAAACTAGGGTGTATCTTGCATCCTTTCTGTTTTAGCAGATAAACAATTTTGTAAATTCATCTTATTAATGAGTATGAGTTGGTGGTTTTCTCTTTGAGGTTTCCACGATAAAATATGTGTCCTAATTGTTGATTATTTTGTTTTTAGTTTTAAAAAGGTCAATATTGATTCACCCCCCCTCTCAGTATTGTGGGATAAACCAAAAATTGGTATCAGAGACAGGTTCCTTCACAAAAACTTAACCACTGGAAGGAATATCCCATTCAAAGAACACAATGGATCAACAAGAAGTACTGTCCACTAACAAACCTCCACTATTTACCGGAGAGAAATATTCCTACTGGAGTGTTAGAATGAGATGTCATCTGATGTCCCTGGGGTGGAAGGTTTGGGCAGCAATTGAAACAGACCATAACATAGGAAATCAGTACCCTACAAACACAGTAGAACTAGGTCAATATGAAGGCAACGCCAAAGCCTTAAATGCAATCTTAAGTGGCTTAACACAATCAGTATTTAATAAATTTATGCAATGCACATCTGCCAAACAAGCTTGGGATAAATTAAAACTAATCTATGAAGGAGAATCTAAAGTCAAAGAATCCAAAATTCAAACATATAGAAGTCAGTTTGAAAGCCTTAACATGAAAGAAGAAGAGAATATTGGTGAATATCTTCTTTGTGTTGATGAAGTTGTTAATGCGATCAGAGGGATTGGAGGAAAACTAAAAGAAAAGGTAGTGGTAAGTAAATTACTAAGAACATTACCAATGAGGTATAACCCAAAATTATCAACCTTAGAAGAACGAGATGATCTTAAAAATATGTCAATGGATGAGCTACATCGAATTCTCACTGCATACGAAATGAGAACAGGACAAAATGGATCTTCAAGAAAGGAAGCAGCTTTTATATCCACCTTAAAAAATCAATCAGAAAATCCAAATGATGAGGAAGCTCTTTTCATCAGTAAACTTGAGAAAGAGACAAGAAAGTACACGGGAAAATTACCTTTAAAGTGTTTTAATTGTGGAAGGATTGGACATTTTGCCTCCAAATGCACCTACACTAAACAAGATGAGAATGAAGAAAAGGAAACTTCAAAATTTAGAAGAGGTAAACCATGAAGCAAGAAAAAACCCTATGGGAACAAGAAAATTATTTACACCATGGAAGACAGTGACTATTTAGATGAAAGTGAAGCTAAAGAAACTGAAGTCTTATTTATGGGTCTAGACACTCAAACCTCAAATAGTGACTCAGATGTAGAGGGAGAAGTGGACCTAAGAGCTGAACTTGTAAGTGCTCTTGAATAACTTGACAAAAGAAAAAAAAAAGAACAAACAATCGAATCTTATCATCAGTCAGTTGGAAGCCCAAATTCTAGAAGTCCAAAAGGTTGAAAAGGATCTGAATCTTCAACTCAAACAAAGAATACAAGAGTCTGAAAAACTTGCAGAGAAGATCGCACAATTCAAGAGAAAGCTTGATGAAGGATCCATCAAATCACAGTTTGAGAATAGCTCATGGATTCTAGATGACATTCTGAGTAGCCAAAAACCATCAAATGATAAGTCTGGTTTGGGGTTTGTTAAAAATAAAAAGCCAGAATTTTTTTTTGTCACCAATCAAAAAGGAGGTAAGAAAAGTTATGGTGAAATCACACTGAAATATTGAAGACTCCAGCTAAAAGAGAAGTAAACAAGAAAGCTGGCTTAATTTGTCAAGATGAAAACATAAATAATATAGCACCCAAAAGACCAAAAAGATATCTACATATATTTTTAGGTTACTGCTATTCTTTTAATAATTTTGGTCATAAAGCTTTAAATTACAGAACTAAAAGAAAGGAATCTAAATACAAGAAAAAGCCATCAAACATTAAGACAAAGAGAAATAAGAATATGTTTTCACTACTCCAACAATATGACATAGAATGATATAAATGTAATAACCATGGGCATATAGCAAGGGATTGTAAACTAAAAACTCCTACAAGGAATACTATTACAACTCAATCTCAGAATAAATATTGGAGAGAAAAGGAAGAACATGAAAGTTCCATGATTGCTCTATGTGCAACCAAAAACCAAAACCTATGGCACTTGCACAGTGGTTTCTCAAAACATATGACCGGTGACTCAAGCAAATTCATTACACTAAAGGATAATAAAGGAAATGTCACTTTTGGAGATAGTATGTCTTCCAAAATAATTGGCAAAGGAACAGTTGTTGTCAACAGCAAGATCAAAGAAGCAAAGTCTTGCTAGTTGAAAACCTCAAGCCTAATCTTCTCAGTGTAATTCAAACATGCAACCAAGGTTGCAATTGCATCTTTAACTCAGAAAAATGTCAAATCAAAAATAAGAAATCAAGGAATATAGTTGGCATTTCCATGAGAAATGAAAGCAATGTATACATCTTGGAAAATGAAAACCAAATCTATTTAACCATGATACATGAAAGTTGGTTGTGGAACAGAAGGTTGGGATACCTAATTTTTGACAACCTTGCCAAAATAAGTGCAAAAGAAGCTGTAAGAGATCTACCAAAAATTGTAGCTCCTCTAAACGCAGTATGTAAACATTGTCAACATGGGAAGAAAACCAGAGCCAGTTTCAAGACTAAGGAACATATGACCTCACATCCTCTGGAAATAGTACATACAGATATGTGTGGACCAACCAGAACTAAAAGTCTGCAAGGAGATCATTATTTCATGTTGCTCATTGACGATTACACAAGGATGACTTGGGTGGCCTTTATCAAGGAAAAATCAGAAGCCTTTGAAAAATTTAAGATCTTCAAAGCAATGGCTGAAAATGAGTATGGTATGAAAATCAAGTGTCTTAGATCAGATAATGGGGGAGAATTTACTTCAAATGAATTCAATGAATTCTATGAAGATCATGGAATTAAGAGACAGTTTTCAGCTGAAAAAACTCCACAATAGAATGGTGTTGTTGAAAGGAAAAATAGAACAGTCCAATAAGCTTCCAGAAAAATGCTTAATGAAGCAAAATTATCATATTATTTTTGGAGAGAAGTTGTATACACAATTTTCTACACTCTTAACAGAGCACAACTCGGATTAAAGAAGGATAAGAGTCCCTACAAATTATGGTATGGAAGACCAGCATCAGTAAGATATTTTAAAGTGTTTGGAATTAAATGTTACATCAAAAGAAACGAGGATGACCTTGGAAAGTTTGACTCTAGGATTGATGAAGGAATCTTTCTAGGATTTTCAACCACCAAAAAGGCATATAGATGTTGTTAGATTTTTATCAATTAGACAATATTATCTTAGGATCTTATTTGAGAGAATAACATGCACAGCAATCAATCACAAGAGAAAATAGACACAAAGATTTTCCTTGGGGAAACCATAAAGGAGAAAACCCCACAACTTCCTCAGAGATAGAATGAACACCAATGGCAGCAATAAAACCAAAGACAAAAGGATGATCTCCAATAGTTTTTCTCTCTCTCACTTGTGTGAGCTTCTCTTCTCTCACCTATGTGCTATAGTTGGGTGAGTGTGTGTTTCAAATAGATAGGCTTACTCTCTATCTATACTAGTTTTTGACTTGACAATAACTTACCATGGCCAACTTCTCTAGGAGAATCTAATAACCCTAGTGACCCACAACTGTGGGGACTTTTCCCCCCGACCAACAAGGAGGGTTAACCTCTATGAATTTACACGACTTGATTACATTAATGATTCTCTCGATAGGAACATCAGGGACCAATGAAATACAATATATGAAATATACAAGTGAATACATTCCGAAGTTACAAATACATCAACACTCCCTCTTAACTAGGAAGATATTCTCTTAACACAATTGATCAACACAATTCTTCATCATTGGATCATCACTGGATAATCATCAAATTTGGATCATCATTGGACCATCATCAAAGCTGGATCATCACTAGATCATAATCAAGGTTGAATCATCACTAGATCAGCATCAAATTTGGATCATCACTGGATCAGCATCATCATCACTACTCCCGCTATCTCGATCAAATCGTGCTATCTCTCAATTCTTCTCATCATAGGAAGTTATATAGATCCAGCCCTTTTTCATACTGGTTGTAGGCCTAGCCTCCATGTAGGTCTTTATCAACAACACTTATATCATTGGCATGGTAGGACACACCTACTACCATCTGAGAAAGGCTCCAGCACTTACATTAACAAGCATGGCAGGACACACCTACTACCATATATGAAAGACTCCAGCACTTACATCCATTGGCATGGTAGGAAACACCTACTACCATCCAAGGAAAGGCCGCAACACTTACATCCACTGGCATGGTAGGATACACCTACTACCATCAAGGGAAAGGCCCTGCACTTACATCACCAGCATGGTAGGACACACCTACTGCCATCTGTTGAAAAGCTCTGCACTTACATCCACCAGCATGGTAGGACACACCTACTACCATCTGGGGAAAGGCTCTGTAGTTACATCCACCAGCATGGTTGGACACACCTACTACCATATGTGGAAAGGATCTACACTTACATCCATCGGCATGGTAGGACACACCTACTACCATCTAGGTGAGGGCTCTGCACTTACATCCATCGGCATGGTAGGACACACCTACTACTATCCGAGAAGGGATATACACTTACATTCGACCATGGGAGGAACCAATCCTGCCACCATATCAGAAAGGCACAACACTTATATCTGACCATGGGAGGAACCAATCCTACCACCATGTTAGAAGGGCACAACATTTACATCTGACCATTGGAGGAACCAATCCTACCACCATGTCAGAAGGGATCACAGACTCATCACTTCCTCTTGGAAGGAACCTCGATATGGAGAACACCAAGCTTCTCCCTGAAGTACTCAAACTTCACTCTAGCTAATGGCTTGGCCAATACATCAGCTATATGTTCATTCGTTGCAACATACTAGAGCTTCAATGCTCCTCTCCGTACCATATCCCTGATATAGTGATATTTGATCTCGATATGCTTCAACTTGTCATGGAACACTGGGTTCTACGACAACTTCACACGAATTTGGTCGCAATATATACAAGTAGAATCCAACTGGAGATCAAACAAATGAGACAGTATATTCCTTAGACATACTACCTCACAACTAGTCGAACAAGCTACGACATACTCTACTTCAATTGTACTCAGTGCCAGGTAGGACTGCTTCCTACTAAACCAAGAGATCACACCTGATCCCATACTGAAGCAGCACCCCAAAGTGCTCTTCCTATCAATGGCACTGCCTACCCAATCCAAATCCACATAACCTTCCAGGTTAATCTTTTGATTCACCTCATACTTGAGCCCATAATCAACTGTACCTTTCAGGTACCTTAGAATATGCTTTGCAGCAATCAGGTGAACATGTCTTGGATCTGTCAGGAACTGGATCAATGTGTTCACATCAAAGAAAATATCTAGTCTCGTGTTCATCAGGTACATCAAGGACCCAATCATCTAACGATACATCATAGCATAAACCGACTCTGATGAAGCATCACTTAATAGCTTCAGGTTTGATGCCATAGGTGTGGTCATGGCCTTGCATTCCATCATCCCGAACCTCTTCAGGATCTCTACTGCATATTTCCCTTGTCCCAGGGAGATTCCATCTATATTCTTCCACACCTCCATACCTAGAAAATAATGCATCATGCCCAAGTCTTTCATCTCAAACTCGGTAGCAAGCTTCCTCTTCGTGTCAGCAATCAACTCATCCTCACCTGTTACAAACAGGCCATCTACATACAGTAGGAGTATCACTGGGTTCCCTTCCTCAACCTTGTAGTAAAGGTTGGAATCTTCTTTACTCTTGGTAAATCCCAAACTAGTTAGGAAGCTATCAATTCTATCATACCATGTCCTGGGTGCCTGTTTCCAACCGCACATGGATTTCTTCAATTTGCACACATGATTCTCGCTGTCATGTGTCTCAAAACTGAGTGGTTTCTCCACATACGCTTCCTCTTCTACTACACCATTCAAGAAAGTAGTCTTGGCATCCATCTGGTGTATCTTCCATTTCATCACTGCAACCAGAGAAAGTACTGACCTGATGAAAGTGTATATGGCTATAGGTGCAAAATTCTCTTCATAATCTATCCCTTCTTTCTGGGAGAAGCCACGATCCACAAATATTGCTTTATATTTCTCTATACTTCCATCTGCAACATGCTTGATCTTGTAGATGCACTTGGAAGTCACAACATACTTCCCCTTTGGTCTTGGGACAACATCCCAGACATCATTCTTCATCATTAACTGGTACTCCTCGATCATAGAATACTTCCATTATTTCCTTTCTATCGCTTCTTCATAGCTGGAAGGTTCTTTATAAATGATGTCACATAATAGGGCTACATAACCGGAGTAGGACCTAGTTCTTTACCTCTCTCTGTGCATTTCTTCTGGAGCCCCATATCTGTCTGCACCTTGGATAGCCTCTCGTACCCATGCAGGTTTCTTCTTGTGAGGATTCTTTTCCTGGGGTGGATCTACAGGTTCATGGGGTTCTTCTATTTCTCAATATTCTTCTTGAGTTGCATCGTTCATAGTTATATCTTGAATCCTGGGTACTTCTCTTTCTTCAGGTTCTTCAACTGGTCTCTTTTAGGATTTGTTGTAAGCTAAGTCTTCATCGAATGTTACGTCTCTGCTGATGTTGATCTTCTTGAATCCTGGGAAGTATATTATGTAAGCCTTCGAGCTTTCACTATATCGCACAAATATACCCTTCTTTCCTGAAGGATCTAACTTTGTCCTCTTTTATCTTGGAATGTGTATGTACACTGGAAAGCCAAATATTCTGAGATGGCTAACTTCTGGTTTCTTGCTGGAAAATACTTCTTCAGGTGGCTTGTTCTCGAGTACTCTGTGTAGAGTACGGTTTTGTACATACAAAGCTGTCCTGGGAGCTTCTACCCATAGATGCATAGGGAGATCTTGATCATGAAGCATTGCTCTTGCTACTTCCATGATCGTTCTATTCTTCCTTTTCGCAATCCCATTCTGCTGTGGATTATATGGAGTGGTCAACTCCCTCTTAATCCCTGAATCTCTGCATAATTCTTTGAATTCATTTGATGTGAATTCTCTACCATTTTCTGATCGAAGAGTCTTGATTTTCTTTTCTGTACGGTTTTCGATCAAGGCTTTGAATTCCTTGAACTTACTGAATACTTCATCCTTTTTCTTCAAGAAATATATCCATGTATTCCTAGAAAAATCATCAATGAAAGAAACATAGTATACATACCCACTCATTGAACTGGATGACATCGGACCACATACATCGGAGTGGATGATTTCCAAGATTCATTTTGCCTTGCTCTCGCTATTTGGAAATGTATTCTTTGTGTTCTTTCCTTTCGCACATCCTTTGCAAACACCTTCATGTTTTTCCTGTATTTCTGGAAGACCTTCAACAGCTTTTCTAGCAAGTGGTAATGCCCTATAGTGCACATGTGCAAGACTTCTATGCTAAAGTTCATTTGGCTCTATTGAGTCATGGACCAAAGCTTGTTCTGGTTGGCCCTTCAATTTGTATAGTCCTCCCTCTTGCTCCCCAATCACTACTGCATCATCTATAGTTTTTCATTTTGGCCACATAAGGACTTGGCCATCTACAAATGAAACCCTCATGCCTTTTGCATCTAATGCAGAGATAGAGAGAAGGTTCTTCTTTATTCCTGGTACAAACAAGACATCCTTCACATTCATAGAATTTCCAAAGTCTAGCTTATAGGAGGATTCACCACTACCTTTTATGGGATACTGGTAGTCATCCCCAAGTTTCACTTTGTGAGGTGACTCATGTTCAGATAGTTTCATAAAGGATTCTTTGAATCTCGTAATATGCTTTGAAGCCCCACTATCTATGAGCCAATAATTGCTTCCATGTATTACAGTTCCTGTGAGGGAAGAAATTAGAACATATTCTTCATCACTAGAAGAATCTTCACTTTCTTCTTTGACTCACTTTCTGAGAGGTTCATCATCCTCTGTAGTGTAAGCATGATGTCTTCTCTTGTTTCCCTTCTTCTTGTGAGAGCCACCTTTGTTTCTAGGACATTCTCTAGCAAAGTGTCCTCTCTAGTCACATGTATAGCATATGATTTTAGACAGATCTCTGTTATATCTTTTAGGGTTATCTTTCTAGTGAGAATGCTTACCATTTGAGTGATGGTAGTCCCTTCTGCTTTTCTTGGTGTGTACTGTGAGAGCTTGATCTTCATTTCCCATGTTTTCTTCTCGAGCTACTATCTGAGCTTCTTGCTGTGAGCATTCCTCCCATAGCCTACTGAAGGTTATTATCTTTCTTCTAGCACAAATCCCTTGAATGAAGGAGTCCCATGACCTAGGGAGACCATTCAAGGTGGTTATCACAATTTCTGCATTCTCTACTTCTTCATCTATTGCTTCAAGTTGTTATTTGATCTGGGAGACCCTTGTAAAGTATGATTGTATGGTCTCTGCATTCTGGATCTTCACATTCTTCAACTGGTTCCTCAAAGTCATTTTCTTATTTATGTTCTTTCCTTCAAATAGCTTGGTTAAGGCTTCAAACATCTCTTTAGGTGTCTTTAGAGAGGACACATGTGGTATGAGGTTATCCTTGATTGAATCAGCAATAATCCTCTTGGACTTGATCAAGTTCTTCTTGTGTAATGCCTTATCCTCATCTCCCTCTGGAACTGGAACCTCTCCACTGATGTAGGAGTCTAATTCATTTTCTTCAAGAACTAGTGAGATCCTATACTTCCATGCTCAGAAGTTATCATATCCCTCAAGATTTTTCATCAAGCTTGGTGTGATGAGACATCTTAACTGAGAACCTCAAATGGAAATACAAAATATTTAGATCTTACCAATTTGAGAAGCTGAAATTTGACCTGGAGCTGATCTTCTGCAGTGTTGGTTTTCTAGTTTCAGGAAAAATTAGGTTTTGACTTTCCTGGAGTTCTACCCAACCAAAAACCTTGATTTTTGTCTCTAAACTTAGATTTTGATGAGGATATCAATCCTATGATGGGCTCACTCAAAAATCCATCTTCTGTGAGAATCCCTAAATTCCTGATGCAGTGGTAGGTCAAAAACTAAAAATGCTCAGAATCGAATTTTGCTTCAACAGAAAGATGTGCCCTTCAATGGAGAGTCAGCCTAGCCTCCTTTTTCTGATGGATTGTGGAGAGAGACCCAAAAATTAAGATTCCCTAACTTCTGTAGCTGCACAATGTCTTCTTCTCAAGTTAGCTCTGATACCATGTTAGATTCTTATCAATTAGATAGTAATATCTTAGGATCTTATCTAAGAGAATAACATGCACAACAATCAATCACAAGAGACAATAAACACAAATATTTTCCTCAGGGAAACCATAAAGGAGAAAACCCCACGACTTCCTCAGAGATAGAATGAGCACCAATGGCAGCAGTAAAACCTAAAGACAGAAAGATGATCTCCAACATATGTTCTCTCTCTCACTTGTGTGAGCTCCTCTTCTCTCACCTATGCACTATAGCTAGGTGAGTGAGTGTTTCAAATATAGAGGCTCACTCTCTATTTATACTAGTTTCCAATTTGACAATCACATACCAGGGCTGACTTCTCTAGGAGAGTCTAATAACCCTAGTGCCCCACAACTGTGGGTACTTTGCCCCCTGACCAAAAAGGAGGGTTAACCTCTATGACTTTACATGACTTGAATACATTAATGATTCTCCTGATAGGAACATCGGGGACCAATGAAATACAATATATGAAATATACAAGTGAATAGATTCTGAAGTTACAAATACATCAACAGATGCTTCAATAAAAAGTTACATAAAATTGTAGAGAGTGTTGATGTAAAAGTGGATGATGTAAAACCAAGGAAAGAAGAACATCCTGAATATATTAATACAAGTGATGACAAGACAAAAGAACTGCAAAGAGACAAGAGTACTCATAACAAAGAAGAATACAAAGAGGAGGAAGATACACAGGAAGATGAAGAAGACTTCCCTAGACCTGACACTAAAACTCCATCTAGAAGGTCACAAAAGGATCATCCAGAATCACAGATCATGGGTGATAAAAATGCTGGAGTCAAAATAAGAAGACAACTAACAGGTGTTGAACAAGCACTACTATCCATAGTAGAACCCAAGAAATTCACATAAGCTAGCAAAAGTGATGAATGGGTCAAATCCATGAATGAAGAACTAGATCAGATTGAAAAAAATGAGACCTGGGAACTTGTCCCAAGACCTAAAGATAAAAACATTGTAGGAACCAATTGGATTTAAAAAAAAAATTCAATCAACATGGTCAAGTAATAAGGAACAAAGCAAGGTTGGTGTGTAAGCGTTATGCCCAAGTGGAAGGTATTGACTTTGAAGAAACTTATGCTCTTGTAGCTCGACTTGAAGCAATCAGAATTTTTTTAGCACTGTCATGCCATAAAAACTTCAAGGTATATCAGATGGATGTCAAGTCTACATTTCTAAATGGAAATTTAGAAGAAGAAGTATATATTAAACAACCTAAAGGGTTTCTTCTGTCAGAGAACAATGACTATGTCTGCAAACTAAAGAAGGCTCTCTGTGGTCCTAAACAAGTTCCAAGAGCATGGTTTTGAAGACTAGATAGCTACTTAAAACAACAAGGTTTTAAAAGAGGAGCCACAAAAAGTAATCTTTATCTAAAAATAAAAGATAAAAACATGATCATTGTCATTTTCTATGTGGATGATATCAAAATCAATCTTCAAATCCTAAGTGTAGATTTTGCCTCTAAAATGAAGAAAGAATTTGAAATGTCAATGTTGGGTGAATTAACCTTCTTTCTAGGATTGCAAGTTCACCAAACCAACGAAGGAATTTTCATCTCTCAAAATAAGTACATCAAGGATATGTTCAAAAACTTTAAAATAGAAGATTCCAAACCTGTTGGTAATCCAATGGTCAGCAGTTGCAAGTTAAGTAAGGATGATGAATCACTAGAAGTAGATCATACCATGTTTAGATCTATGATCAGTAGTCTGTTATATGTAACAGCCACAAGACCAGATGTCATGCAAGCTGTCGGATTGGTAGCTAGATTCTAGTCAACTCCCAAGGAAACACATGTAACCGCAGTAAAAAGGATTTTCAAATATCTAAAAGGCACTATGGAGTATGGTCTATGGTATCCGAAAGGACAAGACTTTACCCTAAAAGTGTTTACTGATGTAGATTGGGCAGGAAGTGTTGACGATCGAAAAATTACTAATGGAGCAGCATTTTTTATGGGAAATTATTTAGTATCATGGTCAAGTAAAAAACAACCCTCTATTTCACTTTCTACAACAAAAGCATCATATATTGTTGTCGCCTCATGTTTCACTCAGGTTATTTGGATGAGACAAACTCTGGAAAATTTACTTGTAAAATATGAACATCCAATAGTGATCAACTGTGATGACACTAGTGCCATAAATATGTCTGAAAATCCTATAATGCATTCCAAGACAAAACATATACCAATCAAGTATCACTATCTAACAGAACAGGTTTCTCAAAAAACTATTAAATTAGAATACATTGACACTAAAGAACAGATTCCTGACATTTTTACCAAACCACTACCTAAAGAAGCTTTTGAGCGTCTTAGACAAAAAATGGGAGTAATTCCATTACAAAAACACTAAGAGGAAAGAGTTCAGTCTCAAGGGAAGAAATGCTGATAGGGGTAGTTGTCAGATAGAAAGGTTCCTTTGTCATTGTTGTCAAAGGGGGAGAATGTTCATAGGTTCAGAGGTTTCCATCAATGCTAAAGGGGGATATTGTTGAGTATATAGCTGTCATTGATGGAAAAGGTGTTCAGAAATGACAAAGGAATAACCAACGTATATGATGGATGAACCTACTCAACAAAAGACTAAGGTAGCCATGCAGTAAAATACTAAGGTAGTCATGACATGGCATGGCAATGGTTGGGCATGTGGCATGACACATATGATGACATGGAATGAAAAGATCAAGTGAATGAGGATCAATTTTGAAAGATCAAGATCGAACGGTGGGCATTGATCTCGCACAAGTCCAACGGTTAGGAAACATCCCGTAATGCAAAAACAGAATTGTGGAATGGAAATTGCAGAAGCCTGAAAATCAGAAAGCGCAATTTCGCATCCTACATCCCGCAATGCGGAAATAGAGTTGTGAAAAGGAAATTGTGAGAGTCTGAAAAATGGAAAGCCTGATCCCGCATCCTGCATCCCGCAATCTGGAGATCCAACGGCTGAGATCAATCCTGCCAAAAATAGATCGACAGTGTGGAAAGACCATTGCATAAAAGAATATTGCGGAAAGGAAATTGTGGAATTCCAAAAATCAAAAAACGTGATTCTGCATCCCGCGTCCCACAATCTTCAATATCAATGGTAAGGAATCAATCCACAAAATATCGACGGTGCGAAAGGAACATTGTGGAAAGTAAAAATCCTCCATCCCGCAATATGGAGAGATCAGACGGCTGACGTTAGTTCCGCTAAATCAAGATCGACGGTGCGGAACTGGTGCTGCAGAAAGACGATTGTGGAAAGAATTTTGCAGGAAGAATAAAAAGGATGATTGACATCCTGCATCCCGCATCCCGCAAACTGGAGATCGCCGGTCAGGAAAACGCCCGACGAAGATCAACGTTTAGAAATCGTTGTGAGGTAATTTTGATACAGAAAGGGGATTTCAAGGAGGAAATCTATAAAACAGATCTACAGTCCAGATCATGCTTGACAGTAGGATCAACGGCTCCGATTAAAACTGGTAAATATCATTGCATAAAGAGTTTTTCATTGTGGAAATATCAGAGAACGATAAACATGACTACGAAATTGAGATCTGAGGCTGAGGGAGGAATGAAACATCGACATTTGGTGAAGGAATGTGAGGAATTGAAGAGGTAAGTGTTATTTGGGTGTGTTTCTAAATAAACAGTCATGACCCAAATCGAAAAGATGCAGCAATGAAGAGTTGTGTTGAAACGATGAAGGTAATAGGTATTTAAATGAAGTTTTGTGTTCTAAATGAGGGTCTCTATTAATAAGTTTAATAGAGTCCATAGTGAATAGCTTACAGCTATTCCTCAGTATGAATAAAATCATATTAGGGTGTCAGGGTGGTTCTAGGGCAGACCATAGGTCTGCAAGGGGTCGAAGCCTCCTTCCAGTCGTAGCTGGAGAATAGGGTCTAGTAGCATCCTTGTCTGTTAAAAATATGTAGAAAACCATAAGGGGTGTTGTAGCATCCTAGTCTGTAGCTGCAGGAAAAAACTAGGGTGTATCTTCCATCCTTTCTATTGTAGCAGATAAACAATTTTGTAAATTCATCTTATTAACGAGTATGAGTTGGTGGTTTTCTCTTTGAGGTTTCCACGATAAAATCTGTGTCATAATTATTGATTATTCTATGTTTTAGTTTTAAAAAGGTCAATACTGATTAACCCCCCCCCCCCTCTTAGTATTGTGGGATAAACCAACACTGGGATGGATTTTATAATGTATTTCAGCCATCATGTTACCCCCCTAAACTCACACATTAAGGGGCATCTGTTATAGCTGATTTTACCACACATGCTTGATCACATATTTATGGCCTTCCCTTTCCCTCTGTAGACTCGTTTGACCCCATGGACTTATATTATCCTTTGATGTTCCAATATCATCACTAAAAAACCCTTGTTTATTGATGTACGTGACTTTTAATCCCATACTCGTGTGTACACGTGGCATTTGACCTCAAACCCACGTACAGTAGGATGTGTGCATAAGTCCAAACATTTTTGGAATTTTCCTCATATGAGTCCGAATAAATTGACTCTTGGCCTTCCAAATTCCTTGAGAATGCTCAGATTCGACCCTCCATTACCCTTTTGGAGTGCTATATAAGGAGCCCTTTGGATACATTGAGGAGGAGGAATTGGAGAGCAAAGAAACTATAGTCCATTGTTGCCACAATTTGCTTGTACTTGATTCTGCATCCCTTTGTCCCTTTGGAGCACTTTGTGTTCTTCCCAATATTGCCTTTGCTTGTGAGCTTGCTATCGAGAGATGGAGGATTGAGGTGGTGGAGGCCCACGTGGAGGACTCAATTTCTCTGGTTTGTAGACCTGCTGACAGAGGTTGTCAGTATTGTAATCTCTGATTTTATTAATAGAAATATCTTTTCCTGTCCAATTATGTGCAATTGAATATGAATATTGAATCCATGGATGTGTTTAATTGTTTATGCATTGTTGAATATATATGCTAGAGTAGGTCTAAAACACTATTATAGAGCATGCTTATCTTGTTTGTTGTTGTTGAGAGCGAATCGCTAATACAAGCATGAATTGGAAAGCTCAACAGGGATCTACTTCAACCGTCTGGAACAAGGTACGATTTGGTATCCCTTAGTGTTAGATGTTTGGTTTCTCTTGCATATTGGGAAAGATTGATTTCTAGTGTCAAAGTTGTATGTTGTGGTACACCCCAAGCCATAGGAATTTTCTCTCCGTAACAATCCTATATGTGGATTACTTGTTCATTACTAGCAGCTCTACTGCTGGATTAAGAGGCATCAATTCAGATTTGAGTGAAGCATTCACCATGACAGATATAATATTGTTGAGGTAGTTCATTGGTCTCGAAGTAAATCAAAATAATTTGGGAATCATGATTACACAGTCTAGATATACTAGATATTTTATTAAAAGATTCCACATGGAATATTGTAAAGCAACACACTTTCCCTTCCTATCTAGCATCAGGATGGAAGAAGGTGGTTCCACACCATTGGTTGACAATACACTCTACAGATAGCTCATTGGGATCCTACTATACCTCACCCATTCAAGACCATATTTGTCCTATGCTATGAGTGTTGCTGTCAGATACATGCAGGAACCACATGAGCTTCACTGGAAGGTAATAAAGTGCATCTTGCACTATGTGCATGGTATGAGAGATTTTGGGATCCATTATTCAGTTGATGCTCAGTTAGATCTCATTGGATATACTGATTCATACTGGGTTGGATATGGAAATGATAGGAAATCTACATCAGGTTTTGTGTTCATGTTGGGATCTGGACCAATTTGTTGCTCAAACAAGAAGCAAGTAGATATTGCACTCTCTTCAGCAAAAGAAAAATATAGGGGGGTTCTGAATGCATTTATTCAGGAAGTTTGGTTGCATGGGATTTTGACATATTTTGGAATTCACACTTCTCCTTCATTATACATCTATCATGACAACCAGTACCATCAAGATATCCAGTGATCCATTTCAAAAGCAGCGGACAAAGCATATTGAAGTACACATGCACTACAGTCGGGAACTAGTGCATAGTAAGGCTATCACACTGCATTACTGCCCTATAGAGGAGAAAATTGCAGATATTTTTACCAAGTCCTTCACTAAAAAGATATTTTTTTACCTCATATTTCTTTTTGGTTTAAAGTCTTGACTCGTCTATTGTTCCTGATTTTCTTGCTTATTTTGAGGGGGGGGTTCCCATGAGGTTTTTCCCCATTCCCTTGTTTATTAAGCATTCATTTTTATTTTATTTAGATTGTATGGGTGACCTTTGGCCTAGTTTCCAGGGGCTAGGTTGTCCAAAGTTAGGATTAAGGGGGGGGTGTTAGGATTAATTAATCCTCCATTTTCGCACATAGTCTATTTAGTCAATTTTACTAACTTAGGAGGTCATCATCACTTCACTAGTGTATGAGGGCCACACCTAGGATCCACCAACCAGTTATTATTCCTTCCTGCACAAGTTTAGGTTCCCTAGGGACCAATCCCTATAACACAGGAACCCACTCTAAGTGCCACCATCAGTATGCTTCAATTGACCTTGGTAGGTATTTAGACATGTTCAATTATTCCCTAGTTACTACCAATTACATCACTATCAGTTACCCTAGCACCAGTTTGCATGATTTAATGATTGTGGGAACCTTTGTTCACCTCTAATTGTAGACTGATTTAGTTATCTATAGTTGCACTAGTGAGCTCTGGTGTTGATTTTTCTCACACTGAGTTAGCACATGAGTCAGTTTGAGTTGGTCAATTCGAATCCTCCATAAGGAATTCAAATTCTTCCTATTGAATGGCTATTGTAATACATTGACACCAATGATAATTAATGTAATGATATTTTGACCAATTCTTATTTGATTTGTGTGAAATTTATGCCATGAATCGATTGATTAGTTTTACATTGAATTGTTAATTCTATTGTGACCTTCCCTTCAGATTGCTTTCATTCTGGGTTGAAGATCCATGGTTCACTAAATTTAACATGGTATTAGAGCCTATGTTCAGTCTAGAAACAAACCTCACAAATTTCCATGCTTGCACCAGAAGCCATTGAGTTTCCACATAATTCCTGGAATAATTGCATTGCTCCCTCTGGATTTTGTCCAAAGAAGGATATCCAAGTGTGATGGACTCATGGAAATTTCACAAGTCAAAGTGGAGAGTGTTTGATCTGACATGTTATCAAATTGAAGTATTTTGCATTGTTTTTGTAGGTACATTCAAATATTTATTGAATAATTGTTGATCAATATAGTTGTGAAATGGATAATTCAATAACTATGACTCCTAGAATCCATACACCCTTCAATTACCTTGATTGGAGGGAAGATATGAAGATTATCTTGCGCAACAAAGGTATGTACAATATGACCATGGGAAGCATCCCAACCCCCACAACATATTGAAAAGTTGAAGCATCTGGATAGCCTTGATGAAGCTTTTGGCTACATGTGCATCCACATCTCCAGGGAGTTGTTGTTCCATCTTGATGGAATCAAGAATCCAAAAGAAGTGTGTGATAATATCGAATCCTTGTTTGGAAAACATGATGAGTTGAGGGGCCATATCCTAGAGAATGATCTGATAACACTACATCCCATTAACTTTGACATAATACAACTCTTCTTCACTAAATTTAAATTTCTGCCATAATCCATTGATTAATTTTACATTGAATTTTTAAGTCTAATGTATCCTTCCCTTAATATTTCTTTCATTTAGGCCTGAAGATCCATGGTTCACTAAATTTAACATGGTATCATAGCCTATGTTCATTCTGGAAACAAACCTCACAAACTTCCACGCTTGCACCAGAAGCCATTGAGTTTCCACATCATTCCTGGAATAATTCCATTGCTCCCTCTGGATTCTGTCCAGAGAATTCTATCCAGGTGTGATGGACTCAAAGAGAGTGCACATGTTGAAGTGGAGAGTGTTTTGTCTGACATGTTAGTGAATTGAATATTTTTGCAATGTTTTTGTAGGTACATTCAAATATTTCTTGAAGAATTGTTGATCAATATAGCTATGAAATGAAGAATTCAACAACTCTAACTCCCATAATCCTTACACCCTTCAATTACATTGATTGGATGGCATATATACATATTGCCATGCGCAAAAAAATTATTTACAATATGACCATGGGAAGAGAAGTCGAACCCCAACAACATATTAAAAAATCGAAGCATCTGGATAGGCTTGATGAAGATTTTGGCTACATGTGCATCCACATCTCCAGGGAGATGTTGTTCCATCTTGATGGAATCAAGACTCTGAAGATAGTATGGGATAATAACAAATCCTTGTTTGTAAATTAGGATGAGATGAGGGGCCATATCCTAGATAATGAGCTGACAGCACTATAACCCAATAACTTTGACACAATACAACTATTCTTCACTAAATTCAAATTTCTGCCATGAATCCATTGATCAGTTTTACATTTAATTGTTAATTCTACTGTATACCTCCCTTCATATTGCTTTCATTCAGGCCTGAAGATCCATGGTTCACTAAATTTAACATGGTATTAGAGCCTATGTACATGCCAACAACAAACCTCACAAACTTCCATGCTTGCATAAGAAGCCATTGAGTTTCCACATAATTCCTAGAATATTTGCATTTCTCTCTTTGGATTCTGTACAGAGAAGTCTATCCAGGTGTGATGGACTCATAGAAAGTGCACATGTTGAAGTGGAGAGTGTTTGATATGGCATGCTAAAGAATTGAAGTGTTTTGCAGTGTTTTTGCAAGTACATTCAAGTATTTGTTGAAGAATTGTTGATCAATTTAGTTGTGAAATGGAGAATTCAACATCTCTGACTCCCAAAATCCATACACCCTTCAATTACCTTGATTGGAGGGTAGATATGCAGATTTCATTGGGAAACAAAGGTTTGTAGAGGATGACCATGGGTAGAGCAGTTGAACCCCAACAACATATTGAAAAAATGAAGCATATGGATAGGCTTGATGAATCTTTTCGATACATGTGCATCCACATCTCTAGGGAGTTGTTGTTCCATCTTGATGGACTCAAGACTCCGAAAGAAGTATGGGATAAAATTGAATCCTATTTTGGAAAATAGGATGAGCTAAGGGGACATATCCTGGAGAATGACCTGATAGCATTACATCCCAATAACCTTGACACAATACAACTTTTCCTTTTTTACTTGTCTGCAACATGCTACGGTTATGAATGTTGTTGTTGGAAAAAAAACAAGTATGCCTACATTTTTCCAAAAAAAATAATGCCCAGTTATATTCCCATGTTTAGTTGTTTATTTCTCTCTGCAATAATCAAATGTGTTTAATGGTTCATAGCTATAAGTGCTTTCTCTTGTGTGCTTTTATAAAAAATCCATGCTTACTTCTCTTCCTATATTTAATTGTTTCTTTGACTTTGCAATAATGAAATGTGTATGATGGTTCATGGATATAAATGATTTGTCTCAAGTCCTTGTTTAAAATTTATAATCATGTCTACTGAATTATATCTTCAGCTCAATAAGTTTTTTACATTGAAAAAATTGTAAGTTTTGCACATGTTATTTTTTATTTAAAGAAATTTCAACACTTTCCAAATAGGTCTATTCATTTTTTTATCAATGCAAGTCCATTTATATGATGTTCACAAAAAAAATACCCCATCATCATTGTGACACTTCATATGATCAATATTACAACAATGGATCCCAAAATTTAATTTTTCCCTTCCCTATATGGTGATGATATACTTTTCAGTTAGTGTATTAAGCACTTGTACATTTGGGAGAGAGATAAAATGGGTTTTATCGCCACCTTGTTATTACATCCTTCATCTTGCAGTTTGATAAGTGCTTATCCATCCTTCATTTATGGTGTTTAGGCTTTCTCTTGTGTTGACCCTTACTTGTTGGTCCTATGTGCTAACACCCACCTTAAACATGTAACCCTACCCCTTTGTCTTGACCCTACTACGTTCTCTTGTTATATGATCTACTATTCCTACCCATCCCTCTTGAAATTTTATTTTTGTTTCTCTTCCAAAACATGTAACACATGGAATGTTATTAGATTGTGAAGAGAACTTGTTGCCCATGTTAACTGTTGTAGAGCTTCCATCAGTAAGATAAACCCTCAACCAACGAAAATAAACTTTGCAATGGATGCTCCCATTCTGCAGAGATATTATTGACTTTCATATGCTCCATCCATGCTTGCTGCAGAGACGTGGTCTGGTTATGCCCATATAGTCTCATGCCCATCCCTCGTTGCTTCATGGTGACCATTAGAAGGAGAAATCAAACAATGGTGAATGGTTCATTTAAGGACACTGGCAAGAAATAAGGGGCGGTGCATTAAAAATATCTGACAGGAGATAGGAGCTTTGCTTGTGAATCAAGACATGCCCACACGGGAACATGGATCCAAACAAAACATGAAGGGAAAACCTTGTGATGGTGACTTGGGATTCCAAGCTCCGTTACCAAACAAACCCAAATGAAAAAACAACCTAGATTTTAAAGTTGATTATTTTTCCTCTTTCAAAACATATAACACAAGAACTATTATTCTATTACCAAGAGAACCTGTTGCACATGTTAACTAATTTATAGTTTCCATTTGTCAAGTGAAACTTTCGTCTAGTGTGTAATGTTGGAAAGTACCTTTAAGCATTGCTTTGAGGGTTTTGTATTTCATCTTGGGACTTGCATTTACTATATTTACTCTCTTCAAGGGATCTGAGACCTATGTGAACCCTATTGTTCATTGTTTAATTGTTTCTAGAGGGGAAAGTTCCTTTTTGTGGTTGTTGTTTTTAATGATGAGCAGGATGGTGTTCGCTGAGGCCTGTCACTATTGGTCTAAGTTCTAATATGCCCTGTAAGTGACCATCAATACCTTATTTGAGATTTGATTATTTCACCTCTTCCAAAATGTGTAACATGTTAACTCTTATTCGATTGTAAAAAAAAACTACTGCCCATGTTGATTGTTTTACAGCTTCCATTTGTCATGTGAAACTACCATCTATTGTGTAATGCTGCCAAGTTCATGTCAGCATTGTTTTGAGGGTTTCATATTCCATCTTGGGACTGCCACTGCCTAGATTTACTATCTTGAGGGGAGTTGAGACTTATGTGAACCCCATTGTTCATTGTTTAATTGTTTTCAAAGGGTAAAGGTTTCTTTTGTGGCTATTGCTATTAATGATGACTAAGTAGGTGTTGGTTGAGGGTTGTCACTATTGATCTAAGTTCTAATATGGCTTGTAAGTGACCACCAAGATATTATAAAGAGACTTCCAATTCTGTTGATGTTGACTTGACGTCTTGTATTACCTTAAGGTGACCACCACTGCATTGTTTAAGGCATGTTATGCATGCCACTTATATTTGGATTGTGTTTTGACGTTGCCCTTATTTAAATATAAACGTCGTAAACTATATTTCTCCTTTTACTGTCTTGCTTAAAGTTATTCCATTGATATTGGTTGTTGTGCCTATTCTTCTACCTGTCTAAACCTATCCTACATCTTTTTCTATCTCTCTCTCTCTCAGGTGTGTGTAGGCCCTCATGTAAGGGTCACTTTGGTTTCATTTGTTGACTTTCCTCTAAGAGGCATACACTGTTCTGAAAGATAAATTTATGAATATAAGGAAGGTATTCACCAAGTAGTTTATCAGACTTGTTCTTTTTGTGTTGCACGTTAAATATGTTACTGCTACTACATTTTTATCTAATTACTATTATTATTGTTGCTACTTTGTTGATTATATGTTTCCATTTGTTTAATGCATGTTTCATTTTTAACTCAGTCATATTTGAAAGTGTTAAAGTTGAAAGAGATGAAAATTATCTTTTACTTTATAAGATCTAAACTTTTCTACTATACTGTTTTGTTTTAAGTACTAGTCTTGTAAAATACAATTTTTCTTATCTCCTTAAAACCAATTTTTAACAAATCACACCCTCTATGGGAAAATGGTAAGAACATAAAATAAAAAACAAAACCAATATCAGATTGTCACATAATTGGAATTCTTGATTGCTTGAAACCAAGTGTAGATGTCCTCAATTATGATTCAAAGCGGTGTTTGTTTGGTCTTATGGTCATTTCCCAAAAGTAGAAAGTAACATAGATTCATTGTTAAACATTTGAGTTTATGTGTGAGGTATGGAATGAAAAGATGCTTTTGGAGACTTGTTACAAGTTGCAAGTCATACACTCTTAACTCTCGCACGTAAACCATGGTAAGGAATTTATTTAAATTCGCTACTATCATAAACATGTTCATTGTTTTGTTGTGGCATCATTTCATAGAGCATGCATTTTGCAGAAACAACAATAGTTGAAATTCCCAAAAACTGCCTCACACTCAAAAATCAAACATCCAAGCCTTAATTTGTTTCAATTCATATAGGTTACTCTTTACACCGTCACTCATTACTCCTTACTCTTTCATTGTCTACTCAGCATAGCATACTAACTTTGCTATTTCTAACAAGTGTAGGTCCAATGGAAATTTTCCTTTAAAAATAAATGCAAGGGTACGCTCCTGCATATCAAGTTTACTAGGTATATATTTTCCTTTTTAGACAATCCCCTTGCTTAAATATATTGATGCGTTTCTTGGAACTATTATTTTTTCCTTTAGGTTGTTGGCCTCAAATATTTGTTGGCAATGACATTTACGAATATGATATGTAACATATCCACAAAAACCAACAATTATTATTTGGATGGATGTTTCACATGGTTCTCCAGTACATGCAATGACATTTATGAATATGATACGTAACATATCCACAAAAACCAACAATTATTATTTGGATGGATGTTTCACATGATTCTCTAGTACATGCAGATTCACGTTCAATTTCAACGGTATGTCTCTTTTACATGTTATCAAATTTTTTGACTAAAATTGACAGACGCTTAATTTTTTTTTTAATATATGTTTTTAGTATCTGGTAATATTTTATGTAACATGTATTCTTCCTTTTCTTTGAAAATCTTATAATTTGTTGTTCAATCCAGTGTTACATAGTTGTATGCTTGCATTTTCTACCAGTAATATAAATGTATATTTACAGAGGTATGAAGTTTGCTAATTTATTTTAGGGAGGACAAGTTATCGAGATTCCATACCTTCCTATGCTTAGCTAATATTATAACTTTCCCTATACGCGGATATCCAGAAAGTACCTTAGGACACTTACCATGTGAAGATAGAAAACCTTAATTTCCTTAGGACACTTACCATTAAGCAACGTTTTATAAAATTTTGTTATATTTTTTTATTAATGCCATATACATGTTATATAGCTTCGTGCATGAATTCTGAGATTTGAACCTAATTTATCGCAATTCCAAATGATTCTAGCGATTTGTGGATTAGAGTTTTGCTACAACTAACAACTCTTATGAGTTCTTTGTACACACAAAAAAACTATAAAATGTAAAACTTCTACAAAATGTCTCATCTCTAGCTTGAGTGAACCCAGTGTTATATTTTAAGATTAACTTACATTTTATTATTTCACTTAAGATAGTGATTTACATCATGGATCCATAATGCATTAACATAAAAATGGAAAATGATGTGAGTGCAGACGTTGTAATGATATATTTACAGTCTCATAACCATATAACTTCTATGATTTCTTAAGTTACTTGTCAAAGACTAAAACCTCCTCTATTTATAATCTCTTCTCTTTTATAATTTCCTTGATATTTTACTTGCAATGTAAAATAACAAAATAATAAACCGCATCAATGGATACTTGCAAATGCATACATTTACTATAGGTGCATATATATAGGGTATACAAACTAGAAATCTAACCATGTTCTACTCTATTTCATGTTCTATATATACTTTCACAAATGAACAAATAGATTCACTTCTCTTTTTACTTAGATAAGCAATTGATGACGTCTTTGTTTATTGCAGTATCAAGGATGACTATATCTTGGGTCCAGACCTTGACCACTTCAATGCATCCTTTCTATGCCCAACTAGGCCATCTTCCATTGGTGGTGGAGTTCAATTTTTGAACCGACATTTATCCTCGACACTGTTCTGTGATAAAGAAAGCATGCAACCCTTGCTGAATTTCCTTTGAGTGCACAACTACTAAGGCTAGGTCTATTCTTTTTCTTGGTTCATATATTCTATAAATGTCTTTGATAGGTTAGTTCAAATATATTTTGTGCAGAATACATCTAAATCAAATAGTAGAGAAGGTAGTCCTAGTTGTTTTAGAGATATAGAATATGAATTGATAAAAAAATCATATGACTATCTCACTTTTGTTTTTGCTTCATTTATTAATGGAAAACTATATGTTTATCTACTTCAATATCAATTCATATCAAACTAAAAATGAGGAACCTAATTATGAAGATGTTTCCCTTCGTTAATTACAATGTCAATGTTATGCTTTTTTAACTATAATTTTTCTAAACAATATTCTTACGTGGATTCAAATTAAAAAAAAACTTAAACTTCTCTAACATATTCCAGAGGTTAGAGGTTCAGGTCGTGAGGAATCGCTAGCTCGCTGGTTCTGAGGCTGCGTTTTGATTAACTACCGCCTAGGGTTTCGAGCTCTCTGGCCGCCCCCATGGCTGCGCTTGGGGGAGGGATCTCTCCTTCCTCGCCTCTCTCTACCAAGGAAGCCTTCAGAAGATTGCTTTTAGCTCCGGGCTTCAAACCAGCAGCCCCCTCCATTCCAAAATTTATCAAGAAACTTGACGCTGTCCCGGAAATTGATCTACCGATAAAACAGCCCATCAAGATCGCTCTGGCCCTAGCTGAATGCGGTCTGGTTGGGCAGTTCATGGGATTATGGCCCTCTACTAAAACCACTGACGATTGGATCCAAAGGAACTGGCGACCTCAACTCAAGAATAGTGTTACCTGCTACCCGGTTGGAAGAGGATTCTTCATTTTTGAAGTCATTTCCAGAGAAGATTGAGACCTTGTCTTTAGAAACGGCCCGTACTTCATGGGCACCCAAGGGCTGTACCTCAATAAATGGACCTCGGACTTCAACGCTGAAGTAGATGTCCCAAAGGAAGTGCCAGTGTGGGTATCCCAGTCCACTGCTGGAACTCACAAACCCTCGAAAAAGTGGGGAATGCCCTGGGGAGATACATAGACAAAGCGGAGAACAAAGGTCAGTACTCCTGCACCAGGATCTGTGTGGAGGTCGACCTGGAAGCTGGGCTACCTGAAGCAGTTAAGCTGAAAGTCGGAGACTGGCATCATTACCAAAAGTTGGATTACGAGCAGCTCCCGTTCAAGTGCCGGCTTTGTCACGAGCATGGACATTTCCAGAGAAACTGTCCACAAAATCAGGTCCATGAAGAAGAGGAGGGCTGGCAAAAAGTTAAAAAGGGCAAATTTGGCAACAAAAATCATGAAAAAAAGACAGGAAGTAACATGCAAAATCTGCCATCGAGCTCTTCCTTCCAGGAAGCCATCAAAACAACCCTAATCGTCATTCAGGAAGAAGAAGATCTAGAAAAATCCAGCGATCCTGCTGAAATTCAAACCAGCAATCCACCTAAAGGAAAAGAGGTCGCGTCCCATAAAGAAGATCCGTTGGAATTGGGGGAAATTCCTCACCCAAGGGCAACCTCCCTTGCCGATCCATCTAGTCCTCTCAAAGACTCCAGCGTGGATCCACTACTGCTAGAATCGGATGAAGGGGACTCCTCAAGTAGTCCGCTGACGATTCCCTTCAAAAATCCAAGAGGCCGGAAGTCAAAAAAGAAGCAAAGAGAAGAAGCTTCCTACTTAGCGATCCTTGAAGGCTCACAAAAAACATTGAAAGGTATCATGAACACCATATCGAAGAAAGGAACTGGTCCGGCCTCAAAAGGGGCCACCTCCCCCCACCGTTATTAATGCGCTACATCTTCTGGAACTACAGAGGATTAGGGTCTTCACTAAAAGAAGAAGCAATGAAAGATCTGGTCCGAATTCATAACCCTGAGATTCTGCTTGTCCAGGAGACAAAAATGGAGGAAGCTGCTGCCCTCCAAGCTGGGAAAAAGTTCTGG
Source organism: Pseudotsuga menziesii (assembly GCA_001517045.1). Classification (NCBI taxonomy): domain Eukaryota; kingdom Viridiplantae; phylum Streptophyta; class Pinopsida; order Pinales; family Pinaceae; genus Pseudotsuga; species Pseudotsuga menziesii. The sequence continues at coordinate 194,605 of LPNX010430734.1, forward strand.
AAAAAAGGCACCGGGACTGCCAACAACTCTAGAGGAGCCTCTGGAGGTATTGCAACCTTCTGGGATTCCAATCTCTATACTCTTGAAGCTAAAGTCCGTGAGCTTCACTGGATCTTTACTAAACTCTTCCACAAAGCCTCGGGGCACTCGGTAAGTCTCTTCAACCTCTATGTTCCTGTTCTGCATTCGAAAAAAAAAGATTGCTAGCATAATCTTGAATCCTTTCTCAATCATCAGCGCCTTGATAACATTATTATGGCTGGCGATTTGAATGTTACTCTGGCCTCAAGTGAGAAAAAAGGGGGCACGCTGGTCAGGGATCCCTCGAGGGAATGGGTGGAGGATATCATCCTCGGCTGGGATCTCTTAGACATAAAACCAGCTAGAGGGAAGTTTACTTGGACGAATAAGAGAGTTGGACCGGGTCATGTGGCTTCCCGGCTTGACAGGTTCCTAGTCCACTCCTCCTTTCTCACCCTTGGTCTTTTGGCCTCCTCCAAAATCCTCCCTCACTGTACCTCTGATCATAAACCCATCCTTCTTGATCTGTCTCTCGCCCCTAACCTCGGCCCAATCCCCTTCCACTTTAGCCCCCTTTGGATCCAACATGAGGATTTTCTACAAGTTGTTACCGATTCCTGGTCCACTCCTCCTAAAGGCTCCCCATCCTTCATATGGGAATCCAAACTAAAAAGGCTTAAAACGGATCTAAAAAATTGGGCAAGACTCCTTGTCACGCCCTCCTCAAAAAGAAATACTGCTCAAGCTGAACTGGAAGAACACCAATTCCTCATGGATGCCTCAACTATAACAGACTGCATGATAAGAAAGGAAGAGGAACTCCAGAAAGTCTTCTTCTCAGCATGTAGGACGGAAGAGGAATATTGGAGGCAAAAATCCAGAAATCTTTGGCTCCTGAGTGGAGATAAAAATACCAAGTATTTCCACAAGCAGGCTGAGGCTCGGAAAAACCACAATGCAGTCTCAGAAATCATCTACAATGGAGACCTTATCAAATACTTTGAGGGCATCAAGCAGGTCGCCCATGCTTCCTTCAAGGATTTATACACAGCCCCCATTGAGGATCCGATTGACACCAACGCCCATCCTTTTGACCTCATTCCAAACCTCATCAAGCAAGAGGACAACAACCTCCTCACCACTAGATTCTTCACCAGCTGCTAGTCGATAATAAAGTATGATCTCCTAAAATTGGTTCGGCACTCTCAGTTAGTTAATAGGCTGGGGGGAAGCACCAATTCTTCCTTTCTAGCTCTGATACCGAAGGAAAAAGGTGCCAATACCTTCAACCGCTTCAGACCGATATCCTTGTGCAACACAGGGTACAAGATCATTACCAAGATCATTGCTTCCAAACTTAAAAGGATTCTGCCCAAAATTATCCTCGAAAATCAGGGAGGCTTCATCAAGGGAAGGAAAATCTTGGACAACATTATTCTCATCCAAGAAGCCATTCGTTCCAGCTGCCAGCGTAATGAGAAAGGTATGGTCATTAAACTTGATTTAGCTAATGCTTTTGATCGTGTCAAGCATGATTTTCTGTTTGCTGTTATGGAAAATTTTGGCTTCTCCCCCACCGTTATAAACTGGATAAAAGGCTGTGTAGACTCTCCTTGGATTAGCCCTCTAGTGAATGGGAGACCTACGGGCTTCTTCAAAGCAACCAGAGGTCTCAGGCAAGGCTGCCCGCTGTCCCCTCTTCTTTACACCATTCAAGCCTATGTTCTCAGTTTTCAGCTCAACCTCTGCCAGGAATCCCAATCGTTGCCTGGACTCAGAATAGTGCATGGTGTCCGGAGCATAAACCATGCTCAATTTGCAGATGACACCTTGTTATTAGGAGGAGCGAGCTCCCATTCTGCTGAATACTTTAAGCATGAGCTGGAAACTTACAAGGCAGTGTCTGGAAGCAAAATCAACTTCCATAAAAGCAAGATCTACAGCTGGAATTGTTCAGCAAGAGAGCTCCGAGGTATAACTAGAATTCTTGAAATGGAAGGCACAGCTAACTGGGAGACCTTCCCCTACCTTGGCATCCCCATCTGCAAAAACAAACTCAAATCAGCAAACTGGGATATCATATTAGACAAAATCAAATCAAAAATCCAAAGTTGGGGTGCCAATTGGCTCAATACCGCAGGTAAAACTATTCTTTTAAAAGCTGTCCTTAATAGCATGCCTATTTACCAATCGTCCATCATGCTCGCCCCTGCTTTGGTCATTCACAAAATGGAAGGTATGCTAAGAAAATTTCTGTGGGAAGGAGGCAAGGGGAATGAAAAGAAAATCCATCTTATTAGCTGGAAAAAGATACAAAAGCCCCATTATGAAGGAGGGCTGCAAGTGAGAAGTCTTTCCTCTCAAAACTTGGCTTTAGGAGCTAAACTTCTCTGGCAAATTGTAACTGGAAAAGACAACTGGAGCAAGAAAGCTCTAAGGAAGAAATACTTTCCTGGCCCAAGAAAGAGATGCTTGGATATGCCTCCCCCAAGCAGAAATGGATCCCCGATCTATAAGATGTGCCTTAAAGCTCTGGAACCTTTCTGAAGTAACCTTTACTGGATCCCTGGTGATGGTAAAACTATACGAATCTGGGACGACTCAATCATGGGAGATGCCCCTCTAGGGTCTTGCCGGGAAGTGGATAATCTCAGAATCTGGCTGTTAAACAAAGGGATCAACTCGCTCTCGGACTTGTCTCAGTGGGAAGATAACATTTGGATAGGGTGGGACATAGGCATCCCCCCTCCAGATCTAACTGCCGAGGCTGAATTGTTCACAGCCCTCCTCCAGGGCAAATCTCCCATCAAGGAAGGAATAAGAGACAAAAGAGGATGGGGGAGTAATTCAGGAAATTATTCCTCTGCTGAAGGATACAAGAAGTTTCATGCTGCTCCCAATCCGGCGATCTGGAAATTCCTGTGGGAAAAAGTCTTCATTCCAAAAATAGACATGTTCCGCTGGACTATGGCTCACAATAGTATCCTCACTGGTGAAAACCTCAAGAAAAGAGGGATGGAAGGCCCCTCTAGATGCTCGCTGTGCAAAAGTGAGACTGAAACCTCGTATCACCTCATCATTGGCTGCAATTTCTCCAAAGAAGTCTGGAATCATGCCTTGAGGATTAGCCCTAGCATAAATCGCCCAACCACTATCCAAGATCTTCTCTCAAGATGGATGCATCTCTCCCCTTTCCTGCTTTCCAAAAAACCTCTCCTTCAAGCGGCCTGGAATTGGATCCTTAAAGCCATTTGTTGGAAAATATGGACTGAAAGAAATAATCGAATCTTCAGGGGGCAGGAAAGTCACCCTTCTAAAGTAGCAGCTCAAGCAAGAGCTATTATTGGGGAAGCGCTGGAACAGAACTCCTCCCTAGCTAACACTGTTCCGCTCAAGCCTGAAGAATCACATTGGCTTGCCCAGTTTGTCCCCAATCTCCAAAACAGAACTCCATTAAAAGCCCTCTTAGCTAATTGGGAAATTAGGCTAGATGAGGATGCCTTCAACAGGTGGAAACTTGCCAGGAATGATCCCTGTCTTTTCTTTGATGGAGCAGCAAAGGGTAATCCGGGGCTTTCCGGTTGTGGTGGAGTTATTACTGAGGCAAATGACAATTTGGTCAGCTGCTACGCCTGGGGTCTTGGAAATGGGACAAATAATAAGGCAGAGTTTTGCGGACTTTATCAAGGTTTGAGGATTGCTAAGACCAAAGGCATTGCAAAATTGCTGGTGTTCGGGGACTCTAGGCTGCTAATCCACGCCATCACCAAAAAGAAACGTCCCTCCAATTTGCAGCTAGCACAAATTATGCAAAGAATTCAGCTGCTTTGTAAAAATTTCCATTCTATTAGTTTCTTTCACATTCTTAGAAATCTGAATGCTGTGGCAGACGAAGCAGCGAATGATGGAGCCCTATTAGGCAGAGGAATCCTGCACATGGATGGCAGGGAGATTAGTTGGGACGTCCCCTAGCAGGGTCAAGCGTCCTCATTCGCCTGGCAGATCTCTGATGCTCCAAGATTCCCGTCCAACATCTGGCACAGCAGAGAAAATCTCTGAACTACGATTCCACTCTCATGCTGTCTGTGACCGAATCGACCCCTTGGCTGCTTTTATTTCCTGCCTTTTTCGCCATGAAGTGCACTGGTGTTGATCCTATCGCTGAAACTGCGCTGAAGGTTAAGTTTTCCTCCCCGTCACATGCTCCAGAAGCTGTCCCACGTCTCTCTATGGCTTCGGATAGTTCCTCCTCCTCGGGTCTGTCTGTGGAAGCAAGAATCCAAGAGCTAGAATCAGCAATGGGGAGAATCCAAGGCCGTATGGCTGGCTTTGAGAATAAACTGGAAGAGTCCTCTAAGGCTGGAAATAAATCCTGGGACTTACTGAATGCCGATATAAGGAAGTTAAGAGAGGACCACGCTGCATCAGCTAAGAAAATGAAAGATTTCAAGGCCAAGGTGCGCACAGGGTTTAAAGATGAAGCAAACGTTCATGGAGACTTCGGCAAGCGACTCACTGCTCTGGAGAAAGCCGTGGCAAAGATGGAGTTGAAATGAAGAGCTGGAGTGTTGTTCCCGCTCTAATCCTCTGCTACTCTTTGAACTTCTATGTTAAATAATTATAATAAGGCAGTTGAGCCCCACTGGATCTTAGTTTAACTTTGGGAAATAGAATTTCTGCTATGTTTTGTTACAGCACTCGGCAGCTGTTTTGCCGGATCCATGTAATCTAATCCCTTGTCTTAGTTTAAAAAAAACATATTCCAGAGGTTATTATTATTATTTTAATTTATATTTTTAAGTCACCTATCACACATCATCATTATATCACACATCCCATATATCACGGTATGAAAAAAACACTTTATTTTTTCCAATGAAACAATTTTTTTTAATAATAATAGGTTACATTTAATTTTCCACCGTTCATCTTATTCTTAGTTTTTTTTTTCAAATTATAATTTTATTTTTTTAACTTTATATTAAACTCATAATATTTAATCGGAGTATCTTACTCATGTTATAATAATAAAATATTATTTTTAATTTACATTTAAGATAATAGTTAAAAATTTTATTTATAAAAATAAGTGCTTAAAATCATATTGATACTGTAATGATTAAAAACGTTAGTGCTAAAATCATAATGATACTGTAATGATTAAAAACGTTAATGCTAACCTCACTATAGATTTTATAACTTAAAATCACTTTGACTTCTATCTTTATAAAACTTCATGATTATTGAGAACATCATTGCTAACTTCCCTAGCATGGACTTTGTGACTTCTTATGATTATTGCGAACATCAATGCTAACCTCATTGGTATAGATCTTCATTAGTATAGATATCTTATTGTTAAATTATGTTTTCTTAGTTTTATTATATAATTTTTTTCAATTTTTTTTATTAAACTTCTAATATTTAACCTTAGATGCTAATCATGTTATAATAATGAAATATTATTTTTAATTTGCATTTAAAATAATAATTAAAAATCTTATATAAAAAAATATTAATATAAAACAAAATTCTAATCATAAACTTTTAAATGCGTAAGATTATAATGATACTATAATGATTGGCAGCATTACTACTAACGTCGCTATATGGATTTTATAACTTAAAATCACTTTCACCTTAATACATTGACTTCTATCTTCATTATTATTGAGAACATTTGTAACTTAATCACTTTCACCTTAATTATCCTCATAAAACTTTATGATTATTGAGAACATCGGTTGCTAACCTCACTAGCATGGACTTTATGACTTATTATGATTATTAGGAACATCAATGCTAACCTCATTGGTATATATTTTATAATATAAAACTTTAGGATTATTGAGAATATCGTTAACCTCATTGATATAGATTTTGTAATTTAAAACTTTATGATTATTAAAAACATCGTTGCTAAGCTCACTAGCATGGACTTTATGACTTCTTGTGATTATTGCGAACATCGATGCTAACCTCATTGATATAGATAGGTTTTATAATTTAAGATCACTTTCACTTTAAATACATTTTAATGGTTTTTAAAAAGACCATTATTCAATACAGTTGTATGTATTTTTTTAGATGGAAAGATCCACTGGAAACTCAGCAATACTTCCCCACAATCGTGGATGGTAGAGGTGGTAAACCGCCGGTCATCCTAGCAGAAGACCTAACCCCAAAGGACTCAAGGCTCGAACCCGTGACCTCCCCCTGAACCGAAAGAATATACGCACGTCTTACCAATTGAGCTAACCCTTAGGGCTCTATATGTATGAAAAAGTAATAGTTACACCCACTCACATTCACATGCATTTCATTGTCAAATGGACATTGAGCACCTAATGTAAATCTTTGGCCATAATCAAGGGAAGGTCAGTTTACACTTTTGATAAAGTTCTAACGGATTGAAAAGACTTCTAACCTTTTAACACATTAGAAAAACTTTATATGGATGGTTAGTACCATGAAATATTTCTAACTTTATGTGGGTGGTTAGTGCCATGAAATCTTACTTTACCAAGCTTCTTACCATGGAGTTGAAAAACAAGTGACTAAAACATGCAATTCGTTAAGAGGTTGTTGAGTTTGATGAGCCTCTACCAATGGGATTTTCTCTCCTCTTTCGTAAGATGGCACATCATTAATATTTCCTAAATTGAGTAGATGAATTTTGAATAATAAGCGTTAATAATTCAATCGAAGATATTTTGAGAAATAAGTGTTCATAATGCAATTAAGATATTTTTAATTGTTTACTATTTTGTCATTTTGTCCCATGTGTACAATGAATTTATATATAAACAAATAAATAATTATGATTTTTTTTGTAAGCAAGAGACTATTTTTCGTATAATGTATTTTATTTTAAATTTTGATTTTTTTTTGGGTAAGCAACAGACTATTTTTCATATAATGTATTTTATTAAAATTTTATAAAATGTATATTTTATTTTATAAATTATTAAGATATAAAAATATAGTAATAAATTTTAAATTTATCAACAGTTTTTTGAATTGGTCCAAATTGAGTGGAATTTTTTTCAGCTTTCATATGTTGGGAAATTTGGAAGTATGGGAATATGGTTATTTTTGAAGGTAAGCTTATCAATATATTTACTAATGCTATGAGAATTATAAACTTGTTTAAAGAATTGTCACGTTCAATTTCGTCCGAGAGGACGCGACTACGGCACTGTTGCTATCATTTAGACAGGGATCTAAGCCCCACGAACATAAACGATAATAAAAATGCATTGAACATAAAGCATACACATATGCATCACAAATGCAATTATACAGAGGAAGCAATTCATCCATTCAAGCATTCAACATGTTCATATAATTCATTAAAACAAATACAGTTGCAGAGGTTAAAAACATAAGAGATACTTATCTTGAAATGAGAATGTACTGCAACGAGCTACGTCACTGCAACGTTCCACCCAACCATAGGCCAGTGTGCTCATAAATATCTCAACACCACTGCCACCCCCGAGCTAGGTATGATTCCCACAAGGAATAGGGGAACAACAATAGGCTCACACATAGCCACAATACACGTCAAAACTCAGTCAAGCCAAAACTACATTTGGGTTTTATCAGGCTGCTAAGGAGCTGGAAAGGTTGAACTACTAAGCTAGTGAGCTCAACCACAGAGCTAGGGACACCTGCACCAGATTTGGCTTGGCCTCTAAAATACCTACACAAAAGATGTACCCACAGCAAAATACAAGTTCTGGGCATGGACAAAAACGTCCGGGAACCCAAATTCGATAATGGTGAATGTGGAAAAACGACCCAGGGTGAGCAATCTATTTCAGAAATGTTCTATGGGCTTCATGTGGGCAAAAACGGTCCCTTCAATCCTTCAATTCGTGGATCTATTCTCCCATTGGTTGTGCAATACCAAAAAAATGAAATTTCCCAACCATGTGAATGTGGAAACAAAATCAAAACGTCCAAGAGAGAGCCCAGCCACTAAGCATAACCAAAACAACTTCCCAACCACGACGAAAATGAAGAAAACTGCTACAAACGTGAGGGAAAACACACAGGTAGACAAAAAACATGAATGAGAGAGCTCTGCAAGCTTCCACTGTCGTGAGTAATGGAGGACGTGAATGCATGAGGGAATGAGCAGCATTTTTGGGCATTTACTTGGCCCATAAGTCAAAAACACATTTTCCAAAATTTGATCGCTTCTCAAATTCGAATTTGACTACCATACTCTTCCCATCCCCATGCATTAACTAACTCAACCAATTTCTCGCATAAATAAATGATTGGGCAAAAAACACAAAATGGATAGTTGACAGTTTGATGGGTTTTCCCTTTGACGTTTGGCTTTTCTCCATTGGCTCAAAGGTTTGAATACCCCCCCCCTCCTATCCTTAGGAAACCATGCCCCAATCTCTTTAATGTTGCATTGACATAGTTGGTTGTGGGTATTTTAATTAAATTGCATATGTGCATGATGTCCAAATTATAATGTGTTGGGCTAGCACGAAATACCATCGACATCGATTTTAATTGTTGAAACATAAACCATTAAATCGATGGCAGGGCCTTGGCCATTAGCTCCACACCATGATTATATACATTATCTACATCATATATATTTTAATGCAAACGGGGTCGAAACCGAGGTGTTACAAGAATATGAAGTGGTTATAGTCAAGAGATCTATACATCGACAACTTCAACATTTTACAGTTTCGACATGACTTCTAGTTTTTTTTATGGAGCGGCTCGCAATGATAGATGTGGAGCTGGAGCAGCTCTTAGGATAAATGATGAGTATATCTTCAGCCTTAGACTTAATTGAGGAAATGGAACAAATACCAAAGCTTAACTTTTAGCTTTGTGGTGTCTAATAAAATTTTCCACTCTTATGGAGATTAATTCCTTAAGCATATTTAGATATTCATTTGTGATTATAAACTAGATAAATAAGGTTCGTCTTTTGTAGATTTTATCTCTCCATCATTAGTGTTTCAGGATACAACAACTTTTGGCTTTCTTTCAAGATCTTGAATTCAAGCACATTTATAGAGAGCTAAATAAGGAAGTTGATACTCTCTCAAAAAAGACTCTTACTTTTTCTTTTTTTTCCAAAGAAAAAAATCGTAAATACTTTATTCACATTTAGTAGATGGCCCTCATAGTCCATTTTACAAATTACAACAAAGAAGTTGTCAGTTACAATATTTGCCTCAAAAAGAGCACAAATCCACAATCCAAATCTAATGTTCATCATCATCAGATCATAATGTTCACTAAATCCTTTCCAACAGAAAGAAGCAGTAGAAAATGAAAAAAACTAAGTCTGATCATAGCAGACTTATATCATCACTCCTGATAAATCAGGTCAGATCAAAATGATGTGATCAAAAGCAAAGATATCAGAGCATAACTAGCATGCTGGAGAAGTCTCAGAAAAGTCATATGCTGATAAAAATAAAAACAGCAACTAAAAATAGGCCTATTCCAGACCATCCAAAGATGAAAAGTTCCAAAACCATTCAGTACCATATATAAGAGGCCAACCAGCCCGCAAGTCAAGCTCTGAATATTGTTGCTTGAGATCACCAATTTCGAAAATGCAAATCAATATCAGCCATGGCATCATATCTGGAAAATCACCAAGAACCAGCAATCTGTCATATGACAGACAGCACGCTACAGCAGCTTTAGAAAACCTGAAAAATATCTGTGGATTCTGCCTCATTCTGTTCATATGTACTCCAATAACCTTCATGAATGCTACCCCCTGCTTCAGCCAATAAATCAGCTTTGGAATTTCTTTCCCTATAAATGTGTTTGTAAGACACATAATCAAGACTGTCCGATAAATAATGAACATCTTGAAGAATCAAGGCTAGTTCAAGATTTTGTAATTTATACTTACCAGATGCCCAATTAATAACAAGCTGGGAGTCCCCAAAAATTTGAATTTTATTCAAATTATGCATCCTAGCCAGCCTAAGGAGAAGCTTAAGTGCACATAATTCTGCATAATTATTTGTGCCCAAACCTAAACCTGCTTTGAAAGATATATGATGTCTATCGGAAAAGTACAGAATACCACCAGCCCCACAAATCATTGGATCCCCAGCAGCAGATCCATCAAAATAACCCCACGCATATGACTGATCAATTTCTTCTACAAAAATTGTTCTGATAGTAACCACAGGTATAGACTGCGGTAAATTCTTCAACATGCCCAAACTATAACTTGAAATCTGTGCAGGAGATGAGTCACAATCCTCAAAACAAGATCTATTTCTTGCTTTCCAAATAAACCATAGGACTATGATGGGTAAAGATTTGATGAGATTTACATCTGATAACAGGCACCAATTTTTAAAACATTCAGAGAGTGAGTCTCCATTCCATAGATTACTAAGGGTCAAATGATCCTCAATAATAGACCAAACAGTTTGCGTAAAAGGGCATTCTACAGCAATATGGAAATTTGATTCGCAGCTCTGTTTGCATAGATAACATCTACCAGGACCCTCTCTACCTCTCAAGCAAAGAACATCCCATGTCAATGCTTTACCAGTGAGGAGAAACCAACTAAAAATTTTGGTTTTTAGTGGGCACTTCATCTTCCATAAAATCTTCCACCACCAGTTCAAGTCCACTTCTCTGAAAATAAGTTCATTATATCCCACTTTTGGAGAATATTTGCCTGATTTTGATAAATGCCAGATGAGACAGTCATCTTCATTAGATAGTCTAACATGACTAGATTTTCTAACATGACTAGAATATTTGCTTAACATGACTAGATTTTCTAACATGACTAGATTTTCATTAGATAGTCTAACATGACTAGAATATTTGCCTGATTTTGATAAATGCCAGATGAGACAGTCATCTTCATTAAATAGTCTAAAAAGACTCTTACTTATGCAACTGGTCCGGTCTTTTGATTTGGGAAGAAAATATTAAACGATCTCTAGTGGACAAAGGATTGGTTTTCTTTTTTGACTATGTTGATGTACTATAGAGGCGGATCATCCTTTGATGTTTTTTTTTTCTCTTTTCGACACACTTGTTAACTTTTGTATGTTTGGGGATGTTGGGCCTATGATGTTTTTTGTCTTCTATGTTATGCAATAATTCTTTTAAAATTTGAATCGAAAGGATTGATGTTACTGTTTTTTCGAGTAAAAATGTTTTAGGAGATATACTTTTTATTTTTATAATAGCCAAAAACAAAAACAAAAATTAAAAAAAGTGAAAATATATTTTTTATATAAAATATTTATTACAATTTATTAAAATTTTATAAAAGCAATTTTCATGATTTTTTGAGATATATAAAATATGGTCATAAATTTCAAAATTTTGAAGAATAAAATTGGTATCAATATAATAAGCTTATTGGTAGTAATTTCTTGATTCTTAACCATGCTCAAAACTTTTTATTTATCTTAATGAGTTTTTGAGATATATAAAATATGGTTATAAAGAATCAAATTGGTATCAATATAATAAGCGTATGAGTAATAATTTCTTCATTGTTAACCATGCTCATGTTATTATTAATATTCAAAGATATTGTTTTGATATTCTACCATATTTTATGTGCTTTTATGATATGAAATTGAATATATATATAGTTATTGAAGGATAAAAATTATTAGTATATTTTATTTGAATATGATATATTATTTTATTTTTAAAATAAATGTTTGTTTTATTTAATATAGTCTTTGTTATATTAGATATATAGAGATGTTATGAATAATGTTTTTTTAATTTTTATTATTATTATTATTATTATTATTAATGTTTTAATATTTCTTTTTAGTTGAAATGAGAAATATTTGCATTTTCCTTTCAGAGATGTTAGATAATGTATTTTTGTATTAGTAGACATAATATTGTGTTGTTGAGGTAGCAAATGTTTAATATTGAAAGAGAAAATATTTGGTGGTTATGGAATTTTAAGGGAAGAGGGAGGAGGGTTGTGTTTCCTATGTTGCTAACAATATATATGTATTTTTGTATTATGTAAGGCTTCTACTTTAAGACTAGAATTAAAGCAGGAAAATATCAAGTCATGTTGTATTAGGCAAGGCTTCTATCTTAAATGTGAAACTAAAGTAGGGAAAAAAATTAAAATTAAAAATTCTCATTGGAAGACCTTATTTCATTATCATCTTTGCTCAAAATAGTTTATTTTCTTGCTCTCTTTTTTACAATTCTTTCATGAAAGAATTGTTTTATACAATGTCCTCTTCTACAAAACATAATTTCCAGCCTAAAGGTATTGACCAAAAGAAAACTTATCCGTTGCTCACAATCTCTCCTACCTCGAACTTGGGAGACATTATTGTTTTGTCATGTACATAATCAATGATCCCTAGGCTACCTTTGCTCAACCATTTTTTTTCTTCATATCATAGTGATTTTTTTTGTAAGGCTAAATGTTTGTGTTGATCATAAAACAAGTTACATTATAGATCAAATTGGCCTAACCAAAGGGAAACCAAACTATTTATAGAACCTACAAGTTTATTAAAGTTCATAGAGAAAGTTTGAGACATCCTGTAAAAACTACCCAACATGTCTACATATTTCTTATCATAACTAAAATAGAAATTGATCACAAAAAAAACATGAGACCTTAAGTACTTACTAGTCCCGATCATCATATGAAACATAAACAATAGATACCTTCCTTGGAGGAGTTGATTCATAATCCTTTCATGTGGTTTTCTTAAAGAGGAAATCCATCTTGTTATTCAGCTCATCCATATGCAACAAAAGTTCATTTCGCTCCTCCTTTGTGTCAAGTAGAATTTTACATAGAAGATATTTTATAGTCCAATGCAAGGCCAAAGTCTTCAAATACTTTATATCTCTTAAGCATGTGTTTCTTAAGTCATTAACCTAGGGATACATTTCTTCTTCAATTTCCTCTAGATTGGAAAAATTTTGGTCATCTTCACTCTTGTCTTTGTCTGGATGATATGAACACGAATTTATAGGGGAATATCCTAGTAATATATATCTTTGGCCTCCTCAACCTCTGTTTAAGATCGAGTTGGGCCCCTACTACTATTACCTTGTTAAATTTTATTGCCCCTACCTCGTCTTGCCATGGATGGAAAGAGGACTACATGCAACATGGAGGTAGAATTACCATGTAATTGTTTCCAATTATGAGATGAATACCTCATCCCAATGACCCAGAAAGAGCCTAGGTTGTGTTTCTCACCACCATAGAGGAGGAGACTTCCCTCAAACACCCTAAAGTTGACCACTTCTTACCCCAACAGGGGGAAGCCTTTGTTATGTCACGTTTAACCACCACCCAATTACCAAACTTGTCAAGATGAGGATGCACAAGAGCAACTATATTCTCCTCTCTCTTCTCATAATGTAAATTACTACCCAATCTCAAAGAAAAACTACCTAGAACAACTCAAACCATAGTAAACCATAGTAGTGAAAGAAGTTGTGGGACTTATAAATCCTACCACCATGTGAATCCCACCATTTACTCAACAAATAGAATTACTCCTAAATTCCATCTTGAACCATTAAAGACTTCACCTTCCACCTCATCATATATTTAAACGCCTCTATGATTTTCCTATACCAGTTCCTTGGTTGAGATATGTCTTGCACTATCATTTCTCCATGCATTGAGTTCAACCTTTCTAGGGAGGTTATCGAACAATAAAAATTATTAGTATATTTTATTCGAATGTGAGATACTATTTTATTTTGAAAATATATGTTTATTTTATTTAATATAGTGTTTGTTATATTAGCTATATAGGGATGTTATGTGCTTTTTTTACATTTAAATTTAACATATATTTATTAGTTTAGTTTAGTTTAGTTTTTTTATATTTCTTCTTATTTGAATTTGAAAACATTTTCATTTTCCTTTCAAGGATGTTAGATAATGTCATTTTGTATTAGTTGAAATAATATCGTGTCGTTGACATAGTCTATCATAATCACATTGTGTTGCTATTGAGTCTATCAAAATTGTGTCATCGAATTACCAGTTTGGGAAATCTGGTTTCTGACATAAACATGTACCATCCCAGACATCATAATAAGTATATTATTATCACTTAGCCCATGTTTCCTGCAAGGTTGTATTTCTCAAGATATATATATATATATATAATTTCCTAATGAAAGCAATGAGCATACTAAACATAGATTCCATCATTAATAAGAGGAATGATAAACATAAAACATAATAATCACATATAATTAGGCCCATCATGCCACACACATATTTTACTTAGTGAAGATGAGTCCAATAGATAATAAGAAAATAAACACAGTATGTATAAATGTAATATAGATGTCCAATCAAAATATGGGGCATTACAACAAAGCTAGATCCAATCCATGGAATAATATCAATCAACAAAATCTCCCCAACGAGCATAATATCATGGAAGGTGAAATGGAAGGAGAGGGAACCTTCACCGCATCATAGGAGAATCCTAATGGATCTGTAAAGGCAAGTCATGATGCGGGAATTGTAAAACTGCTAGTAGATACATTCCCAAAATGGAAAACATTACAAGATATGAGATTGTCTCCCATAATGTTAACCCTTGGATCCAATATATGCAATATCATGCGATGGCTGGCAAAATTATGGGGCATCTAGCCTACAAAAAAATTAATGATCTGGTGGATCAACAGTAAGTGCAAACCTAAATCATGCTACGATCTCATAAATGCCTCCAAGGGATTCTCTAATTTTATCTTCTCTATCATAAAGGACATAAATCACATCTTTGATAATGGGCCCTATTTCTTCAATTAGATGGCACTATATTTGAAATATTGGTAAAAAATATCCAGTTCAAAAAAGGAGGACTTCTCACATTCCCCCTTTTGGATCTAGTTGCTTTCTCTACCTCAAGAATACCTGGAAAAAAAAACCTTGGAGGGTATTGGCAATACTAATGGTTCATTTGTTATGGTTTCAGAGGAAACTAGAATTGGATGATACACCTCTTATACCAAGATGTGTGTCTACATGAACATCCTTGGGCTGTCCCATACAACATCTACCTATGGAATAAGGACTCAGAATGGATCTTGACCCTTGAATATGATTATATTCCATTCCATTGCAGTGAATTCCATGAGCATGGTCATCTCTTCAGGGATTGTCCTCTAAATGATTCCTCCTTCCAACCCAATCAAACACCAGAGGAAGATGAAGATAGCTACACTAAATTCTCTAATAGGAAAAGTTAAGCTAAGAAAAACGATTGTTTTGTACCAACCTAGAAAGGGGGAGACCAACAATCTCTTTTCCGCCCTTAATGACTTTCCAGAGGAATCACCAGTCACACATCAAGAAAAATCACTAGCCCCACTAGGATTTGGAGATACCAAGATGCATGAGAATATAAATCAAGATTCCAACCAAAATTCAGAGGGGGTTGGCACTTAATTAAATATGCATTCACATCCTTTGAGTAAGCCATTTGCAGAATAAACTCAAGCTTTCTCTCCAGTGGAAATGAAGATATGGATCTTGGAAATCTGGATTTGCAAAGTATAAAAGAGGCTTTTCAAAGTAAATACCATAAAATGATCCCATCCAAGTAGGTCCAAATTCTTAAGGAATATCTTATTAAATACAAGATAAAAACCCATTTAGGAGTTCATACATATAAGCTCAAAGAAACTAAGAAGACTTCCATGGACGCATAGGAAAAAGGATGAAAAAAAATAAGTAATGGCTTGAAAAGGTTGGAGAACAATTGCTTGACTCAGGGCAATGCTCCCATCTCACTAAGATATATTCCACCATCCCACATTCTCAATGAAAGTAATTTCGTGGAATATAAGAGGTGTTAGTGGTAAAACAGTGACACTGGTTATTGTGAAACAAACTCAAGCAAGAGCAACCTCATATCCTGATGTTGTGAGAAATCAAATGTAATAGTGAACAAATGGGCTATACAACCAATCAAATATAGAAGGTCTAACGATCCATAACAATTGATGCTATGGATTGGTAGGAGGCCTTGCTCATAGTTTCTCCTATGGAGTGCGGGTATCAATATGAAATGACATGATGTCGTCGCATCTCTTAATACGTTGAATTAAGGCACCAATTGTCATCGAGTTGGAGCTTGTTAATACTCATGTGGGTCTATCCACCACCATGTGTCGTAATAATTGTTGGTATTAAATTTGATGGGAAGGCATTTCTGCACAAAGCTTATAGGGAAAGCATCGATGGGAAGGAGAGATGTAGTATAAGGGAAAGAAGCAATAGATGGTTATCATATGTATTTGATATAGCTAAGGAGTAATATTGTAGAGGTTGTGAGGGGTATTTAATTTTATTTAAGAATCTAGAATATCCTTCAGATCTCCCCTTATCACTGGGGGAGTGTCTAGTAGACGTGTTGTCTGTAGATAGTGAGGGTGATCTTTGACAAGATCTTAGAATTAGGGTTAGTTCTAGGGAAAAGAATCCCCTGCATAGGAAACTTAGGAAACTATGGAGATGGGATTCTCCTCAACGAAAACAAAAATCCAATGGCAAGGAAGAGATTTTGTAGGAGATCTCCAACAACATTCTAGACACTAGGAAAGAAGTGCACCAAGAAAGAAGTTCGAGACATCATGAATCATATGTGAAGAATGAATTCCAAAATGGAAGGGTTGTTGGTTGTGGTTCATCGTGTTACTACTCATGCAATGATGGTGGATAATCGCCTTGATGATGTTGAGTAGATCCTCCATCATCTCAACTCCCATTTCACCACTATAGACTGTTGTATTTTCTATACCTTGAAATGGCACTTCTTCATCCAAGTAATGAAACCAAATGTGTCGTCACACAAAAGGACATTATGGATAGAAGTAGCCCTAACTTTATAAGAGGTTTGGACCCTTGATACACATTGTGAACTCCAATATCAACCTTTTTTTCATATGAACTCATCTTGAATACATGAGCTTCCTTATAACAACCTATGTACCATACATGAGTCGCACACAAACAACCTGTGTATCAATATCAAATGTTGAATACGTGAGTTTCCTTAAGGAAAACTACATATCATTCACAAGTTTCTCTATTACAACCCATGTATTTCATTAGAATTCATTAAAAATAAAAAGATAACTAATCATGGGGAATTTGGGGTCAGTTTGGAAACCACCCTAACTATCCTAGACTCATAATACTTCCTCCTAAACAACTATAAAAAGAGAAGGGATAGAGGAGAGGGGGACCAATATTGGAGGCAAAGTTATGCTCGAGAATTTCCATTGAGGAGAGAAGCAAGAGGGCTCATATCTAGGTTTTCAGAGAAGCTTGATCAGGTAGAGGATATGTAATGTTTCCATAAACTCTATCAATAAAGAATGTATTTTCCTTCCATCAATGTGTAATGCATGCTTCAATTTTTTTTAGTATTGATATAGATTGTTATTTGATTTAAATTGCAATCATTATATATGTTTATATCTCATATGTTATAACATTTGAAGGTTCTTTGAGGATGTTTATTTCTTTGTTGAAGGTATTGGATATGGGGAGCTAAGGAACGTCGGGGAAAATAGACCAAGCTAGGATCAACATCCAGAAAAAGGTGCACATCCTTTCTCTCTTATTCTTTAATATATGCTTGTAAATATTGATTTCCTATCAATAAACCCTTAGTATGTTGGTGGCCTCAAACCCCAGCCACAGAACTAGCGACTCCGTTGGGTTGTCTTTTTTTTTTGGGCCTCTTTGATTGAATCTTTTTTCCAGTTTTTTCATTCCTATTCTTGTATGTGGCTTTCATTTATAAATATTTAGTCAATCCAAGTTGAATGCTCAAGATTCTAGGTTCATTTCTCTTTTAGAAATTGTTTTGAGGAATTTATGGGTAAGTTGCAATTACAGTAGCGTATTCTCAAATAATACGCGGGTTTTCCATAATACAGTCGTGTATGGTACATGGACTATCTACTAAATAGTGATGCATTTCCTGTAGATGGATGTTTAATAGCTAGGGTTTCCTTCTATGAGTCTGCTTTTGGATATTTGGATTCTTTTGTGGATTTGTATTGAGTTTGATGTCACTAGTATAAGTCTCTATTTGTTTTTATTGTAAGCCTTCTTTAGTATGTTAGGTTAGATTTCTGTATAGGAGTTACTAGGTCTCTCCACTTGGCATGTACTTAGTAGGAGTATACGTAGACTCTGATTCTTTCAATTCATGTTGATACTTGGTTCCACTTACAGTCTGGTTTCTTGAGTAATTAACCTGATATCTTCTTCTCCCAATATTTTCAACAACCTGGTTTTTAAAAACTTTTGTAGTTCAGTCCAAGTAGGTTTTTCTCGAACTTTGCAATGTCTTCAAGGTTTGTGTCTATGAGGTATGAAGTATGAATCTTGCTTATACATTTGTCCATATTGTTGAATTGCATGTGTGTATTTTTCTTTACATTTGAGTCAAAAACACCATATGTTTCACGATCATTATCTTGAGTAAAGAAAAATCCCTAAAACTAATGCTCATAATTTAAAATTGATTAGTAACACTTTCATTTTTATGGATGATACTAACTAGATTAGGCTAGGGTTTTGAATCAGGGTTATCTATAATTATCCAAAACCATTGAAACTCATACCTAGTGGCATGTCACTTAGGAAATCCACTATTACAAGAAGGTAAACCGAAAAGCTCCTCTAACATAGGAGTCAAGCACGAGGTCATGTGAAGATTGGGTGGAGAAGATACCCCTCCAACACTCAGTTGAGCATACACCAAGACTTTTGTGTGTTTGGGGATTCACTCAAAACCACCCTTGGCCCCGTGTGGTTTCGGTGCTTTTTTGGATTTCGGGCTTAGTTACCCTACCCACGCAGATCAATCAGATCTTCCATAAATTTCTTGTAGATTTGGTAGCCTTAGTATATTGACCTAGGATCATTACACAGGTGACGGTGGAAGGATATTTCCATTGTACCTGGGACATATGTGGGAGGAAACCTCATGCAATAATTTGGAAAGGTGGTTGGTGATTCAACTGCTTGCTCTCAGAAAAATTGTATCGGTACCCTGGGTAACTATTCTTCGACTCTTCAGTGGTCTATTTTGGGCCCTCATCATCCCAGACATTCCTTTGGAAGGTATATCTTCACCTTCCTAGTTGTGATGCTTAAGAAAAACTTTTAGTGGTGTGCTTTTCGGCTTGCTTTGATATAATTTGGCTCTTAGGTGTGTGTAAATAAATTATTTAGCTGCGGAGGATCACCATCCTTGTACATCAATAAAGTTACAAAGTATTCCCCCACTTACCACTATGGATCCTCCACCGCCACCTTGAAGGCGAAGAATTAACACAAGCGGTTCATTTGAGTCTACTGGTATTAGCGAAAGTCCAGGAGAAACAGAACTAAGATATAGTCATCCCGATCTTTACTTGGTAGAGATAGAATACTTTCAAACTAAATAGTTTGCAAGGAATTATAACTCACCCATCATTTATTTAGGAGATCCATTACTTATACAAATTATATCGTTTAGTAAACCTGGTATTGGTTTCATGCTAAGTTTTTTCATGTCAGATATAAGAGAAGGATCGAGGGATATCTATACCCCCACCTCAGTCATGTTATCCAATGGAGTATCTCCTCCACATGTGAGTGTACCATTGTTAAACATACCTAGTGCATGAGTAGTATCACTAAAATTTGCTTCTTCAACCCTTGTGTCTTTGAGTACTATAGTGGTTAGCTCATTTGTACCCATGAGCACTGCTACTGGTTCATCTAATGTGTTGGTCACAGGGATACCCAGTGTACCTTTCAAATCTTCTCCTTTATTCCAAAACTTTCAGAGTAACCCTAGTGGTTCTACTTCTTTTTTTCAAGGGTACCCTTGGTGTGGAGTACATATCCCTCCATCCTCGTCATATGTAGGCCCTACACTTACTTATCTGGGTGTGTCTTCTGGAAGCCAGAATCCTTTTTTAGGATTCAACTTTCACACTACAAGCTAGGTCTCAACTGCACCAATCGGAAGCTCTGTTTTTTCACTATTTGGTGGAATAACTATAGCTCCTGTGTCTATGACACCCATCTCGGTCAGAACTAGTAAAATCCAACAAAATACACCCCAGGTCAGTAATCCCTTAGATTTTGGGTGGAATCCAATCCAAAACATTGTTACTACTTCACAACCGATTCTTGGGAGAAACCCCAACCAACCTTATAGGAACATTGATACGAAAACTTCCTCACACAAAGTCCCTAAATACCAAAATCTGGATAGGCCTCCACTCCCTTTTATGGAATTGTTAAGCTTTCCATATCTTTCAAAACTACTGAACAACCATGTGCACAATGACCTGACTTGGCCACCAAGTCCCATTAAACTACCTTCATACATTCCAAAATTTGAAGGGAAAATTGGAGAGGACCCTGGTGACCATGTCACAATGTTCCATCTATGCTACTCCTCGAACTCGTTGAATGATGATTCGATTCGGTTGAAGATTTTTTAAAGGACCTTTACTAGTTTAGCAGCTAAATGGTACATTGAACTTCCATCTATTTCTCATGACAATTTCCTTGATCTAGCCACGGTTTTTCTCAATGACTTTCAACTTCCTATTCGATATGATGCCATTACAAATATTTTGTCGACCTTTTGGCATAATAAAGCAACTCACATCTCTGATCACATTTAGGAGTGGAGAAGAAGAAAGAGGTTGATTAAAGCCAATATTCCTCCTGATTTTTTGTTGGAATGGTTTTTGAAATCCCTATTACCATATATTTAAAAATATTTTTCAACTTCAGGAGTGACTTCGGAGGAGGAAGTCATTCTCAGGGCCCAACAACTTGACCTGAACTATGCTCAGTATGAGATCCTCTATGATATTATACCTGACGCACCAAGGTCTAATACGGACTCTACGAAACCTAAGACTGAACCGCATGCCGATGGCATTGTAGGTTCAGTTGAATCACATATTGTGGAATCACTCGCAAAGCAAATACATGAACTATTAGTGAAACGGTCCGTATTAGTGGCAGCTAATGCTGCCACTCCCCCCACTTAGAATGCAAACATTTATAATGTTTCCACTTCCCCCACTCAGCAATCCAATGGAAAGAAAACAAAGTGAAGAAGGGGGAGGGAAATCAAAATAAACAAAAACCCATGAATAATGCTAAGGGAGTAAGAAAGAGAAGAAAAAAGTGAAGTTTCCTTGTAATATTTTTTAAGATGACCACTTGACTTACCAATTTCGCCTAATGGAACAAGCTCAGAAGTTGTTGAAGCAACAACCTACGGTCCTAAAGGATCCTTTCCCACAAAGACATAATGCAACTTAGAACAATCCGAAGAACGTCAAGGGCACTCATAATACTCCCCCTGCCGATCAATCGTACATTAATATGGTTTGATCCCACACTTTATTGCAAACCAGATCCAAAAAATACAGATTTGAGTCTTCGCAAAAAAGTAAGCAACCTGCCGAAGCATCATCCCCACTTTCGATTGAAAAACTAGTTGAATTTATGTCAAGCACCAAAAGGTGTCTTCAAGAAGACATTTCACAACCCTAATGCGAGGGTTTCTCTCAACTACTCAGCTGCAAAGGACTTGGCTCAAAATCCTTCTGTCATGTCTTCCTTAGAAGTGTTACAAAGTTTTCCTTCACAACGTAGTGCATTTCTGGAAATTATCGATAGTTTAGATTCTGCGGGATTAGTAGCCAAGCTTGATTTATTCGATGTCTAAGCTCACTCTCCTTACCATGTATCCTTTCAAATCGAGGTAGTCCATGGCAGTAAAACCATCGGATGAACAATTATAGATGAAGTTGCATCCACGTGTGTAATGGCTATTTCATGGTGGAAAGCTCTAGGATCCCATGAGTTGGTCCCATCGAACACCTTGTTGACTGCTTTCGATGGAATTTATTTTCGTCCACAAGGTATCCTACCTTATTTTCACATAGAATTGGTAGGGAAAATGGTTTTAGTAAAAGTAGAGGTTGTTGAATCTCATTTGGACTATAAATTACTCATGGGAAGGAGTTGGACCTATGCTATTTGCTCTATTCTATCGTCAGTCTTCCGAGTTCTCATGTTGCCTCATGAAGGGAATATAGTGACCATTGATCAACTTTTCTATACCTCAAAGAGTCATACGGACACATCGAATTCCAATGTACCTTTCATTGATCAATCGTTCCAAGTGAATGAAATTTTAGGAGTTGGGATGTACACGTCACTTATAGGAACTTTTGAATTTCTTGCTCCTATAAAATTCCTACGAACGATTAGTGTAGGGAATATTTTTTGCACAGTTGTAGATATAAATGACCCTTGGGTTCTCCCTTCAAAAGTACCTGATGTGCCCTTATCAGCAGTAGAAGTATCCTACCAAGCTATATATGATGGTGTTGTTGATTCCATCTCGAAGGCCACAATAGGACTCGATAAAATATGTGGATATTTGCATCATAAGTGTTATTTTCTACTAGAACTAAGCAGAATTGAAAACTCTGAGTTCCATGTGAGACTGAGTCAAGGTATTAACCAACCTATAAATCCCTTACCCAAGGAA
This sequence comes from Pseudotsuga menziesii, assembly GCA_001517045.1. Taxonomy (NCBI): domain Eukaryota; kingdom Viridiplantae; phylum Streptophyta; class Pinopsida; order Pinales; family Pinaceae; genus Pseudotsuga; species Pseudotsuga menziesii. The sequence continues at coordinate 217,239 of LPNX010430734.1, forward strand.
GGAATGGTTGTAGAAGGTAACATGGAAAAAATTTCTGCAACTATAACAATCAACATATCCACCAATCCCGAAATCATGGAAAAGGTATATATCGGAGCAAATTCTTCACTTTAAGAAATTTCCATTTACACAACCTTGTTTGAGGAATTCCACGATGTGTTTTCTTGGTCTTACAAGGAGATGCCAAGCATTAACCCATCTATTGTGGAACATGAAATAAGAACGTACCCCAATATTAAACTTGTTTGACAAAAGATACGTCCTGTGAACCTGGGAAAAGCGGCAGCCATCAAGGTTGAAGTTGAAAAACTATTAAAGGTCGGTTTCATATATCCTATTTCTTTAATGCAATGGGTATCTAACCTAGTTTTGGTGGATAAAAAACAAGGAAATATATGTTTTTGTACTGACTTCAGAGACCTAAATAAGGCATGTCCTAAATATAACTACCCTACACCATTCATAGATCAAATAATTGACATGTGCACAGGTAGCGATGTCTTTTCTTTTATGGATGTTTTCTTGGGATACAATCAAATTCAAATAAAACCCAAGGACGAACATAAGACTGTCTTTATCTTCCCCTGTGGTAATTTTGCATATAAAAATATGTTGTTTGGCTTGAAGAATGTCAGGGCTACCTTCCAACAAGATATGAATTTCGCTTTTCACGACATAAAGAACATTGTCAAACCTTACTTAGATGACCTTTCGACTCATTCCCGAAAGAGAAAAGATCATCCAAATCATATTTGTTTGGTATTTGAAAGATGTTGAAACAATAAGATTCGATTAAATCCCCATAAGTGTTTCTTTTGTGTTGAGTCAGGATGACTTCCATGTTTAATTGTTTCCAACAAGGGAATTAGGTTTGATCCTTTCAAAGTTGAGGTGATTGGTAATCTACCTCCTCCTCGAACTGTTCGACAAATTAAGAGTCTACGAGGAAAGTCTAACTTTCTTAGATGTTTCATAGTGAAATATGCCAAGACAAATAAAGGTTTCATGTGCTTTCTTAAGAAATACACTCCATTCATATGGGATGAAGCTACTCCTCTATTGTATCCCTCAGATTACACGAAGGACTTTATATTGTATCTAGTGGAATCAGAATCGACGGTTGGTGTAGTTTTAGTTCAAGAAGATGATAAGATCGAGAGAATGTCATCTATTATCCCATACATGCTTTGGTCAAGCCTGAACTAAGATATTCACATGTCGAGAAGTTAACCTTGGCGACATTGTGTGTCCTTCAAAGGTTGCGTCATTATACCTTACTCAAGATAACTACTATAGTCGTGGATGTAAATCCATTTCAGTATGTTTTATCTCAAGAGATGATCGAGGGAAAAATTAATAAACGAATAATTATACTTAAAGAGTTTGACTTATATCTTTTGTCTGCTAAATCAGAAAAGTCCTTAGTATTCACAGAACTTATCTCTGAGTTCCTGAGTGGTGAAAGTACAATGATAGAAGATGAATCATTTCCCGATGACCACATCTTCTTGATCTTAACTGCTGATCCTTGGTATGTAGATATTTTGATATATATCTAGAATTTGAAGTGTTTGACAACCTTCTCATGAGAAGAGTGACGAAAGTTACGACTAAATGCAAAAAACTACCTCATTATTGGGGATACATTGTATAAAAGGGGGGTAGATTATATTCTATGTCGTTATACTTTTTCCAAAATGATTCTCATAGTGGAGCATGTGGGGGTCATTTATTTGGGTTAGAAACGACCCAAAAAATGTTGTGTGTCGATTATTTATGGCCCACCATCTTTAAAGATTGTGTGGAAGTTGTGAAATGTTTTCATCCTTGTCATCTTTACATCATAAAGATGCGGTCACATCCTGCTCCACTACACCCCATCATTGCAATAGGTCTCTTCACCAAGTGGGGGGTAGACTTCATGACTTGTAACCCAATATCTATTGGGGGGAATAAGTACATCATTGTCATCGCAGACCACTTTACTAAGTGGAAAGAGACGATTCCTACCTTCAAATTTGATCAGGAGACCGCAACATATTTTGTATCCAATCAAATCATTGCTAGATTCGATATTCCGAAACAGATTGTCATGGACCATGGAAATCACTTCCAAAACAAGATGATGACCAAATTGAATACTTTCCTTGGTTTTAAACAAGATCACTCGTCTTCCTTTTACCCGTAGAAGAATGGACAAGTAGAAGCCGTAAATAAAACTTTGAAAACCATTCTAAAGCAAACCATTAATGCAAATAGATCAAATTGTCACATCATGTTGTATCCCGTACTTTTTGCATATCGAACGATAGTCAAAACTTCCACAAGGTTTTCTCCTTTCCAACTCGTTCACTAGGTGGAAGCAGTTACACCAATAGAATGTGAAATACCATCATTAAAATTTGAAATACATTTTCTACCTAACACTTCTGACATAGAGGAACGTTTGTTGCATCTAGAACACCTATATGAACAACGCATAGATGCACTTACAACAAATGAAGCACATAAACAACGAGTCAAAATCTAGTACAACAAAGATGTTAACCCTAGGGTTTTCTCTGAAGGAGAACTTTTATTGGTTTATGACCAAGATAAGGAACCCTTGGGGGTAGGAAAGTTCAAGTCAATGTGGTTAAGTCTGTATATTGTGTCCAAAGTATTAAATAAGGGTGCTTATGAATTGGTAGACTATGATGGAAACAAGCTACCTAAGCCTCGAAACGAGCTCTACGTCAAAAAGTATTACGCTTATGATGTGTGTTTTTTCTTGTATAAATCTGTATAACTTTGTAAATAGTTATCATTCGTTAGTGTTTCTTATGTAAATGTGGTGTTGTTTCAGATTCCCATGGAGAGGTTCATAGGATTCATTGATGGTGCAAGGTTTTACACTTGCAACCTGGTTTCAGCTGCTTGGGTAATCTATACACCCACAGGACAACTAATTACGCCGGGAGGTGCTTGTTTAGGTCATGCATCTAATAATATGGCCGAGTATAGTGTTTTCATTAAGTTGCTAAGGGACGCTAATTTACATGGTATTACCCATATGGAGGTTAGACTTGACTCCCACTTAGTAGTCTCTCAGCTTAATGGAGATTATCATGTGAGACATCCTACTTTACTACGTCGGTTCTTACAAATTATATTACTTGAAATACATTTTGATTATATTATATATAAGCATATTCCAATAAGTCAAAACAGAATAACTGACTCATGTGCAAATTATATCTTAGATTGGCATTTGTCACACACATTGTAAAAAATAATCAGATGTACAAATAGAAACACATGTAACTAAGTGTGTGTACATATATATATACATACAATAGGACCATAAAGATCAAGTCATGGTACAAAAGATCCAGTCATAAGTACATCAAAATGCAAAAACAATATCACAGTCCCTCTAGATACTAGAAAACTATAGAGACTCTGCAGCTACCTCTACCACAGCCTCTCGATATCTGTTATCTACCCAAATAGCACTTCTCCGTTCGAGTGCCGACATTCCCTATGTTGGCACACAAAAGGACACTTATGGATTCAAGGTTGCCTAAAACACTATATATGGGCATGTTATGAACTACATTTATCATCCATCCAGCTTGTTATTTTTACCTTTGAATATGTCAAGTGTCGTACGCACTTTTGTGTATAAGCAACCCGCGTACATACGCAACTTCTCCTACAGCATGTCACGTACTGTACGTGAGTCTTTGTAATTGCAACCCGCGTACATTTTTGTACGCGGGCTTCCTTTATAGCAACTCGCATGTCATACGCGAGTTGCCAGTATCAATACCCGCGTACACATTCCTTTGACATTAAAAATAATAAATCGTGATTATTTGAGATTTGTTAAGCCCTTAACTATAACTATCTTAACTGTTTCAACCTCCTCAACCCTCGAAACTGCCTTATTTCACTAAGTATAAATAAAGGCCTTGGGGAGGGTATTAATCAATCATACTTAGAGAGCAAAGTTATGCTGGTGGTATCTATTCAGAAGTCTTTGGAGCAGCGGAACTCAGAATCCTTTGGTTGCAAAGGAGTCCTTGTCTCAAGCATTGGGTTGTAATCTGAACTCATTCACTATTGTTAATAAAGAGAATCCTTCTTCCATATATGTTTTGGATGTCTTTCATGTATCATGGTTTGATGAATACTTATGATTAAGCACTCTGTATATGATTTATCTAACCTGTTTTATATACATGAATCATCTTGCTCTTGATAGGTGAAGGAGAAGCATCCCTGAAGGCTTTGGAGGAGAAGCAGAGCGAAAGAGGACAAAGCTAGGATCAACCGTCATGTATCGGGTGAGTCTATTCTATCCTCTTATTTCCTTTTCTGTACTCTAGGGTCGATTGCCTGCAAGTTTTATGAGTATGTTGGTAACCCCAGACCTTCAGTTATAAGGTGTTTATTCCAGTACAACAGAACTGGCGACTCCACTGGGGAGCCCAGACTACTGTAGGTTGTTTCTATCACCCCTGACCAGTCTTTGCCCTGAAGTTTGTGTGTGGTATTTTATCCTGGTTCATGCTTACCATAGTATTTGAAAGCCTTGTGGAGTTTTCTTTGTTTTTAAGAAAAAATTTGTACCTGTACGCGGGTTTCTCTCATACACAGTCGCATATAGAGGTCTGCATACACGGGTTGCTATATTGGACAGTCACGTACAGTACGCGAGTTACCCTTATACACAGTCGCGTACAAGCCTGGAAATAGGGATTTCGGGCTAGGGTTTTCCTGTCCCTATCTTTTTGTAATTACTGTTTGTTAGTTGGCTTTCTTTATGAATACTATGCAGTTAGTCTGAAGACCTTGGTGTCCACACTTTGTGCTTTCTCGTAAATCCCTTGGGTTTCTTTTGTTTGGATTAATTATGTTTGCATTTTGAAGTAGGTTGGCCTGTTTGGGTTATAGGTTGAAGTGTCTCTGTCCGAATTAGTGATCAGGGTTTTGGGCATTGTTTTTCCAGTCTATCTTTTGATAGTGGTTGGTTTGTCACTTACCTTTGTGAGTTTACATTGATTTCTTGTCATTGTGCACACCCAAGCTAGGATTCCTGATCGCCCTTTGTTGGTTGATTCTTGGTTTTATTGACCTGTTTACTTCAGTTTGTTTATTTTTTATACAGTTGATTTGATCCAAGTATACTCAAGTTCAATGCATTTTAGGTGCATAGTAGTAGTTGAGCATTTTAAAAAGTGTAAAAAAAAACATTTTCAAGCTTTTGCATTTGTTTTTGCATAAGTAGTTTTTATTTCAGTTTTAAAATATAATCTCAAAACTACAAAAACATAGTATTAGTGTCTCTTTATTGCTTGCATTTTTGTTCATCAATCTATATTTACAAAAAGAAAAAGAAGTTTGCTTTAATAGTGGCAATTTGTTTTGAAAAATACACCTTTACTTTTTTTATTTCTTATCAAGTCAAAAACACCATAGTTCATCACTCCTTTTCCTTCTGAGTAAGAAAAAGCCCTTTAAAATGAACGCAATAATTAAAATTTATTAGTAATTTTTATTTTTAGGGGCCTTTCACCTACTAGCTTAGGCTAGACCTGTGGGATAGGAAATGTAAACTTCCCATAAGTTTTAAAATTTAGACGTAGTGGACCTTTCTTTAGGTAAATCCTTGACTTTATCAATTGTATCTGGGAAGCTCCTCTCAAAAAAGAGTCAAGCACGAGGCCGCGTGGAGGCATTGGACTGAGGAGATAACCCTCTCATTCCTTGTCAAAACGTAAATCAGGACTTTTACACATCTGGGGATTCTGTCCTAGACATATTTTCGGGCTCAGCTACCATGCCCATGCGTACGAGTCAGGCTTGCGACTGTTCCCCTAGACTGTTGGTATAGCTAAGGTAGCATTTAGTCTCTTGACATTTAGGGTTCATACCTAGGTAAACCGGAAGGCTATTTCTGGTTCACCTTGGACGGGCTTGGAAGGTAACCCTTATTGTAAGTGTGGGAGGGCGGTGGGTGATTCCTCCGCTTGTGCCTAAGAACCACTTCAAGGATGCCAAGTAATTGTTCTTCAACTTTCTTCGGGAAAGCATATCTTTCACCCTTGATTGATTGTTTGAGGCTTTAGGATTTTTTATAGTGTGTGCTCTGTGGTTCTGCCTGTGTTTATTTGGCCTTAGGGTTTTATTTTAGAATTTTTCAATCGTGGAGAACCAACCTATAAGAAGGTCAAGAAGGTTGCGAAACCTTCCTCCTCTTGTCACATTGGAACCTCCACCTCTACCCCAAATGCGAAGATTGGACACAGACGGTTCATTTGAACCGGTAGGAATAAGTGAAGTTCTAGGTGAACCAGAACTTATAGCTAACCGTTTTGATCTTGATACAGTTGAAATAAAATATTTGCAAACTGACAATTTTGCAAGGAATTTTAACACACCCTTGACTGATTTAAATGATCATGTGATCGTTCAGGTTAGACCTTTTGATTCACCTGTTTTAGGTGTCCCTGTGGGTAGGATTATGTCTTCTGTAGAAGAAAGTTCTTTTGTGTTAACCTCAGCCATTCCGGTTGAAGGGGTACTACCTCCCCCGGTAAGTGCCCCTAGATCTAGTATACCTTCTACACCTTTGACTCCGGCGAGCCGGGTGGTCCAACCACCGGTTCACTCAAACCTAGCGGGTATTTCTGGTGATATGGTTACTAAGATCCCTGGTATACCTACTGTTCCTTCTTCCTTTCCATACACTACCCAGAGTGGTCTGGCAGGATCCTCGGCGTTCGTCCAAGGATTTCCTTGGAATGGGGGGCACATTCCCCCATCCACTCCATACGTAGGCCCATCACCTTCGTATGTAGGAGTGCAGTTTGGGAACAATACCTCTTATGGGAAAAAATTTCAAACTCTGATTTCGGCCCTGTTTATGAGCTCTCCCTTTTCATTGTTTAGAGGAGGGATATCGGCTCCTGTCTTTCAGACCCCAGTTTCGATCGGGACAGCCCAAAATTCTTATACTGCACCTCCCACACACAATCCTGTGGCTTACGGATGGAATCCGTTTCAGAGTAATCTTCCCACTTCGCAACCGGTGGCAGGGGGTGACCCCACCTTTACCTATGGGCATTCGGGGGCAGGTCCCTCTAATCCCCAGGCTGGCACATTTAGTGCCCCGATACGACCCAAAATTTTGTTCCTGGCAACATTAAACTTGCCATATTTGTCAAAATTGATGAATGACCTGGTGATGCATGACCCCTCGTGGCCACCTATTCCCGCCAAATTGCCATCGGACATCCCTAAATTCGAGGGCAAAGTTGGTGATGATCCTGGGGCTCATGCCACCACATTCCATTTATGGTGTTATTCAAATTCACTAAATGAAGATTCAGTTAGGTTGAGGTTGTTCCAGTGAACCTTAACAAGTACCACGACAAAATGGTATATTGAATTTCCTTCAGCTGCTTTCAGTAGTTTTTGGGACTTGGCTAGTGCATTTCTTAGCCACTTTCAGCTTCCGGTCCGATATGATTTCGGAACGGACTTGTTATCTACCTTTAGGCAGAACAAGGCTACCCACATCTCGGATCATATCCAAGAGTGGAGGAGGCAAAAGAGCCTTATAAAAGCCATTATCCCTCCTGAGTTCCTTTTAGAGTGGTTCCTTAAATCCCTATTGCCCTACATATCTAAGTCTGTATCCACCTCAGGAGTGACGAATGAAGAAGAAGCCATTCTCAGGGCCCAGCAATTGGATTTGATTTATTCACAATCTGGGATCTTGTATGAGATTACCCCTGAGGCACCGAGGCCTACGCATGATGCGAAGAAGCCTAAGCCTGGACCCCATGCCGATGGTGTGGTTGGGTCCGTTAATTCTCCCATTGCAGAGTCTTTGGCTAAGAAACTTCACCAGTTGTCTGTCACACAGTCTATGGTGAAGGTAGCAAAGGATGACCCCTCCCCCCAGAGTGCAAATGTTTTTGCACAAACCTGTCAGAAGGGCAATCAGCAGCCAAGTGGGAAGAAAAAGAGAGGAAAGAAAGGAGAGGGAAACCAAAACAAGCAGAAGCTCGTGAATAATGCTGATGGGGGAAAGAAAGAAAAGAAGAAGGTTAACTTCCCATGTAAGTTGTGCCACGAGGACCACCTTACTCACCTTTGTCCCCTTATGGAACAAGCCCAGAAGCTGCTTAAAGCTCAACAATCGGCTGTCCTGAAGGATCCTTTTCCCTAAGGACAGAACTCAGCTTCAACTTCTAATGTAGTAGGGGGCACTCAAAACGCCCCTGACCCAAACTATATCAACATGGTTTGATTTTTGACTTTGTTGCAGACAAGGAATAAAAATTATGAGAAAGAGACTTCTGAGAAGGGTAAAGCTGTAGGTGAAACTTCTAACCCTCTCACGATAGAGAAACCTGCTGAAACTATGCCGAAAATACCAAAAGGCATTTTCAAGAAGACCTTGCATAACCCTAATTCTAGGGCTGCTTCAAACTACTCCGTAATTGAAGATTTAGCCTGAACCCCATGTGCAATGTCAGCTTTAGATGTGTTACAGAGTTGTCCCACCTAGCGGGATGCCCTCTTAGCAGCTTTAGGCAGCATGGACTCATCGAGTCTCATGGTGAAATTTCATTTGTCGGATGTTAAAATTCGCCTACCTTATCATGTATCCTTATCAATAGATGTCATCCATGGTGGAAAGACCATTGGAAGGGCAGTTGTTGATGAGGGTGCTTCTACATGCGTTATGTCCTTGACCTGTTGAAAAGCTCTTGGATCCCCAGAGCTGGTCCCATCAAACACTCTACTTACTGCTTTCAATGGAAGGTCCTTCCATCCGCATGGTATCTTGTCAAATTTTGAAATGAAGCTGGCAGGGAAAGCAGTGTCTGTTGAGGTGGAAGTGATTGATGCACCCTTGGACTATAATTTGCTTCTGGGAAGAAACTGGACTTATGCGATGTCTGCTATTGCATCGGTTGTCTTTCGTGTAGTGGTTTTTCCACATGAGGGAAAGTTGGTTACTATTGAACAACTTGATTTTACTTGAAAAGGTTGTTTAGAGTCTACTGAGTCCGCTGTGCCATTGGTTGATCAGGTCAAACCTACTACACAGAGCTTGGGGGCTGGAATGTATGCATCACTGATGGGCACATTTGATCTTCCAGCCCTGGTTAATTATATTGGTTCCACTACTGTGGGGAGGTCCATAGCTATGGTTGTTGATAGGACTAATCCTTGGGTTCTCCCATCCCCCCACGAACCAGAAGTGCCCTTATCGGCAGTGGAGGTAGCTTATCAAGCTATCACTCAAACCACTGTTGATCCCATTTCAGATCCTCTTACAGTCTCGAAGGATCTGGAAGAAGTTTGTTTGCCTGCATGGGCGGAAAACTCTTTGCACTCTAGAGATTGTTTAGACATGGTTTTACCTTCTGACGAAGTCATTTTGGAATCCATGAGTGGACGTGGTAAGATTTATGAGGATCTTCACCATCGATCCTATTTTCTTCCAGAACTAAGCAGAATAGAAAATCAAGAGTTTCGTTTGAGACTGTCAGAAGATGTTGATATACTTATCAATCCCTTACATAGGGAAGGAATGTTTACCGAGGGGAATATGGAAAATATTTCTGCCACTATACCTATTAACATCTCTGTAAACCCTGATGTCATGGAAACCATATACATAGGTGCAAATTTCTCTCCTGAAGAGATTGCTATCTATACTGCGGTGTTTAAGGAATTCTGCGATGTCTTTGCCTGGTCATATGAGGAGATGCCAGGCATTGATCCATCAATTGTTGAACACAAAATCCGAACATATCCTGATGCCAAACTGGTTCGATAAAAGTTAAGACCTGTTAACCTGCGCAAAGCGGCGGTAGTGAAGGATGAAGTTGAAAAGCTGTTGAAGGCTGGTTTTATCTATCCCATAGCTTTGACAGAATGGGTATCCAACCCTATTCCTGTTGATAAAAAGCAAGGGACTATATGCGTTTGTACCGACTTTAGAGACCTGAATAAAGCCTGTCCTAAGGACAACTATCCCACGCCATTTATAGACTAGATTATAGATGCTTGTGCGGGAAGTGAGGTGTTCTTTTTTATGGATGGTTTCTCCGAATACAATCAAATTCAAATAAAACCGAAAGATCAACATAAAACTGCTTTCATTTGTCCTTGGGGTACCTTCGTGTACAGGAAAATTCCCTTTGGATTAAAAAATGCTAGGGAAACCTTTCAACAGGCTATGAAATTTGCCTTCCATTATATTAAATCCATTGTCGAACCATACCTCGATGATCTTCCTGCACATTCTTGTAAGAGGATCCAACATCCAGATCATTTACGGTTGATATTTGAGAGATGCAGACATTATAAAATCCACTTGAATCCCCACAAGTGTGTATTCTGTGTCAAGTCAAGAAGATTGCTCAGGTTCATTTTCTCTAGTAGAGGCATCCAGGTGGATCCATTAAAAGTTGAGGCCATTGTAAATCTGCCTGCTCCTCGTTCTATCAGGCAACTTCAAAGCCTGCAAGGAAAGTCTAATTTTCTTCGACGTTTTATTGTTAACTATACCAAGATTACTAAGGGTTTATGCGCCTACTTAAACAGGACATCCCATTTGTATGGGATGGAACTGCACAACTTTCTTTCGAGGCATTGAAAAAAGCTTTGTTGTCGGCACCCTTATTGCACCCGCCGGATTATTCTAGGGATTTTATATTATATCTGGCCGCGTCTGAGTCGACCATTGGCGTAGTACTAGTCCAAGAGGACGACAAGCTTGTAGAGCATGTCGTTTATTATCTTAGCCATGCTTTGGCCGAACCTGAACTTAGATACTCCCACGTTGAGAAATTAGCCTTAGCAGCTATTTATGCTGTTCAAAGGTTACGTCACTACATTTTACTGAGGACCACAATAGTAGTCGTAGATGTGAATCCATTTCAATATGTTTATCCTGACGGATTTTTGGGGGGAAATTTAACAAATGGATAGTCATTCATCAAGAGTTTGACTTGGATTTTCAATCCGCTAAGTCTAAGAAGTCCTTAGTTTTTGCTGAACTTATAGCAGAATTTCCTACTGAAGAAGATGTAGCCATTGAAAATGACTCATTCCCAGATGAGCACATCTACTTGATATCCACCTCTGATCCTTGGTATGGGGATATTCTTATATATCTCCAGACTTTGAAGTATCCTGCAGCTTCCTCACGGGAGGAACGACGTAAATTACACCTTCATGCTAAGAACTACCTCATCATAGGAGATACATTATATCGCAGAGGGGTAGATTCCATTTTGCATCGATGCCTTACCCATGATGAAGCGGAGATTGTCCTGAATGATTCCCATAGTGGAGCGTGTGGGGGTCATTTATCTGGGTTAGTGACGGCCCAGAAGATATTACGTGTCGGTTATTTCTGGCCCACGATTTTCAAAGATTGTGTGGAAGCAGTGAAGCGTTGTCATCCTTGTCAGCTTTACACCAGGAAAATGCAGTCACATCCTGCTCCGTTATTTCCCGTTGTCTCGGTAGGCCCCTTTATGAAATGGGGGATTGATTACGTGACATGCAACCCAGCCTCGGCTGGGGGGCATAAATACATCATTGTCGCTGTTGACTATTTTATGAAATGGGCAGAGGCAATGCCTACTTTTAAAGCCGACAGGGAAATAGCAGCTTTCTTCGTATTCAATCAGATTATAGCACGGTTTGGTATACCCAAAGTGATTGTCACTGACCATGGCAGTCATTTCCAAAATAGCATGATGATGGAACTGACCACTATGCTCGGATTCAGACAAGAACATTCCTCTTTGTACTATCCGCAAGCAAATGGTCAGGTTGAGGCTGTAAACAAGACTTTAAAGACTATCCTTAAACGTACAATTGATGCAGCCCATTCTAACTGGCACATCATGCTATATCCTGCTCTTTGTGCCTATCGAACTAATGTAAAAACTGTTACGGGTTTCTCCCCTTTCCAACTTTTTCATGGAGTGGAAGCAGTTACTCCGATTGAGTGTGAAATCTTGTCTTTAAAGATAGCTATTCATGTGTTACCGGATACGACAAAGCTTGAGGAACGTCTGGTACATTTAGAACACCTTGATGAATAGCATAGAGATGTGCTGACCACTAATCAAGCTCATAAGAATAGGGTAAAAAATCAATATGATAAATCGGTCAAACCTTGGGTTTTCTCTGAGGGGGAACTTGTCTTGCTTTGGGACCAAGACAAAGAACCCCTGGGGGTAGGAAAATTCAAGGCCATGTGGTTAGGACCTTATGTCGTGTTGAAAGTATTGAAGAAGGGTGCATATGAGTTAGTTGATTTTGATGGGAACAAGCTTCCCGAGCCTAGAAATGGGCTCTACCTGAAAAAGTACTATGCTTAGGCTTAGCACTTTTTCTTGTATTTTTATTGTATGTATTTTTATGTACATTAGGTTGTCGATTTGGTTTTTTATACCATCTGCTGGTTGTTGCAGATGTCTTCTGAAAGGTATATAGGGTTCCCTGATGGCGCCAGTCACCATACTTGTAATCTAGCTTCAGCAGCATGGGTCATTTACTCTCCCTCAGGACAACTAGTTGCCGCAGGAGGCGCTTGTTTAGGTCTTGCTTCTAATAATGTTGCTGAGTATAGGGCTGTAATTGAGATTCTATGGGATGCTTTGTCACGTGGTATCACCCAGCTCGAGGTCCGTTTAGACTCTCAGCTGGTAGTCTCCCAGCTCAATCAAGCCTATCATGTACGAAATCCTATTATATTACGTCAGTTCATGCAAATTCGGTTATTAGAAAGAGATTTTGAAGTTATTATATTCAATCACATTCCATGAAATCAGAATTAATTGACTGATGCATATGCTAATTACATTTTAGATTGGCATCTAACACACATTTCATAAAAATATACAGCATGTACATAAAAAACACTTGTAAATAAACCGACAACAACCACAAAATATATATATATATATATATGTAAAATATCTATCCATAGATAGGTTGAGTTTGATCCTCAGATCCCATCATAACCGTATAATATACAAAAATATACAAAAATGTGGATAGCAGTCCATCAAAATGTCCTAGATCTAAGCAGGACCACCCTGGTCACTTGGACCACCTTAGTCCCCATGGTCTCTCTGTACTCTAGCTTCCTTAGCCTCTTCGGCTTCGGCAGCCTCCACAGCATCTATGTATACAAGAACCGCTCTGGCCACTCGCCTGAAAAGGCATAACCAGACCGGTGGAACTCCAACAACGAACTCCTACATGGCGGTCGGGATATGCTCTATCCGCAAGCTGGGAACTTTTTGGGTAAGCCTGGCCAGCTTCCCCTCTAGAACCCTGATCAGCCCCGGGTCTTCGCCTATGACAAGACGAACAAACATGTGTGGGTGCCCCTCAGGGCGGACCAATCCAATATCTGCATTTTGACACATTTATAGGATTAAGACTTGTACATATGTATATATCTATCATTTTAAAATTCATAAAAATGTTAAAAATGTTAAAAATTAAAAATTGTTTACCTAGCTCTCCCCATGCTCCTCCTGGAGGGAGGACAAGGTCTGGGTCACCTCGAAAATCCATGCCAGCATATGGAAAATGCTCTATTGCCATAGCTGTTGCTCCCACCAGATATAGAAATCATCATCGTATACACTATGCACTATGTCTCCTTCTCCTTGACGGAGGAAGATGTCTCCCCATCTGCTCAGCCTCGGCTGACGTGGAGATCGCACTGGTAGAGGTATGGCGGGGCTCAACCCTGGTACTCATGAAGAAGAAGAAGGAAACCAATATGCTAGAATAACCAAAGTTCTTTCGCCTTCCTCTCTTGCAATCGGAAAGTTGTGTTTTCATGATAGGGACAACTCTCGAACACCAATCATAGAGGGCACCATGCATACAATCCACCGCCAACCTCATTTGGTTCCGTGTAGCCAAATGTAATGAGGAGGATCTTGCAATCCTCATGATGGTGCTCGTAAGTACCTATAATGTAAAGTCATGGATCTGTGCAATAGGGACACAACTCCCTCTCTTTTGGGTACCTGGTGTGCAAAAAACATCTATGTAGTTCTGGACACTTAAAGGGTCACCGCCCCTGCCGGTGCCCTCTAAGTTGAACGGTGCTCCTCGTCGTGATAGACCGGTAATGAAATACATGTCCTCAGTAGTAATCTCCAAAGTCTCACCCTGTAGGTCAAACATCCCCAAATCATGATCCCAATAGTTTATCATGAACTCCAATAGGCGGACATTGGCCCACGTGGGTGATGTGCAAAAGAAATTTAATAACCCACTCGTTCGCAATGCATGTATGGTAGGCGCACTTTGGAGTGCTTATTGGTCCATTGTTTCATGTTCCCATTCCCTCCATTCCAACACCATCTTCACTCCTAGCAAAACAAGTAATTTGATTAATTAATTTCATATAAAATTTCAAAAATTTTGACTATAATTGGCTTTTTATCCTTCACACAGTACACGCGACTATCTAGTTAGACATGTCGCGTACTGTACACGACTGTCTCTATAGACAACCCACATACAAAACGCATGTACGCGAGTCTTTACACTGTGAACCCACGTACGCGCCGTGACATGCTTTAGGATGCTTTTAATCATGAAATTGGGACTCAAAATTCATAATTGTTAGGATCTAAATGAAGAGCTTGGGGTGTAGGCTTACCTGCAACTTACGGAATTTGATTTTGTCCAGTAGATTGTCCACAATGATCGAATGAAGGTAGAGGTAAAAACTTGATTTTTATGGCTAAAAATTCAAATGGTGAGTTTTGTTTTGATTTTGAACTATTTATAGAAATTTTATTTCTCAAAGTGGGTTTTTTCCTATAGTTTGAAATCTATTTAACTAATACCATATTTCTTTTTTCCTTGAAACAGGTTTTTCATCATTATAAAGTGTTTTTTGCTCCCATAGGGTGGTTTTGTCATTTCCAATGCATTTTTGGCATCTATATTCAATCCACATTAACCATATCAATCAACATTTTTCCACGGACTATGGTATAATAAACCATTAGTTCCCTGTTTTTACCATTGTTCTTCCGTGGATAGGACCCTTTTTTCATGAGTATCCTTGAAAACCTATGTTGTTCTTTGATACTCATGCCGCAACTATTTAAGGTATAGGGGTATCCTTTTAGCTATTTTTCACGCCAAATAGAGCTTCTTTGGAATCTCTTTTTAGAAGCTATCATTTTATAGGACTCCCCGCCCTTATGGAGTTTCTTTAGGCCCAGGTCTGACTCCTTCAAAACAGACTTGACTACCGAGTTAACTTGTCCGTTCAAGCTCGTTAAGAATATGTGAATGGGCATCCACATTGGTGATAGGTTATCTCTTTCTCGGACCATGCGGAATAATACGAGAAAGGATCCCTTTCTTTTCTATTTTGAATTGAGAAGAGTATTCTCAGGCATAGGTTTATCACTTTTCCGGACCTAAGGGACTAAATTTACGAAAAAGGAACGCCCAGTTTGAGCTTAGTTTTCTCTTTTTCGTGCTCTGGACGTAAAACATGAAAAAGATTCTGAGTGTACTTTGTGTCTTTGTCATGCTCGTTAAATACTTAATAACAAAGCAACGAGTTTATTATTGTAAGCCCCATTTCTCATAATCAAATGGATCTTTCCGAGTGATCTTGCTTTCCTTCACACTCGTAAAACTCAAGCTATTTTATGCTGTTTTGGAAGGAGCATTGGGTAGGTGGTAATTTAACCTTTTTCGGACCTCCCTGACTAAGTACGAAAAAGGTTCACCTTTTCTTCTACGGAAGTTAAGAGAGTTCTTCTGTGGCATGTTTAATACTTTTTTGGCCTCAGGAGACTAAATTGGATGAAAAAGGACCCCCCTGGAGTCTTCTTTGGAGTTTTCAAACTCTCTAAATGTGAAAACACCAATTGAGCATGTACTAGTTCGGGGTCATTAAATCCACGAACCAGTGATACTATCAAGCATTATTTTCCCGTCTCTTCAATCTTGTTAAAAAATGAAGAGGGATCCGAGTTGACTTTCCTGGACTCGTTAAAATTTAACAGGGAAGGTAAGGAAGAAGTTCTCTCTTATTTTCAGTAGTGGCAACATGTTATCCTTGAACATAGCACTCTCTATTTTTTCTGATACCCATGTCTCATTGTTCACTTTCCGTTTAGCTATTACTTTGAGTTTCCTACTCCTCCTCTTGTCCATTATACCTGGGGAATCTGATCATGTCTCCTACATGACAGATAAGTCTAGTTGTTCTCTCTATGAGTAAAATGATGCCTTGGGTCATCTCTGTGTCGTGCTCACTATTTAAGGACTCATCCCAATGTTTGATCTTTACCCTGATGCCATCATTGTTATATCTGTTATCTATTGTGTCTCCCTTCTTTCACCCAGTTCCTAGTCACTCTTGTGATCCATTGGAGGATCTATTGCCTTCCTTATCACAGCATGGTTCCGTTTCAGTACTTCCTGATGACGAAGACCTAGAGTTTTGACGCTTGTACCTCAGGATTCACTTTCATCATTGGTGAATTCATTTGCTTCAGTTGTTGATTATCATCTATTGATTGACAAATTGTTGAATCCTTTCCATGTTCGACTTCAACTTACATTTATTCACATGGCTTGGATTGTACTGGTTCTTTGGGATTGTTTATGAAGACCTTAGTTCCTCACTTATGAACTAAGTTGCGCAAGATTATGTTCCATTTATGTACACAGCTTCCAGATCTTTGAAGACTCATCATTATTGTATATTGTGGCTTTGATCCACCTTTGTAATATACGTGGCCTAGTACCCGTATCATATGATGTACTCAAATATTGTAAAGGAGCTAGTGTTCCAGTATATTGAACATAGCATCCTCAGATATGACTTTGTATATGACATTATTATGTATTTGTTTCAGGTACTACCTCTGCTCCATTGGATTACTTAGTTCTCCAAAGATAAAGATTATAATGTATTTCGGCCATCGCTTCCCTCTGACCTCACACATTAGGGGGCATCTATTATCTACCCAAATGGCACTTCTCCGTCCAAGTGTCGACATTCCCTATGTTGGCACACAAAAGGACACTTATGGATTCAAGGTTGCCTAAAACACTATAGATGGGCATGTTATGAACTACATTTATCATCCATCCAGCTTTTTATTTTTACCTTTGAATATGTCAAGTGTCGGACGCGCCTTTGTGTATAAGCAACCCACGTACATACGTGACTTCTCCTACATCATGTCGCGTACGGTATGCGAGTCTTTGTAATTGCAACCCACGTACATATTTGTACGTGGGCTTCCTTTATAGCAACTCGTGTGTCATACGCGAGTTGCCAGTATCAATACCCGCGTACACATTCCTTTGACATTAAAAATAATAAACCGCGATTATTTGATATTTGTTAAGACCTTAACTATAACTATCTTAACTGTCTCAACCTCCTCAACCCTCGAAACTGCCTTATTTAACTAAGTATAAATAAAGGCCTTGGGGAGGGTATTAATCAATCATACTTGGAGAGCAAAGTTATGCTAGTGGTATCTATTCAGAAGTCTTTGGAGCAGTGGAACTCAGAATCCTTTGGTTGCAGAGGAGTCCTTGTCTCAGGCATTGGGTTGTAATCTGAACTCATTCACTATTGTTAATAAAGAGAATCCTTCTTCCATATATGTTTTGGATGTCTTTCATGTATCATGGTTTGATGAATACTTATGATTAAGCACTCTGTATATGATTTATCTAACCTGTTTTATATACATGAATCATCTTGCACTTGGAGGATTTGCTCTTGATAGGTGAAGGAGAAGCATCCCTAAAGGCTTTGGAGGAGAAGCAGAGCGGAAGAGGACAAAGCTAGGATCAACTGTCGTGTATCGGGTGAGTCTATTCTATCCTCTTATTTCCTTTTCTGTACTCTAGGGTCGATTGCCTGCAATTTTTATGAGTATGTTGGTAACCCCAGACCTTCGGTTATAAGGTGTTTATTCCTATGCAAATTATATCTTAAATTGGCATTTGTCACACACATTGTAAAAAATAATCAGATGTACAAATAGAAACGCATGTAAATAAGTGTATATATATATATATATATACATACAATAGGACCATAAAGATCAAGTCATGGTCCAAAAGATCCAGTCATAAGTACATCAAAATGAAAAAACAATATCACAGTCCCTGTAGATGCTAGAAAACTATAGAGACTCTGCAGCTACCTCTACCACAGCCTCTCGGTATCAAAGCATGGTCTTGGATACCTTTCGAAGAAGGTGTAACCATGAAGGAGGCGCACCCACTACATGCTCATGCATATCATTAGGAATCCTCTCCATCCTCAAAGAAGGAATATCATGAGTAAGGAGGGATAACTTTCCCTCTACAACTCCAAGCATGGAATTAACACCACCTCCCTCAACTGGTCACACATAAGTCCTAGGATGGCCATTCGGCCAAATAGGTCCAGCATCTACATCACACAATTTTGACTTAGATTCATACAAATTAAATATGTATATACACTTGTTTACCAAATTTTTTTTTCATAAAACTTGAATATTTTAGTAAAAAAAGATAGAGAGACACTTACCCATCTCTCCCCATGCCTCTCCAGGAGGTAGCACAAGCTCAGGGTTTCCATGTAATTCTATCCTAATGTAAGGAAATTGCTTGAAGGAAAGTACCTATTTACTCCACCATCCATAGAAATCATCATCATAAGCTCCTTAGATTTCACCACCACCCCGACAAACAAAGACATCTCCCCACTGTGTGAGCCTAGCCTCACGTGGATGTGTATCGGGGAGTGTCAACTTGCGGCTCAATGTAGGTACTCACTCAAAGAATAAGGACACTAGGATGTTGGGGTATCTAAAATTATTTTTCTTACCCAACTTGCAATCTGAAAGTTGCTTCTTCATGTTGATAATTAGCTCGGGACGCCAATCAAATACGACATTCCTTAAGCATTCCACTCCCATATGCATATGGTTATGAGTGTCCAAGTCCAATGATGATACACCTTACACCCGTGTAATCGTGCTCACAATCACGTTGACTGGGAAACTTTCTATCTGGCCAATAGGAACTTGTGTATCAAATTTTTGTGATCCATGCAAGTAGTAGGTGTTCACATAATCCTAAACACTAAGTGGGTCACCCCCACAGCCGAAGCCACTCGTATTCATCGGCATCCCTCTATGTGATAAACCTGTGATAAAATAAATGTCTTCAACAGTAATGTCTACTATTTCACCATGTAGGTAGAACAAGCCCTGATCAGGATCCCAAAGTCGTACTAAGGTCTCTAGCAATCTGACTTGGGCACGCATGTTACCCATGCATAATTTTTTTAACAAACCACATCATCATAAGCCATTTAATGTTAAAGGATCCCTTAATGATGCTCGGTCAATATCTCCGTGCTCCCTTTCTCACCATTCAAGAACCATATTGTTTGCAAATAACAAATATTTTGGTCATTCTTCATAAAAACACACACAACCCGCAGCATGCATGATTGTCGGGTTATAATAGAGTGTATCATATGTGGGTATCCTATTGCTTACCCGCGTATTTTTCTCGAATATGCGAGTTTGCAACGGGCTACCCGCATATCCCGCGTGGTTCCATTTCAAACTCACCAAAACATCCTAAATGGAAGAAAAAAACTTCAAATAAATGGCATAAAATGAAAGATAGGAGAGAGATGACTTACCTGCAACTCGCAGAAGTTGATTTGGCCTACCAAATTAACCGTATGAGGTATTTGAAGTTCGAGGGTAAAACTTGCACTATTCAAGGTAAAAGTCAAATGAATAGTTTTTAACCCAAATTTACTATTTATGTTAAAATTTTCAAATTACTTACCCATCATTCTATATTTTTTGCTCATTTATGAATATTTTGACTAATATTTCATTAATTTTTTCCTAGTTTTTCAGCTCATGGATGAAAATTGAACATGTTTCATTTGCATATAAGGTAGATTTGGTCCCATTGCATTTTGCATTTACACCTTATTTTGTTTCTTAACCTTAGGATTCCCCTTTATCCATGGACTGCGATATGAAACCTCGTATTATCCTTCAAACATCTTTGTTCTTCCATGGATTAGAACTTACCTAACATGGGTTACCCTAGTTAGAACATTTCTTTCCATTATGGTACCCATGCTGCATGTTTCTAGGCCACATGATCCTTCATAGTTGTATTACATGCGAAAATGGACCTCATATTTTGTTGGATATCCTTTATTATAAGGTTCCCGTCATATGGAGTTATATTCAATCCCTAGTCTAACTCCTTAAATATAACTAGATTGTCGAGTAACTTGTTCTTTCAGACTCGTTAAAGGAAATGAAAGATCATCCATATTGTTATATGTTTAACCCTTTTCTGGGCCATGTAGATTACTTACGAAAAAGGAGTACTCTAGTTTATTGTGTCTAGAAGAGTATTTCCAGATATAGGTTTATCTCTTTTTTGGGCCTTGAGAACTAAACTTACGAAAAAGGAATCGATTTGAGCTCACTTTTTCTTTTTCGTGCTCTGGATTAAACTATGAAAAAGATTATGAGCATTCTTTATGTCATTTCCATGCTAGTTAAAACTCATTACAAAGCATCAAGTTTACTGTTGGCTGCCCCATACTTGTAAATAAATGGAAGATCTCGAGTGATATTTCCTTCCTTCACACTCATTAAACTAAGGCTATATGGTTTCTTTTGAAGGAAATCCTGTTTATTGATAGTTTACCCATTTTTCAGACCTTACTGACTAAATAGGAAAAAGGTATACCTTAGTTCCTCGGAAGCTAAGAGAGTTATCCTTTGGATTGTTTTAATCTTTTCCGGACTCGGGAAACTAAATTTATGAAAAAGCACCCCCCTAGAGTCTTATTTGGAGTTTTCAAACTCTCAAATTATGAAAACACTAGCGAGCATCCACTAATTTGGCCTTGCAAAATCCACGAATCGGTACTTTATCAAGCAATATTCTATCTCTTCTTCAAGCTTGTTCAAAAATGAAGAAGACCTCAAGTTTACTTTGTTGGACTTGTTAAACCTTAACAAGAAATGAAGGAAGGACATACTCTGTTTACTGTAAGTTTGTTGGAAGCAAGTTCCTTGAACAAAACACTAGTTCGAGTCTTCCAATACTCGTGTTTCATTTTTAGACTTCCCAGTTTCAACTAGCACTTTGAGTTACTACTCCTCCATTGTTTACTTGTTCATAGTACATGGGGAATCTGTCAATGTCTCCTACATTGCAGATGAGTCCAGTTGTATGTCCTAAAAGTTAAAGCTTCCTTGAGTCATCTCTGTTTTGTGCTCATTGTTCAAGGATTCTCAACCTCTCAGTTGTTTACCTTGATCCCTGTCATGTTCATCTCTGAGTTTGATTTATACTTATCTTCCCCTATCCAGTCTACCAATTTTCTCATGTGACTTGTTGAAGGACTCATCAATTCCTTCCTCTTCACAAGCAGTTTCCTATCAGCACCTACTAAATGATGAAGACCTAGAGTGTTTAGGATAGTACATCATGATCCACTTTTCATCTCAGTGGTCTCCTTTGCATTGGTTGTCAGTACAAATCTTTTAACCGATATCCTGATGGTATCCTCCATGTTTGACATCAACTACTATATTCACATGATAGTATGTGTACTTAATATCATGGAATTGGATGAAGACCTTGGGTTTATAGCCTATGAAACCTAAGTTGCACAAGATCATATCAAGTTTTGTGACACCACTCCAGCTGTTGAAGATACACTATTGTACTCATGTGGTTATGATCCACCTTGTAAACATGAGTGGCCTTGTAAACGGTATTATATGGTGTATATGTATCTTGTAAATGAGCTAGTGTTCCACATTATTGAACACGGCATCCTCAGTGACGATTTTGTAACAATGACCTCTATTTGTCTATTTTAGGTACTTCTTTGCGACCTATATTTTGAGTCCTCTAATATAAATATTGCAATGTATTCAAGCCATCCTTACCCTCTGACCTCACACATTGGGGGGCATCTGTTATACCTCAAAATGGCATGTCTCTCTCCGAGTAATGGCACCGAATGCGTCGTCACACAAAAGGACATTATGGATAGAAGTAGCCCTAAATTTATAAGAGGTTTGGACCCTTGATACACATTGTGAACTCCAGTATCAACATTTTTTTCATATGAACTCACCTTGAATATGTGAGTTTCCTTATAACAACCTGCGTGCCATATGTGAGTCTCCCACAAGCAACCTACGTATCGATCTCAATCATTGAATACTCGATTTCCTTAAGGAAACCCGCGTATCATTCGCAAGTTTCTCTATTACAACCCACGTATTTCATTAGAATTTGTTAAAAATAAAAATATAACTAATCATGGGGCGATTGGGGTTGGTTTGGAAACCACCCTAACTTCCCTAATTATCCTAGCCTCGCAATCCTTCTTCCTAAACAACTATAAAAAGAGGAGAAGGGATAGAGGAGAGGGGGACCAAGGTTGGAGTCAAAGTTATGCTAGAGAAATTCCATTAAGGAGAGAATCAAGAGAGATTAGATCTAGGTTTTCAGAGAAGCTTGATCAGCCAGAGGATATATAATGTTTCCATAAACTCTATCAATAAAGAATGTAGTTTCCTTCCATCAATGTGTAATGCATGCTTCAATTCTTTTTGAGTATTGATCTAGATTGTTCTTTGATTTAAATTGCAATCATTATATATGTTCATATCTAATATGTTATAATAGTTGAAGGTGCTTTGAGGAAGGTTATTTCTTGTTCTAGGTGTTGGAGATTGGGAGCTAAGGAGCATTTGAGAAAAGAGACCAAGCTAGGATCGACCTTCAGAGAAAGGTGCACATCCTTTCTCTCTTCTTCTTTAATATATGCTTGTAAAAATTTATTATCTATCAGTAAACCCTTAGTATGTTGGTGGTCACAAACCCCATCCATAGGATATAATCCCTAACAACAGTATTGTCAATGTAGAGGGAAATATTTGCACCCAGGGTGCATAGTTGGAAGCTATGGATGATACATTGAACTGGCATGGGAAACTACTGGTAGAGAAGCAATCTCAAATCCTCATTTGGGTAGTAAAGGAACGAAAGGGGGCGAGGATACAGTGAGTCATCCTGCCAAGGACATTGTGGTGATTTCTAGTTCTGATGAGTACAAAGAAATTGCTAAGGAACCACAAATTTCCCTCCCTATGGACACTAAAGATCCTGGTGAGGATAATCTTGTTGTTTCTAAAGCAAAAACTGAAGAAAAGTTTGAAGGTGGAGAGGAAATGAGCATGGAAACTAGATCACCAGTAGTGGAGCTAGTTTCTAGTTTACTTTTGGTTTTATGCAATGATTTTATGTGGTATACCTCAGTCAATATAATAGGATATATAGTGCTTAAGGGAAGTTAGTTTTTCTAGAAAGGTCCATAATTTTGTGGAAGATTGTAACTGCAGTTAATTTTTCCTTTGATATTCCTTAAACTTTGAAGCTTAGCTAAATTATTTTGTACTGCTTTGTTGATATTTATATTAGCCTTTTATTAATATACAAACTCATTTCTATTAAAAAAAACATTGTCCCTAATATATTTAATATGTGACAAAAGTAGAATTGGAATGTAGATATGTGAGTCATAAAAATCCGGTCTCTTCAACGTAATATGTACTCTACCCTTTCAAAAAAAATCTAGAGCATCCCCAATACCTCTAAAGTGCCCACCGTCCATGCATGAGCATATGATGCCATGAAACAACCTTTTATCCTACCTCAATTTCAACATCACCTACTCCAAATGCAATTTCAAGTATCAACCTTTGTAGCTCACACAATTTGACATCTTCCACTCTCAAACATCTAACTTAGAAGTCTCAATCTAATCTAGAGTGTCATAGATCACTACAATTGAGCCTTCCCTTCCACTGATGCTTTGACTTGAAATACAAAATCCCAAGATGTAAAACTCCATTTTTTTCTAGTATCCACACACTAAAACCACCACATGCTTCACAAATATATTCCTTTACATCTATTGCACTCATTTATGCCTATCTAAAACACAATGGTATGATTCTTGGGTGTTAATGCTCTAATGGAGTCTTCTTTTACCAAGTGTGCTAGGGGTCGATTCATTCGTATGTTTAGCTTATGTATGCTTTAGATTTCAATGTTTTCCTTATGAGCACTTTTCATTCATTCGCCACTCTTATTATAGTCATTGTTGAATGAAAGAGTCATCAAACCACTATGTGACTGACTTGCCATACCTACTTCCAATGTTTAACTAGCTCTTATCTTATGAGTTCTTCTTTGTACCCAAATGGAGACAAATGATCCAATCCTTTTCTCATTCCTTCTAATTGAGATCAATGATTAACTTGCCATTTTGATTCCAATATTGATTATTTTGAGACTAAATCATCTACATTGCCATCAAACTATCAATTATTTATTTAATTTATCTTTATGTTTCTAGAATAAATTTTAGATAATATTCTTCCAATAAACAATATCAAAATAGTCATTAACTTTTCTTTCTTTAATTTATATTCTTCATGTTTCCTAAAATTCATACTTTATGAACAAAATAAAATCAATGAACTCAACTTTTAGTCAACCATTTTTAGAAAGAAGTTTGGTATTGTCTCTGCTTACAAGGCATTTTGACGTATGGAACCCACACAAACTTTATTTCACTTGCCTCTAAATATGCAAGTCAAAGATCCACTAACCCCTCTCATGTGAGATATAATAACTGTTATAGGATGTTAGTAATATAAGATTAATCATATAAAACTTAAAAAAAACATAAACATAAAAATATGGAAAAAATAACCTAAGATATTCAATAAACTAATTCTCCATTCAAAGAGTAAACTATTTAAGAAAAACACTCTTATGAGTAGTCTAATGCATCTGCCCTATGCCATATCTAAAACATTACAAAAATACTTTACTATTTACCTATGTAGAATTTCCCTTTCATACACTCTCTTAAATATTCTACTCTCTTAAATATTCTACTGGGTCAATTCTTATGGTTTTGGGTATGCCCCAATATACATATATATATATAAACTTTTTGTATTCACAACATTATATAAACTTTTTGTATTCACAACATAACAAGAAACTTTTCATGTATCTAATAAATACTAGACACAAAACAAAAACTTATTAACACAAATTATAAACTATATTGATATTTTATTTTTATTTTTTCACACAGATAAGAGGTGGCTCACCATTTGTTAGAGGGCTAATCCACCTGTCATAATGTCATATCAACACGAGAATCGAGATTGCATTCATACATAACTCGTATATTCATAGTGACTCAACAAAAACATACATATCACTTATAAGAATTGAATCTGGGTAAAGAAGATAGCATTCATTTCTCCCAACCATTCAAACTATAACCAATAGACTAATATTTTAATAACAATATAATTGCTCACTTTTCACTATATTACATTCACACACACAAAACTTCTACTTAATATAGCATAAAGTGTACTTCGTTTTTATTTTAATATAATACATGTTATGCAGTGAAAAGAAGACATGAATCCATAACCTTTGCTCAAAGCTCACGCAGAAACAACACTGAATAAACCATTTGGCAAGTTCTTTGACCTGAAAAGCGACATGATCCTTTCTTTACCTTCAAGCTATTGAAATTTGGCGTGTAAGAGTCCAAGAGTATCCATAAATATAAAAAGCAAACGTATTGAAACATAGTAACGGAAAGTTCAAAACATGTCTACCAATGGATTTGACACCTAAAGATGCTATCCAAGTGAAAAAAAAAAAAGACACATCAAGATGCTAAAATTAAAATTATCTATAAGGAGAACATGATAGTTCGAAGAGTAAGATAGAGAAGAATATAGTTATCCAAATTTCATAAATATACAAATTAAAAAAAAAAATAGAAAACATGTCAAATCAATATATATATATATATACATAATACATTAAAAAAAAGTATATATATAGGTTTTTAGGTTTTTTTAGCCTGGAGGGAGACTAGCGTTGGTTCGCTTAGTCTTGGTGGCCCTCTTGGTCTATTGGTTCTTTATTGCTCTTTTGCTCTAGTCTGTTCTAGGATTGTTTAGGAAAAAGATCTTTAATTTTCTTTGGTCTAGGATTGATCAAGTAGTAAGATTCATATGGTTAATTGGGCCAAGCTTTCTCAACCAAAAGAGTAGGGAGGGTTGGGATATCAAAAATCTCCGCTAGTTCAACATGGCTCTTTGTATGAAAAACTATTGGAGAGTATTGTATATCGTAAAGGTTTGTGGCATGAGGTCATCAATTCAAAATACCTAAAAAGTAATACTGACTCTTGTTGGCTTAGGAATCCTCGGAAATCTTCAAAGGGGGTCTCTCTATTTTGGAATGGTTTTCTAAGGATTTTACCTTGGATCAGCAAAAGGATTTTGTGGAAGATTGGTAAAGGTTCAAATATGCTCATAGATATTGACCCCTTTGTTGGATGTCGTGAGCACTATACTCTCAGCAACAATCTTCTTGAGTACTTAACGGGCCATGGTTTCATCACTATTGGTCAGATCAAAAGTCCAGGCTATCTTGCTTACAAAGGATCTTGCTGGCTTCAAGCAGAGGACCTGGGGATTCAGGGTCTTTGGGCATCTGAATGGTCTACTTATATCAACTCTTTGAATTATGTTGGCATCAGGTTTTCCTCGTTAGAAGATTCCTTAGTGTGGGATTGGAACAACTCTAATGGACATGTAACTATCGGGAATTTTTATGCTGCGATTGCTCAGGCTTGGGGCTCTTCGGTCTTGAATTGGTGGCATGCATTAATTTGGAAGTGGAACATTCCTTCGAAGCTTAAATGCTTCTTTTGGTACTAGTGACAACCTCTTGAAAAGGGGATGGTATGGGCCAAATTTATGTTCTCTCTGCAAACATGATAGGAGACCATCGTGGTCCCGCCAAAAATAAATCAACAGTGTGGAATGACCGTTGCGTAAAAGAATATTGTGGAAAGGAAATTACGGAAGTCCGAAAATCGAAAAACGTGATTCCGCATTCCGCATCCCGCAATCTACAAGATCGATGGTAAGGAATCAATCCACAAAAGATCGACGGCGCGGAAGGAATATTGTGGAAAGTCAAAATCCCGCATCCCTCAATATGGAGAGATAGGACGGCTGGCGTTAGTTATGCTAAATCAAGATCGACGGTACGGAACTGGTGCTACGGAAAGATGATTGAGGAAAGAAGTTTGTAGGAAGAATAAAAAGGATGATTGACATCCTGCATCCCGCATCCTGCAAACTGGAGATCGACGGTCAGGAAAACGCCCGACGAAGTGAGGGAATTTTGATACGGAAAGGGGATTTCAAGGAGGAAATCTATAGAACAGATCTACGGTCCAGATCATGCTTGACAGTAGGATCAATGGCTTCGATTAAAACTGGTAAATATCATTGCAGAAAGAGTTTTGCATTGCGGAAATATTAGAGAACGATAAACATGACTGCGAAATTGAGATTTGACGCTAAGGGAGGAATGAAATGTCGACATTTGGTGAAGGAATGCGACGAATTGAAGAGGTAAGTGTTATTTGGGTGTGTTTGTAAACAAATAGTCATGACCCAAATAAAAAAGATGTACCAATGAAGAGTTGTGTTGAAACAATGAAGGTATTAGGTATTTAAATGAAGTTTTGTGTTCTAAATGAGGGTCTCTGTTAATAAGATTAATAGAGTCCATAGTGAATAGCTTACAGCTATTCCTCAGTATGAATAAAATCATATTAGGGTGTCAGGGCGATGCTAGGGCAGAACATAGGTCTGCAGGGGGTCAAAGCCTCCTTCCAGTCGTAGCTGGAGAACAGGGTGTAGTAGCATCCTTGTGTGTTAAAAATAGGTAGAAAACCATAAGGGGTGTTGTAGCATCCTAGTTTGTAGCTGCAGGAAAAAACTAGGGTGTATCTTGCATCCTTTCTATTGTTGCAAATAAACAATTTTGTAAATTCATCTTATTAATGAGTATGAGTTGGTGGTTTTCTCTTTGAGGTTTCCACGATAAAATTTGTGTCATAATTGTTGATTATTCTGTGTTTTAGTTTTAAAAACGTCAATACTGATTCACCCCCCCCCTCTTAGTATTGTGGGATAAACCAACACTGGAATGGATTTTATAATGTATTTCGGCCATCATGGTACCCCCCTGACCTCACACATTAGGGGGCATCCATTATGGCTGATTTTACCACACATGGTTGATCTCATATTTATGGCCTTCCATGTCCCTCTGCAGACTCGTTAGACCCCATGGACTTATATTATCCTTTGATGTTCCAAGTCATCCCTAAAAAACACATGTTTATTGATGTACGTGACTTTTAATCCCATACTAGCGTGTACATGCGACTTTTGACCTCAAACCCATGTACAACAGGATGTGTGCATAAGTCCAAACATTTTTGGAATTTTCCTCATATGAGTCCGAATAACTTGACTCTTGGCCTTCCAAATTCCTTGAGAATGCTCAGATTCGACCCTCCATTACCCTTTTGGAGTGCTATATAAGGAACCCTTTGGATACATTGAGGAGGAGGAATTGAAGAGCAAAGAAACTACAGTCCATTGTTGCCACAGTTTGCTTGTACTTGATTCTGCATCCCTTTGTCCCATTGGATCACTTTGTTTTCTTCCCAAGCTTGCCTTTGCTTGTGAGATTGCTATCGAGAGATGGAGGATTGAGGTGGTGGAGGCCCACGTAGAGGACTCGGTTTCTCTGGTTTGTAGACCTGCCGACAGAGGTTGTCAGTATTGTAATCTTTGATTTTATTAATAGAAATAT
Organism: Pseudotsuga menziesii; assembly: GCA_001517045.1. Lineage (NCBI taxonomy): Eukaryota > Viridiplantae > Streptophyta > Pinopsida > Pinales > Pinaceae > Pseudotsuga > Pseudotsuga menziesii. The sequence continues at coordinate 246,147 of LPNX010430734.1, forward strand.
ATTTTTCTGTCCAATTATGTGCAATTGAATATAAATATTGAATCCATGGATGTGTTTAATTGTTTATGCATTGTTGAATATATATGGTAGAGTAGGTCTAACACACTATTATAGAGCACGCTTGTCTTGTTTGTTGTTGTTGAGAGCAAATCGCTAATACAAGCGTGAATTGGAAAGCTCAATAGGGATCTACTTCAACCGTCTGGAACAAGGTACAATTCGGTATCCCTTAGCGTTAGATGTTTGGTTTCTCTTGCATATTGGGAAAGATTGATTTCTAGTGTCAAATTTGTCTGTTGTGATACACCCCAAACCATAGGAAGTTTCTCTCCGTAACAATCCTATATGTGGATTACTTGCTCATTACTAGCAGCTCTACTGCTATATTGAGAGGCATCAAGTTAGCTTTGAGTGAAGCATTCACCATGACAGATATAATATTGTTGAGGCAGTTCATTGGTCTCGAAGTAAATCAAAAGAATTCGGGAATCATGATTACACAGTCTAGATATACTAGATATTTTATTAAAAGATTCCACATGGAATATTGTAAAGCAACACACTTTCCCTTCCTATCTATCATCAGGATGGAAGAAGGTGGTTCCACACCATTGGTTGACAGTACACTCTACAGATAGCTCATTGGGAGCCTACTATACCGCACCCATTCGAGACCATATTTGTCCTATGCTATGAGTGTTGTTGTCAGATACATGCAGGAGCCACATGAGCTGCACTGGAAGGCAACAAAGTGCATCTTGCACTATGTGCAGGGTACGTGATATTTTGGGATCAATTATTCAGTTGATGCTCAGTTATATCTGATTGGATATACTGATTCATATTGGGCTGGATATGGAAATGATAGGAAATCTACATTAGGTTTTTTGTTCATGTTGGGATCTAGACCAATTTGTTCGTCAAACAAGAAGCAAGCATATATTGTACTCTCTTCAGCAAAATAAAAATATAGGGGGGTTGTGAATGCATCTATTCAGGAAGTTTGGTTGCATGGGATTTTGACATATTTTGGAATTCACACTTCTCCTTCATTATACATCTATCGTGACAACCGGTACCATTAAGATATCCAGTGATCCAGTTCAAAAGCAGCGGACAAAGCATATTGAAGTACACATGCACTACATTCGGGAACTAGTGCATAGTAAGGCTATCACACTGCATTATTGCCCTATATAGGAGAAAATTGCAGATATTTTTACCAAGTCCTTCACTGAAAAGAGATTGTTTTTACCTCATATTTATTTTTGGTTTAAAGTCTTGACTCATCTATTGTTCCTAATTTTCTTGCTTATTTTGAGGGGGGGGGGGGGTTCCCATGGGGTTTTCCCCATTTCCTTGTTTATTAAGCATTCATTTTTATTTTATTTAGATTGTATGGGTGACCTTTGGCCTAGTTTCCAGGGGCTAGGTTTTCCAAAGTTAGGATTAAGGGGGGGGGAGGGGTGTTAGGATTAATTAATCCTCCATTTTCCCACATAGTCTATTAAGTCAATTTTATTAACTTAAGAGGTCATCATCACTTCACTAGTGTACGAGGGACACACCTAAGATCCACCAACTAGTTTCTACTCCTTCCTGCACAATTTTAGGTGCCCTAGGGACCAATCCCTATAATACAGGAACCCACTCTAAGTGCCACCATCAGTATGCTTCAATTGACCTTGGTAGGTATTTAGTCATGTTCAATTATTCCCTAGTTACCATCAATTACATCACTATCAGTTAGCCTAGCACCGGTTTGCATGATTTAAGGGATTGTGGGCACCTTTGTTCACCTCTGATTGTAGACTAATTTAGTTATCTGTAGTTGCCCTAGTGAGCTCCAGTGTTGATTTTTATCACACTGAGTTAGCACATGAGTCAGTTTGAGTTGGTCAATTCGAATCCTCCCAAAGGAATTCAAATTCTTCCTATTGTATGGCTATTGTATTACATTGACACCAATGATAATTAATGTAATGATATTTTGACCAATTCTTATTCGATTTGTGTGAAATTTCTGCCATGAATCGATTGATCAGTTTTACATTGAATTGTTAATTCTACTGCAACCTCCCCTTCAGATTACTTTCATTCTGGGTTGAAGATCCATGGTTCACTAAATTTAACATGGTATTAGAGCCTATGTTCTGGCAAGAAACAAACCTCACAAATTTCCATGCTTGCACCAGAAGCCATTGAGTTTCCACATAATTCCTAGAATAATTGCATTGCTCCATCTGGATTTTGTCCAGAGAAGGATATCCAGGTGTGATGGACTCATGGAAAGTTCACATCTCGAAGTGGAGAGTGTTTGATCTGACATGTTATCAAATTGAAGTCTTTTGCATTGTTTTTGTAGGTACATTCAAATATTTATTGAAGAATTGTTGATTAATATAGTTGTGATATGGATAATTCAATAACTATGACTCCTAGAATCCATACACCCTTCAATTACCTTGATTGGAGGGAATATATGCAGATTATCTTGCACAAAAAAGGTATGTACAATATGATCATGGGAAGCATCCCAACCCCCACAACATATTGAAAATTTGAAGCATCTGGATAGGCTTGATGAAGCTTTTGGCTACATGTGCATCCACATCTCCAGGGAGTTGTTGTTCCATCTTGATGGAATCAAAAATCCGAAAGAAGTGTGTGATAAGATCGAATCCTTGTTTGGAAAACATGATGATTTGAGGGGCCATATCCTAGAGAATGATCTGATAACACTACATCTCATTAACTTTGACATAATACAGCTATTCTTCACTAAATTTGAATTTCTGCCATAATCCATTGATTAATTTTACATTGAATTTTTAAGTCTAATGTACCCTTCCCTTAATATTTCTTTCATTTAGGCCTAAAGATCCACGGTTCACTAAATTTAACATGGTATCAGAGCCTATGTTCAGTCTAGAAACAAACCTTACAAACTTCCATGCTTGCACCAGAAGCCATTGAGTTTCCACATAATTCCTAGAATAATTGCATTGCTCCCTCTGGATTCTATCTAGAGAATTCTTTCCAGGTGTGATGGACTCAAAGAGAGTGCACATGTTGAAGTGGAGAGTGTTTTACCTGACATGTTAGTGAATTGAATATTTTTGCAGGTACATTCAAATCTTTCTTGAATAATTATTGATCAATATAGCTATGAAATGGAGAATTCAGCAGCTCTGACTCCCATAATCCTTACACCCTTCCATTATATTGATTGGATGGAATATATACATATTTCCTTGCACAAAAAAGGTCTTTACAATATGACCATGGGAAGAGAAGTCGAACCCCAACAACATATTAAAAAATCGAAGCATCTGGATAGGCTTGATGAAGCTTTTGGCTACATGTGCATCCACATCTCCAGGGAGATGTTGTTCCATCTTGATGGAATCAAGACTCCGAAGATAGTATGGGATAATATCGAATCCTTGTTTGTAAATTAGGATGAGATTAGGGGCCATATCCTGGATAATGAGCTGATAGCACTATAACCCAGTAACTTTGACACAATACAATTATTCTTCACTAAATTCAAATTTCTGCCATGAATCCATTGATCAGTTTTACATTTAATTGTTAATTCTATTGCATACCTCCCTTCAAATTGCTTTCATTCAGGCCTGAAGATCCATGGTTCACTAAATTTAACATGGTATTAGAGCCTATGTACATGCCAACAACAAACCTCACAAACTTCCATGCTTTCATAAGAAGCCATTGAGTTTCCACATAATTCGTAGAATATTTGCATTTATCCCTTTGGATTATGTACAGAGAAGTCTATCCAAGTGTGATGGACTCAGAGAAAGTACACATGTTGAAGTGGAGAGTGTTTGATATGGCATGCTAAATCATTGAAGCGTTTTGCAGTGTTTTTGCAAGTACATTCAAGTATTTCTTGAAGAATTGCTGATCAATTTAGCTGTGAAATGGAGAATTCAACATCTCTGACTCCCAAAATCCTTACACCCTTCAATTACCTTGATTGGAGGGTAGATATGCAGATTTTATTGGGAAACAAAGGTTTGTAGAGTATGATCATGGGCAGAGCAGTCGAACCCCAATAACATATTGAAAAAATGAAGCATCTAGATAGGCTTGATGAAGCTTTTCGATACATGTGCATCCACATCTCTAGGGAGTTGTTGTTCCATATTGATGGACTCAAGGCTCTGAAAGAAGTATGGGAAAAAATTGAATCCTTTTTTGGAAAATAGGATGAGCTAAGGGGACATATCCTGGAGAATGACCTGATAGCACTACATCCCAATAACCTTGGCACAATACAACTTTTCCTTTTTTACTTATCTGCAACATGCTTTCAATATGAATGTTGTTGTTGGAAAAAAAACAACTATGCCTACATTTTTCCAAAAAAATTAATGCTCAATTATCTTCCCATGTTTAGTTGTTTATTTCCCTCTGCAATAATCAAATGTGTTTAATGGTTCATAGATATAAATGCTTTCTCTCGTGTGCTTTTATAAAAAATCCATGCTTACTTCTCTTCCTATATTTAATCGTTTCTTTGACTTTTCAATAATGAAATGTGTATGATGGTTCATGGATATAAATGATTTGTCTCAAGTCCTTGTTTAAAATTTAGAGTCATGTCTACTGAATTATATCTTCGGCTCAATAAGTTTTTTACATTGAAAAAATTGTAAGTTTTGCACATGTTATTTTTTATTTAAATAAATTTCAACACTTTCCAAATAGGTCTATTCATTTTTTTATAAATGCAACTCCATTTATATGATGTTCACAAAAAAAATACCCCATCATCATTGTGACACTTCATACGATCAATATTACAACAATGGATCCCAACATTTAATTTTTCCCTTCCCTATATGGGGATGATATACTTTTTAGTTAGTGTATTAAGCACTTGTACATTTGGGAGAGAGATAAAATGGGTTTTATCGCCACCTTGTTATTACATCCTTCATCTTGTAGTTTGATAAGTGCTTATCCATCCTTCATTTATGGTGTTCAAGCTTTGTCTTGTGTTGACCCTTACTTGTTGGTCCTATGTGCTAACACCCACCTTAAACATGTAACCCTACCCCTTTGTCTTGACCCTACTGCGCTCTCTTCTTCTATGATCTACTATTCCAACCCATCCCTCTTGAAATTTTATTTTTATTTCTCTTCCAAAACATGTAACACATGGAATGTTATTGGATTTTGAAGAGAACTTGTGGCCCATGTTAACTGTTGTAGAGCTTCCATCAGTAAGATAAACCCTCAAACAACGAAAATAAACTTTGCAATGGGTGCTCCCACTCCGCAGAGATAATATTGACTTTCAGATGCTCCATCCATGCTTGATGCAGATACGTGGTCTAGTTATGCATGTGTAGTCTCATGCCCATCCCTCACTGCTTCATGGTGACCATTGGAAAGAGAAATCAAACAATAGTGAATGGTTCATTTAAGGACACTAGCAAGAAATAAGGGGCGGTGCATTAAAAATATCTGACATGAGATAGGATCTTTGCTTGTGAATCAATACATGCCCAAATGGGAACATGGATCCAAATGAAACATGAAGGAAAAACCCTGTGATGGTGACCTAGGATCCCAAGCTCCGTTACCGAACAAACCCGCATGAAAAAGCAACCTAGATTTTAAAGTCGGTTATTTTTCCTCTTTCAAAACGTATAACACATGAACTGTTATTCGATTACCAAGAGAACGTGCTGCACATGTTAACTACTTTATAGTCTCCATTTTTCAAGTGAAACTTTCGTCTAGTGTGTACTGTTGGAAAGTACCTTTAAGCATTGCTTTGAGGGTTTTTTATTTCATCTTGGGACTTCCATTTACTATATTTACTCTCTTCAAGGGATCTGAGACCTATGTGAACCCTGTTGTTCATTGTTTAATTGTTTCTAGAGGGGAAAAGTTCCTTTTTGTGATTATTGTTTTTAATGATGAGCAGGATGCTGTTGGTTGAGGCCTGTCACTGTTGGTCTAAGTTCTAATATTCCATGTAAGTGACCACCAATACCTTATTTTAGATTTGATTATTTTTCCTCTTCCAAAACGTGTAACATGTTAACTCTTATTCGATTGTAAAAACAAACTACTTCCCATGTTGATTGTTTTAGAGCTTCCATTTGTCATGTGAAACTACCATCTATTGTGTACTGCTGCCAAGTTCATGTCAGCATTGTTTTGAGGGTTTCATATTCCATCTTGGGACTTCCACTACCTAGATTTACTATCTTGAGGGGAGTTGAGACTTATGTGAACCCCATTGTTCATTGTTTAATTGTTTTCAAAGGGAAAAGGTTTCTTTTGTGGCTATTGCTGTTAATGATGACTAAGCCAGTGTTGGTTGAGGGTTGTCACTATTGGTCCAAGTTCTAATATGTATTGTAAGTGACCACCAAGATATTATAAAGAGACTTCCAATTCTGCTGATGTTGACTTGACGTCTTGTATTGCCTTAAGGTGACCACCACTGCATTGTTTAAGGCATGTTATGCATGCCACTTATATTTGGACTGTGTTTTGAGGCTTCCCTTATTTAAATATAAATGTCGTAAACTATCTTTCTCCTTTTACTGTCTTTCTTAAAGTTATTCCATTGATATTGGTTGTTGTACCTATTCTTCTACCTGTCTAAACCTATCCTGCATCTTTTTCTATCTCTCTCTCTCTCTCTCAGGTGTGTGCAGACCCTCATGTAAGGGTCATTTTGGTTTCAATTGTTTCCTTTCCTCTAAGAGGCATAGACTGTTCTGAAAGATAAAAATTTTAAATATAAGGAAGGTCCCGATTCCCCAAGTAGTTTATCAGACTTGTTCTTTTTTGTGTTGCATGTTAAATATGTTACTGCTACTACATTTTTATCTAATTACTATTATTATTGTTGCTACTTTGTTGATTATATGTTTCCATTTGTTTAATGCGTGTTTCAATTTTAACTCAGTCATATTTGAAAGTGTTAAAGTTGAAAGAGATGAAAATTATCTTTTACTTTATAAGATCTAAACTTTTCTACTGTACTGTTTTGTTTTCAGTACTAGTCTTGTAAAATACAATTTTTCTTATCTCCTTAAAACCAATTTTTAACAAATCACACCCTCTATGGGAAAATGGTAAGAATATAAAATAAAAAACAAAACCAATATCAGATTGTCACATAATTGGAATTCTTCATTGCTTGAAACCAAGTGTAGATGTCCTCAATTATGATTCAAAGCAGTGTTTGTTTGGTCTTATGGTCATTTCCCAAAAGTAGAAATAACATAGATTCATTGTTAAACATTTGAGTTTATGTGTGAGGGATGGAATGAAAAGATGCTTTTGGAGACTTGTTACAAGTTGCAAGTCATACTCTTTTAACTCTCGCACGTAAACCATGGTAAGGAATTTATTTAAATTCGCTACTATCATAAACATGTTCATTGTTTTGTTGTGGCATCGTTTCATAGAGCATGCATTTTGCAGAAGCAACAACAGTTGAAATTCCCAAAAACTGCCTCACACTCAAAAATCAAACATCCAAGCCTTAATTTGTTTCAATTCATATAGGTTACTCTTTACACTGTCACTCATTACTCCTTACTCTTTCATTGTCTACTCAGCATAGCATACTAACTTTGCCATTTCTAACAAGTGTAGGTCCAATGGAAATTTTCCTTTAAAAATAAATCCAAGGGTACACTCCCGCATATCGGAGTTAAGCAAGGTTTCCCCCTCTCCCCTACCCTTTTTGTCATTTACATTGATAAGTTAGAGGGTTGTTTAGAAGAAGCGGGTTGTGCTGGTACGATCTTAGCTGGAATAGTCATCATCCTTCTTCTTTATGCTGACGATATTGTCCTTATGGCAAGGTGTTCTTCTGATCTTGATAAACAGCTTCGACTCCTCAAATATTTCTGCTCTAACATGGGTATGACTGTTAACATTGACAAAACAAAAGTTATGATTATCAAATCCAAGAATGATACTTACGCTAATTTTATGTATGACAATAGCAACTTGGAGGAAGTGTCTTCTTATAAGTACCTAGGAATTGATATTCATCACAAGATCAATTGGAACTATAGCATTAAGAAAAGGATTAACGGAGGGTGGAAAGCTTACTTTGGTCTTGAAAATAACTGTAAAGCTGCAAACCTCATGATGTGGGATAAAAAGAAGCTCCTTTTTGAAACTCTAGTCACTCCTGTCATCTTGTATGGGTGTGAGGTTTGGGGTTGCAGCATCTCTAGAGAATCCTGGAGAAAGATCGAGCAAATCCAGAAGCGTTTTATAACTTACAACCTCAAAATAAAAAACAATACTCCCTATCCTATTCTCCTTATAGAAGTGGGTCTTTCCCCCATCGAGAGCCTAGCTATGACTAGACTCCTGTTATACAAGAACAAAATCAATAACATTGGAGACCATAGACTCCCTAAGATAGCTTTAAACTCCAGCCAATACCACTTAAGGCTCAAGCCTGGGTGGTATAAAGATACCAGGTCTTGGTTAAATCACAGGGAGATCGATGAAAATGTTGCTTTGTAGAATATTAATAACATCAAAAATATTATTTCTTCTAAGTTTAAAGAAAAATTGTGGTGTGAGAAAGATCTCGAGGCTAAAAGAAAATTAAGATATTATAAGGAGGTCATCAACCCTACTCTAGAATATCACAAGTATCTCTCTGTTTTGATTAGTTCTAAGAAAAAAATTAACATAGCTAAGATAAGAATGAACTCGCATGAGCTCCATAGTGAAACTGGTCGTTGGACAGTCCCTAGAACACCATGGGTAGAAAGGATCTGCCACCTTTGTGAGAGTAAGAACATTGAAGATGAAAATCACTTCCTCTTAGAGTGCCCTGCGTACACCCACATTAGATCCCAGTTTCATAATCTTTGTTGCAATACCGACTTTCCTAGCCTTTTAGCCTGTCAAAATTATAGTAAGCTCGGGACGCTTCTTTCCAATCTCTTTGAGCATAGAAATATAACTTTAAAAGAAAACTAATTAATTCTCTTCTTTAGGTTCGATAGACCAAAGTTTGGTCTCAAGGGACGTTAACCATCATCATCATCATCATCATCATCAAGTTTACTAGGTATATATTTTCCTTTTCAGACAATCCCCTTGCTTAAATATATTTATGTGTTTCTTGGAACTGTTATTTTTTCCTTTAGGTTGTTGGCCTCAAATCTTTGTTGGCAATGACATTTACGAATAGGACATGTAACATATCCACAAAAACCAACAATTATTATTTGGATGGATGTTTCACATGATTCTCCAGTACATGTAGATTCACGTTCAATTTCAACGGTATGTCTCTTTTACATGTTATCAAAGTTTTTTACTAAAATTGACAGACGCTTAATTTTATTTTTTAATATATGTTTTTAGTATATGGTAATATTTTATGTAACATGTATTCTTCCTTTTCTTTGAAAATCTTATAATTTGTTGTTCAATCCAGTGTTACATAGTTGTATGCTTGCATTTTCTATCAGTCATATAAATGTATATTTATAGAGGTATGAAGTTTGCTAATTTATTTTAGGGAGGCCAAGTTATCGATATTCCATACCTTCCTATGCTCAGCTAATCTTAGAACTTTCCCTATACGATATCCAGAAAGTACCTTAGGACACTTACCATGTGAAGATAGAAAACCTTAATTGCCTTAGGACACTTACCATTAAGCAACTTTTTATAAAATTTTGTTATATTTTTTTATTAATTCCATATACGTGTTATATAGTTTCGTGCATGAATTCTGAGATTTGAACATAATTTATAGCAATTCCAAATGATTCTAGCGATTTGTGGATTAGAGTTTTGCTACAACTAAAAACTCTTATGAGTTCTTTGTACACAAAAAAAACTATAAAATGTAAAACTTCTACAAAATGTCTCATCTCTAGCTTGAGTGGACCCAGTGTTATATGGACCGAGTGTTATATTTTAAGATTAACTCACATTTTATTATTTCACGTAAGATAGTGATTTACATCATGGATCCATAATGCATTAACATAAAAATGGAAAATGATGTGAGTGCAAACGTTGTAAATGATATATTTACAGTTTCATAACCATATAACTTCTATGATTTCTTAAGTTACTTGTCAAAGACTAAAACCTCCTCTATTTATAATCTCTTCTCTTTTATAATTTCCTTGATATTTTACTTGCAATGTAAAATAACAAAATAATAAACCGCATCAATGGATACTTGCAAATGCATACATTTACTATAGGTGCATATATATAGGGTATACAAACTAGAAATCTAACCATGTTCTGCTCTATTTCATGTTCTATATATACTTTCACAAATGAACAAATAGATTCACTTCTCTTTTTACTTGTATAAGCAATTGATGACGTCTTTGTTTATTGCAGTATCAAGGATGACTATATTTTGGGTCCAGACCTTGACCACTTCAATGCATCCTTTCTACGCCCAACTAGGCCATCTTCCATTGGTGGTGGAGTTCAATTTTTGAACCGACATTTATCCTCGACATTGTTCCGTGATAAAGAAAGTATGCAACCCTTGCTGAATTTCCTTTGAGTGCACAACTACTGAGGCTAGGTTTATTCCTTTTCTTGGTTCATATATTCTATAAATATGTTTGATAGGTTAGTGCAAATATATTTTGTGCATAATACATCTACATCAAATAGTAGAGAAGGTAGTCCTTGTTGTTCTAGAGATATAGAATATGAATTGATAAAAAAATCATATGACTATCTCACCTTTGTTTTGCTTCATTTATTAATGAAAAACTATATGTTTATCTACTTCAATATCAGTTCATATCAAACTAAAAATGAGAAACCTAATTATGAAGATGTTTCCCTTTATTAATTACAATGCCAATATTATGCTTTTTAAACTATAATTTTGCTAAACAATATTCTTACGTAGATTGAAATAAAAAAATACTTAAGCTTCTCTAACCTATTCCAAAGATTATTATTGTTATTTTAATTTATATTTTTAAGTCACCTATCACACATCCCATATATCATGATATGAAAAAACACTTTATTTTTTCAATGAAATAATTTTATTTATATTTTTAAGTCATTATATCACACATCCCATATATCATGTTATGAAAAAACACTTTATTTTTTTCAATGAAATATTTTTTTTTAATAATAATAGGTTACATTTAATTTTCCACCGTTCATCTTATTCTTAATTTTTTTTTTCAAATTATAATTTTTTTTTTAACTTTATATTAAAGTTATAATATTTAATCTTAGTATCTTACTCATATTATAATAAAATATTATTTTAAATTTAGTTAAAAATTTTATTTAAAAAAATAAATGCTTAAAATCATAATGATACTATAATGATTAAAAACATTAATGCTAGCCTCACTATGGATTTTATAACTTAAAATCACTTTCAGCCTTGATGCATTGACTTCTATCTTTATAAAACTTCATGATTATTGAGAACATCATTGCTAACCTCCCTAGCATGGACTTTATGACTTCTTATGATTATTGCGAACATCAATGCTAACCTCGTTGGTATAGATTTTCATTAGTATAGATAGTTCATCTTATTGTTAAATTATTTTTTCTTATTTTTATATTATAATTTTATTTTCAAATTTTTTTATTAAACTTATAATATTTAACCTTAGTATCTTAATCATGTTATAATAATGAAATATTATTTTTAATTTGCATTTAAAATAATAATTAAAAATCTTATATAAAAATATATTAATATAAAACAAAATTCTAATCATAAACTTTTAAATGCGTAAGATTATAATGATTGGAAGCATTACTACTAACCTCACTATATGGATTTTATAACTTAAAATCACTTTCACCTTAATACATTGACTTCTATCTTCATAAAACTTTATTATTATTGAGAACATCGATGCTAACCTCATTGATATAGATAGGTTTTATAATTTAAGATCACTTTCACCTTAAATACATTTTAATGGTTTTTAAAAAGACCATTATTCAATACAGTTGTATTTATGAAAAGGTAATAGTCACACCCACTCACATTCACATGCATTTCATTGTCAAATGGACATTCAGCAGCTAATGTAAATCTTTGGCCATATTTAAGGGAAGGTCAGTTTACACTTTTGATAAAGTTCTAACGAATTGAAAAAGACTTCTAACCTTTTAACACAATAGAAAAACTTTTTTTTTTCTCAGGGAGAAAAAGCATGTCTTTGTTATTCTTATTACGAATCAAAGGGCATTAATAGCACCCACCCTAAAAGGGTTACATCACAGAGAGAATACAACTAATCAAGAGAAAATCACATCCAGTCGCAGCTGGGGGGAAAGGCATACAATAGAGTGTAGATTCCCATCAGTAATCTGTCTCATCATATGGGAATCTGGGGAAAGGCATACAATAGAGTGTAGATTCCCATCAGTAATCTGTCTCATCATATGGGAATCTGGGGGAAAGGCATACAATAGAGTGTAGATTCCCATCAATAATCTGTCTCATCATATGGGAATCTGGAGGAAAGGCATACAATAGAGTGTAGATTCCCATCAGTAATTTGTCTCATCATATGGGAATTGATGGATGGATGGTTAGCGCCATGAAATCTTTCTAACTTTATATGGATGGTTAACTTTATATGGATGGTTAGTGCCATGAAATCTTACTTACTTTACCAAGCTTCTTGGCATGGAGTTGAAAAACAAGTGACTAAAACATGCAATTCGTTAAGAGGTTGTTGAGTTTGATGAGCCTCTACCAATGGGATTTTCTCTCCTCTTTCGTAAGATGGCACATCATTAATATTTCCTAAATTGAGTGGATGAATTTTGAATAATAAGCGTTAATAATTCAAATGAAGATATTTTGAGAAATAAGTGTTCATAATGCAATTAAGATATTTTTAATTGTTTACTATTTTGTCATTTTGTCCCATGAGTACAATGAATTTATATATAAATAAATAAATAATTATGATTTTTTTTTAAGGAACAGACTATTTTTCATATAATTTACTTTATTAAAATTTTATAAAATGTATATTTTATTTTATAAATTATTAAGATATAAAAATATAGTAATAAATTTTAAATTTATGAACAGTTTTTTGAATTGGTCCAAATTGAGTGGAATTTTTTTCCAGCTTTCATATGTTGGGAAATTTGGAAGTATGGGAATATGGTTCTTTTTGAAGGTAAGCCTATCAATATATTTACTAATGCTATGAGAATTATAAAGTTGTTTAAAGAATTGTCACGTCTCCTCTCGTCCGAGAGGACACGACTACGACACTATTGCTATCATTTGGACGGGGATCTAAGCCCCACGAACATAAACGATAATAAAAATGCATTGAACATAAAGCATACACATATGCATAACAAATGCAATTATACAGAGGAAGCAATTCATCCATTCAAGCATTCAACATGTTCATATAATTCATTAAAACAAATACAGTTGCAGAGGTTAAATACATAAGAGATACTTATCTTGAAAGGAGATTGTCTCGCAACCAACTACGTCACTACAACGTTCCACCCAACCATAGGCCAGTGTACTCATCAATATCTCAGCAGCTCTGCCACCCCCGAGCTAGGCATGATTCCCACAAGGAATAGGGGAACAACAACAGGCTCACACATAGCCACAATACACGTCAAAACTCAGTCAAACCAAAACTACATTTGGGTTTATTAGGCTGCTAAGGAGCTGGAAAGGTTGAACTACTAAGCTAGTGAGCTCAACCACAAAGCTAGGGACACCTACACCAGATTTGGCTTGGCCTCTAAAATACCTACACAAAAGATGCACCCACAGCAAAATACAAGTTTTGGGCATGGACAAAAACGTCCTGGAACCCAAATTTGATAATGGTGAATGTGGAAAAACGAGCCAAGGTGAGCAATCTATTTCAGAAACGTTCCATGGGCTTCACGTGGGCGAAAACAGTCCCTTCAGTCCCTCAATTCATGGATCTATTCTCCCATTGGTTGTGCAATACCAAAAAAATGAAATTTCCCAACCATGTGAATGTGGAAACAAAAGCAAAACGTCTAGGAGAGAGCCCAGCCCCTGAGCATTACCAAAACAACTTCCCAACCATGGGGAAAATGAAGAAAATTGTTGGAGACGTGAGGGAAAACACACAGGTAGACAAAAAACGTGAATGAGAGAGCTCTGCAAGATTCCATTCTCGTGAGTAATGGAGGACGTGAATGCATGAGGGAATGGGTAGCATTTTTGGGCATTTACTTGGCCCATAAGTCAAAAACACGTTTTCCAAAATCTGATCGCTTCTCAAATTCGAATTTGACTACCATACTCTTCCCATCCCCATGAACTAACTAACTCAACCAATTTCTGGCAGAAATAAATGATTGGGCAAAAAAGACAAAATGGAAAGTTAACAGTTTGATCGGTTTTCCCTTTGACATTTGGCTTTTCCCCATTGGCTCAAAGGTTTGAATACCACCCCCCCCCCCCCCCCCCCCTTATCCTTAGGAAACCATGCCCCAATCTCTTTAATGTTGCATTGACATAACTGGTTGTGGGTTTTTTAATTAAATTGCATATGTGCATGATGTCCAAATTATAATGTGTCGGGATAGCACGAAATACCATCGACATCGATTTTAATTACCGAAACATAAATCACTAAATCGATGGCAGGGCCTTGGCCTTTAGCTCCACACCATGATTAAATACAATATTTACATCATATATATTTTAATGCAAACGGGGTCGAAACCGGGGTGTTACAAGAATATGAAGTGGTTATACTCAAGAGATCTACACATCGACAACTTCAACATTTTACAGTTTCGACATGACTTCTAGGTTTTTTAATGGAGTGGCTCACGATGACAAATGTGGAGCTGAAGCAGCTCTCAGGATAAATGATGAGTATATCTTCAGCCTTAGACTTTAATTGAGGAAATGGAACAAACACCAAAGCTTAACTTTTAGCTTTGTGGTGTCTAATAAAATTTTCCACTCTTATGGAGATTGATTCCTTAAGTATATTTAGATATTCATTTGTGATTATAAACTAGACAAATAAGGTTCGGCTTTTGTAGATTTTATCTCTTTATCATTGGTGTTTCAGGATACCACAACTTTTGGCTTTTTTTCAAGATCTTGAATTCAAGCACATTTATAAAGAGAGCTAAATAAGAAAGTTGATACTCTCTCAAAAAAGGCTCTTACTTATGCAACTGGTATTTTGATTTGGGAAGAAAATATTGAACGATCTCTAGTGGACAAGGGATCGGTTTTCTTTTTTGACTATGTTGATGTACTATAGTGGCAGATATGTTTTTTCTTTTTTTCTTTTTTGGACACACTCCTTAACTTTTGTATGTTTGGGAATGTTGGGCCTATGATGTTTTTTGTCTCTTCTGTTATGCAATAATTCTTTTGAATTTTGAATCGAAAGGATTGATGTTACTTTTTTTTTCGAGTAAAATGTTTTAGGAGACATACTTTTTTAGTCCATGCTCCGCAGGGATTATAGCGATCGATTGGTCGCCATGTTGAGTTGACTTCGTTTTATTTTAATTTTTTAAAATAATGTTATCTAAAGTTTTTAAAATTTTCTATATTAAAATTATTATTTTTTAAATTAAAATTACTTTTAAAATTTTAGTAAATTAAATTATCTATTTTGTGATTGGTGCAATACAATGATTTAACTATTTTCCCCTGCTGTGCAAAATAATTATCAATTTTTAAAAATAATAAAAAACAAAAAAAATTTGAAAAATACACAAACATGCCATCTGTTGTGCAATTAATTCCTATTTGAAAACTGTGAAATGTACATTGGGTGATATGACCAATTTAAAAAATAATAAAAAATGAAAAAAGCATAAACATGCCATCTGTTGTGCAATTACCATCAAAGATAGTACAATTAATTAAAAATTCTTATAACAATTAATTCTAAACAATGCAGCATTGTTGAGAAGCAGATCCAGAGTTCTAGCTTCCGAATGGACAGTTCTAGACGCTTCAGGATTGACACTAGTTCTAGATGCTTCAGGATTGACATTGGTGCTATCTGTTCCTCTATTTTGCTTCTACCTCATCGATTACCAAAGAGACTTCAAATTCAGACTCTGTAGTGTATCTGCCATTTTGCAATGGCAGCTGCACACGATCTTCATTTTCTTCTCCTGTTTCGCTTTCATTTTCTTCTTCTGTTCCGCTGGCTTCGTTGTATGGTTGCTAGCTTCGTTGTATGGCTGCTTGCTTTTCAAGCACAGACTTAGAAGACCAGTTGCTTGCACACGATCTTCATTTTCTTCTCCTGTTTCGCTTTCATTTTCTTCTTCTGTTCCGCTGGCTTCGTTGTATGGTTGCTTGCTTTTCAAGCACAGACTTAGAAGACCAGTTGCTTGCTTGCTCTTTACCTGCAGACTAAGAAAAGGGAAGGAGGCCAGTGAGTGAAGCAGTCAGTCACTTCGTTTACTGGCACGATGGAAGAAGGTGCGTGGTTCCTGCAGGAGACTTTGACAGGCGTCCAGTTTGGCCTTGTATTGTCCAGAGAAATTGTAAATGGACGCACGAAAGAGATAAGAATAATGGGCAATCGGGTCCTTGTTTCTAGCAATTCTGAGGCAAGTAATCTATTTTAACTCAGTTAGAACTCATTTTCATGCCAATTCATTTTGGAAACCGTCTTTGAACTCTAAATGTAAAGAATGTGTATGTATGCTATTCAAGTTAAAAAAATATAGCACTTGTTTTTACATTTTTTGGTTGGGAGTAAATTTTTAACCAGTTATCAGCCTTAAGGACTCTCTCAACCAACTCTTTCGCTATTAGGAAATTTGGATGGAAATATTGATGGACCGAACCTTAAATAGGGCTTCACCCATAAACCATTTTCGACAAACTAAAACAGACAGAATCAATGTTGGAATAAAAAGATAAGAACAACTTTGCACTAAACTGCATCTACCCACTCATAATCGATTTTTTTTGGATTTTTTGGAATAACAATGAAGCCTAAAACATCTCACAATGTAGTTTAACCTTGAAAGCTTTCTTGTCCGTTGTGGCGTTTTACCTTCGCGAATATCGCAAGAGAAGGAAAGCAAGAAGGAAGCAGAGTGTGGAAGAGACAGGCTGGCACTGCCGTCTAGTTGTTAAAAGGTAGACCAACCTACATGAGTCCTAAACCCCTTGAACAGTGTGTTCTCGTGGGAAGAACAAAATCTAATGGCGATAGTTAAAACCATGATGCAGAAGGAATGACACGCTGATCACATATTATCACAAAAACATTCCAAATTTACTTCGTTGAAGTGTCCTAATTGATGTCTTGTTGAGATACAAAATCGCTGTCATTCGACCCCTGCACATATTAAAATACCCTATAAAACAACTACTGAGATATTAGCAGGCCATATCGACGAAAATCTCACGAGCGGTAGATGAGATTACCATCAGGAAAAGAAGAAGAAGAATCCCATGGATACAATCCGAAATCGTCGTACTCTTCGCCTCTCCTGCCACTGCAAGCACGGACCTCTCGCCTCCTGCCTCTGTGCGTCCCTCCTTGGTTTAGGGGCATAGAAATGATTGAATTGCTGCCATGAAATGGAAATCGCATTACAAGGCACGGAAAGGACCGAGGGTTTGAATATACATGATAATTGCCGTTTGTGTTCCTGTTTTTGGGCGTGGAGCAACGATGCAGGATTCAACAAAAACAAACACTCCATAACCTGAACAAAAATAGCTTAATGCTGGAACAAGTTTCAGGAATTTAACGCGTCAAGAATAAAACAGACATAGTAAATCCAGAAACCTTACCGAATACACTACAACCATGTAAGGAAATTGATTGTCAAGCTCATCATTCTCTCCAACTGAAAATGCACGAAAAAATCAGCTCACCCACCAGGTCTCGATTAATATATACCAGTGACAGGTAAAGGCAGTGACCACGGCATACTCCACTTGCTATCGTCGGTGGTCCATGCGGTCTGCCATCTGTTGTGAAGATCCACGAGTCGTCCATGGGTCTACCACCTCTTGTGAAGATCCCCGATCAGTGATTTAGAACAAATAAATTATTATGTAACGGCTAAAGGCAGTGACCACCGCATACTCCATTGGCTATCGCTGGTCGTCCATGCGGTCTGCCACCTGTTGTCAAGATCGTTGATCAGCCTTTTAGAACAGATAAATTATTATGTAGATAGTTTGTATTAAAGGAAGAGCAGATTGTCCCTCCTCCCCTAAAATAGCCACAACGATACCATACCTGGGCTTGCGTCGTGGCCCGAGGGGAATTAAACGTGGCCCGAGGGGAGTTAAAGAAAGAAACGAATACACACAATTGAATATTTGGTCAAGATGCATCGCTATATAATAGCCATCGATTCATTGGACAATTCATTTGTTTTGTTCTTTTTGGCCTGAAGTGGACAAGCATATCTACAATTACAATTAATGCCTTTGTTAAAAAACAAAACATAAAATTAATTAATAGTTTTCAAATTAATTATTACTTAAAAAAGGAAATATAGCGATAGATAGCATTGAAGGATCAATTTAAATGTTTGTCAGTGAAAATGAGTGTCAAAGACATGTAGTGATAGCTTTGAAGGATTAATTTAAATGTTTGCAATGTTAATGAAAATGAGTGTTAAAAGGTATTATGAATATTAAGGGTGAAGAGATTTTAGCTATCCATTTATAAAGTTTATGAGAGTTATATATAACATTATAAAAAATAAAAATAAAAGAAATTATTTAGTTAAGTGAGTTGGAAATTTTAATAAGATTTATTATTAGTTTTTTAAATATATTTCTTGTTTTGATTTTATGCTAAATTTTAAAAAAAATTATAGCTTTATTTTGATATTAAACTTAATATATTATTTAAATTATAAGTGTGTTTATTTTATTTTTTATATTTAGGACAATTTAATATTATATATATATTATTTATAATTTCTAGGTGATCTAAAACTTTTAATGGACTTATGGAGTGGAAAATGTCATACTTTGAATATGGCACTTCCTATAATGAACAAAAAATTTACCTAGAAACATAATATATGAATTAACTATGAAATTAACTTTGAATACTGAAGGAATTAACTTGACCACCCAACAAGCATCAACAATTTATCATCTAGCTAATAAAAAATGGTTCATCCCCATTCGGTATTTAGGCTTGTCTTTATGTCTTTCATGGCCTATTTGAGAATTAGAAGTCGCTCTGGCAAAGCTGGTAAAGCTCATCCTCACTTTGGATCCACTGAAATAGAACTTGAGTCTAGAGTCTTCTAAGTAGTCAAATCTCTACCGTCCTCAAAGGATGCCTAAGTAGGCTCTAACAACATTTATTCTATTTTTATTGAGTTTTTAAGTAGGCTTTAACAAAATTTAATCTATTTTTTATTGAGTTTTAATTTTTTGCATAGGCAATTGCAAACCACTAACTATCACTAATGCATGTAATGTCGGGGACATTGCCACCTACTTGGCTCTTGTTTTATAAATATTTTTCTAGTTGAAAGTAGAGTGGTTCAAAATTTGAAATAAACAATTATAAAAAATGAATATAAAAAATAACTGGTAACTAGATGATGAATGGATAACTGGTAGCATGGATAACTCATAGCTGATGAATGTATAACCAATAGATAACTAGAAGAATGTGAGGTAAAAAATTATTGATAGTTGATAAATGGATAACAAGAAGAATGCCTGTAATAACATGTAGCTAGGCATGGATAACTCACACTTAAAAGAGTCTAACTAGAAGAATATGATGAATATAAAAAAAATTCCAAAATATCTTCCATTCCATAACTATCTCTTAACCATTTGATCCCTATCTATATAACTATCTCTTAACCATTTGATCTCTATCTACGTGATCCAACCACAAACTATGTAGGTGTACTAGTTAGATATATGTTAATTTGGTTTAATAGTTGTAGAGAAATTAACTCTGAATACTGAAGGAATTAACTTGACCACCCAACAAGCATCAACAATTTATCATCTAGCTAATAAAAAATGGTTCATCCCCATTCGGTATTTAGGCTTGTCTTTATGTCTTTCATGGCCTATTTGAGATGTAGAAGTCGCTCTGGCAAAGCTGGTAAAGCTCATCCTCACTTTGGATCCACTGAAATAGAACTTGAGTCTAGAGTCTTCTAAGTAGTCAAATCTCTACTAATTATAAACATTATTTTGGAGCAGGGACTAGCTACTTTGCAGCTATTTTTCTTGTTATTTTTATAAATACAAAAAAATAATTTTTTTTCAAAAAAATAAATTTTTTTCTTAAAAAAGTGAAAATATATTTTTTATATAAAATATTTATTACAATTTTATGAAAGCAATTTTCATGATTTTTTTGAGATATATAAAATATGGTTATAAATTTCAAAATTTTGAAGAATAAAATTGGTATCAATATAAATAAGCTTATTGGTAGTAATTTCTTGATTCTCAACCATGCTCAAAACCTTTCATCTATCTTAATGAGTTTTTGAGAATAAGATATAAAATATGGTTATAAAGAATAAAATTGGTATCAATATAATAAGCTTATGAGTAATAATTTCTTGATTGTTAACCATGCTCATGTTATTATTAATATTCAAAGATATTGTTTTGATATTCTACCATATTTTATGTGCTTTTATGATATGAAATTGAATATATATAGTTACTGAAGGATAAAAATTATTAGTATATTTTATTTGAATATGATATATTATTTTATTTTTAAAATAAATGTTTGTTTTATTTAATATAAACTTTGTTATATTAGATATATAGAGATGTTATGTATAATGTTTTTTTAATATATTATTATTATTATTATTATTATTATTAATGTTTTAATATTTTTTTTAGTTGAAATGAAAAATATTTGCATTTTCCTTCTAAATATGTTAGATAATGTATTTTTGTATTAGTAGAAATAATATTGTGTTGTTGAGGTAGTAAATGTTTAATATTGAAAGAGAAAATATTTGGTGGTTATGGAATTTTAAGGGAAGAGGGAGGAGGGTTGTGTTTCCTATGTTGCTAACAATATATATGTATTCTTGTATTATGTAAGGCTTCTATTTTAAGACTAGAATTAAAGCAGGAAAATATCAAGTCATGTTGTATTGGCAAGGCTTTTATCTTAAATGTGAAACTAAAGTAGGGAAAAAAATTAAAATTAAAAATTCTCATTGGAAGACCTTATTTCATTATCATCTTTGCTCAAAATAGTTTATTTTCTTGCTCTCTTCTTTACAATTCTTTCATGAATTGTTTTATACAATGTCCTCTTCTACAAAACATAATTTCCAGCCTAAAGGTCTTGACCAAAAAAAACTTATCCGTTGCTCACAATCTCTCCTACCTCGAACTTGGGAGACATTATTGTTTTGTCATGTACATAATCAATGATCCCTAGGCTACCTTTGCTCAACCGTTTTTTTTCTTCATATCACAGTGATTTTTTTTGTAAGGCTAAATGTTTGTATTGATCATAAAACAAGTTACATTATAGATCAAATTGGCCTAACCAAAGGAAAACCAAACTATTTATAGAACCTACAAGTTTATTAAATTTCATAGAGAAAGTTTGAGACATCCTGTAAACACTACTCAACATGTCTACATATTGCTTATCATAACTAAGGTAGAAATTGATCATAAAAAAAACATGAGACCTTAAGGACTTACCAGTCCCGATCATCATATGAAACATAAGCAATAGATACCTTCCTTGGAGGAGTTGATTCATAATCCTTTCATGTGGTTTTCTTAAAGAGGAAATCCATCTTGTTATCCAGCTCATCCATATGCAACAAAAGTTCATTTTGCTCCTCCTTTGTGTCAAGTAGAATTTTACATAGAAGATATTTTACAATCCAATGCAAGGCCAAAGTCTTGAAATACTTGATATCTCTCAAGCATGTGTTTCTTAAGTCATTAACCTAGGGATACATTTCTTCAATTTCCTCTAGATTGGAAAATTTTTGGTCATATTCACTCTTGTCTTTGTCTGGATGATATGAACACGAATATATAGGGGAATCTCCTGGTAATATATATCTTTGGCCTCCTCAACCTCTGTTTAAGATCGAGTTGGGCCCCTACTACTATTACCTTGTTGAATTTTATTACCCCTACCTCGTCTTGTCATGGATGGAAAGAGGACTACATGCAACATGGAGGTAGAATTACCATGTAATTGTTTCCAATTATGAGATGAATACCTCATCCCAATGACCCAGAAAGAGCCTAGGTTGTGTTTCTCACCACCATAGAGGAGAAGACTTCCCTCAAACACCCTAGAGTTGACAACTTCTTACCCCAGCAGGGGGAATCCTTTGTTATGTCACGTTTAACCACCACCCAATTACCAAACTTGTCAAGATGAGGATGAACAAGAACAACTATATTCTCCTCTCTCTTCTCATAATGTAAATTAGTACCCAATCTCAAAGAAAACTACCTAGGGTCAGACCATAGTAGCCAAAGAAGTTGTGGGACTTATAAATCCTACAATCCCACCATTTACTCAACAAAGAGAGCTACTCCTAAATTCCATCTTGAACCATTTAAGACTCCACCTTCCACTTCATCATATATTTAAACGCCTCTATGATTTTCCTATACTCGTTCCCTAGTCGAGATATGTCTTGCACTATCATTTCTCCATGCATTGAGTTCAACCTTTCGGGGGAGGTTATCGAACAATAAAAATTATTAGTATATTTTATTTAAATGTGATATACTATTTTATTTTGAAAATATATGTTTATTTTATTTAATATAGTGTTTGTTATATTAGCTATATAGGGATGTTATGTATACTGTTTTTTTTACATTTAAATTTAACATATATTTATTAGTTTAGTTTTTTTATATTTCTTCTTATTTGAATTTGAAAACATTTTCATTTTCCTTTCATGGATGTTAGATAATGTCATTTTGTATTAGTTGAAATAATATTGTGTCGTTGACATAGTCTATCATAATCACATTGTGTTGCTATTGAGTCTATCAAAATTGTGTCATCGAATTACTAGTTTGGGAAATCTAGTTTATGGCATAAACGTGTACCATCCCAGACATCATAATAAGTATATTATTATCACTTAGCCCATGTTTCCCACGAGGTTATATTTCTCAAGACATATATATCCTTTCAATATTTCCAATCAATCATCAATTTATAATTATCATTCATTCATATAACAAATTAATATATCGCACATGTGCATGGCATTAACATTAGAATATCCACGTGTATATATATATATATATATATATATATAATTTCCTAATGAAATCAATGAGCATACTAAACATAGACTCCATCATTAATTAGAGGAATGATAAACATAAAACATAATAATCACATATAATTAGGCCCATCATGCCACACACATATAGTTTACTCAATGAAGATGAGTCCAATAGATAATAAGAAAATCAACACAGTATGTATAAATGTGATATAGATGTCCAATCAAAATATGGGGCATTACAACAAAGCTAGATCCGATCCATGGAATAATATCAATCAACAAAATCTCCCCAACGAGCATAATATCATGGAAGGTGAAATGGAAAGAGAGGGAACCTTCACCGCATCACAGAAGAATCCTAATGGATCTATAAAGGAAAGTCATGATGGGGGGGATTGTAAAAATGTCAATAGATGCATTCCCAAAATGGAAAACATTACAATATATGATATTGCCTCCCAGAATGTTAACCCTTGGATCCAATATATGCAATATCATGCGATGGCTGGAAAAATTATGGGGCATCTAGCCTACAAAAAAAGTCATGATCTGGTGGATCAATAGTAAGTGCAAACCTAAAGCCTGCTACGATCTCATAAATGCCTCCAAGGGATTCTCTACTTTGATCTTTTCTATCATAGAGGACATAAATCACATCTTTGATAATGGGTCGTATTTCTTCAATTAGGTGGCTCTATATTTGAAATATTTGTAAAAAATATCCAGTACCAAAAAGGAGGACTTCTCACATTCCCCCTTTTGGATCTAGTTGCTTTCTCTACCTCAGGAATACCTGGAAAAAAAAATCCTTGGAGGGTATTGGCAATACCAATGGTTCATTTGTTATGGTTTCAGAGGAAACTATAATTGGATGCTACACCTCTTATACCAAGATATGTGTCTACATGAACATCCTTGGGCTCTCCCAGATGACATCTACCTATGGAACAAGGACTCAGAATGGATCTTGACCCTTGATATGATTATATTCCATTCCATTGCAGTGAATTCTATGAGCATGGTCATCTCTTCAGTATTGTCCTCTAAATGATTCCTCCTTCCAACCCAATCAAACCCTAGAGGAAGATGAAGATAGCTACTAAATTCTCTAATAGGAAAAGTTAAGCTAAGAAAAAACATTGTTTTTTACCAACCTAGAAAGGGGGAGACCAACAATCTCTTTGTCACCCTTAATGACTTTCCAGAGGAATCACCAGTCACACATCAAGAAAAATCACTAGCCCCACTAGGATTTGGAGATACCAAGATGCATGAGAATATAAATCAAGATTCCAACCAAAATTCAAAGGGGGTTGGCACTTAATTAAATATGCACTCACATCCATTGAGTAAGCCTTATGAAGAATAAACTCAAGATTTCTCTCCAGAGGAAATGAGGATATGGATCTTGGAAAACTGGATTTGCAAAGTATAAAAGAGGCTTTTCAAAGGAAATACCATAAAATGATCCCATCCAAGCAGGTCCAACTTCTTAAGGAATATCTTATTAAATACAAGATAAAAACCCCTTTAGGAGTTCGTACATATAAGCTCAAAGAAACTAAGAAGACTTCCATGGAAGCATAGGAAAAAGGATGAAAAAACAATAAGTAGTGGCTTGAAAAGGTTGGAGAACAATTGCTTGACTCAGGGCAATGCTCCCATCTCACTAAGATATATTCCACCATCCCACATTCTCAATGAAAGTAATTTTGTGGAATATAAGAGGTGTTAGTGGTAAAACAGTGACACGGGTTATTGTGAAACAAACTCAAGCAAGAGCAACCTGATATCCTGATGTTGTGAGAAATCAAATGTAATAGTGAACAAATTGGCTATACAACCAATCAAATATAGAAGGTCTAACGATCCATAACAATTGATGTTATGGATTGGTAAGAGGCCTTGCTCATAGTTTCTCCTACGGAGTGGGGGTATCAATATGAAATGACATGATGTCGTCGCATCTCTCAATACATTGAATTAATGCACCAATTGTCATCGAGTTGGAGCTTGTTAATGATTTTGTGGGTCTATCCACCACCATGTCTCGTAATAATTGTTGGCATTAAATTTGATGGGAAGGAATTTCTGCACAAAGCTTCTAGGGAAAGCATCGACGGGAAGGAGAGATGTAGTATAAGGGAAAGAAGCAATAGATGGTTATCATATGTATCTGATATAGCTAAGAAGTAATATTGTAGAGGTTGTGAGGGGTGTGTAATTGTATTTAAGAATCTAGAATATCCTTCAGCTCTCCCCTTATCCCTGGGCGAGTGTCTAGCAGACGTGTTGTCTGTAGATAGTGAGCGTGACCTTTGATAAGATCTTAGAATTAGGGTTAGTTCCAGGGAAAAGCATCCCCTTCCTAGGAAACTTAGGGCACTATGGATATGGGATTCTCCTCAACGAAAATAAAAATCCAGTGGCAAGGAAGAGATTTTGTAGGAAATCTCCAACAACATTCTAGACACTAGGAATGAAGTGCACCAAGGAAGATGTTCGAGACATCATGAATCATATGTGAAGAATGAATTCCGAAATGGAAGGGTTGTTGGTTTTGGTTCATCATGTTACTACTCATGCAACGATGGTGGATAATTGCCTTGACGATGTTGAGTAGACCCTCCATCATCTCAACTCCCATTTCACCACTATGGACTGTCGTATTTTCTATACCTCGAAATGGCACTTCTTCGTCCAAGTAATGAAACCAAATGTGTCGTCACACAAAAGGACATTATGTATATAAGTAGCCCTAACTTTATAAGAGGTTTGGACCCTTGATACACATTGTGAACTCCAATATCAACCTTTTTTTCATATGAACTCATCTTGAATACGTGAGCTTCCTTATAACAACCTACGTACCATACGTGAGTCACCCACAAACAACCTGTGTATCAATATCAAATGTTGAATACGTGAGTTTCCTTAAGTAAACCTGCATATCATTCATAAGTTTCTCTATTACAACCCGTGTATTTCATTAGAATTCATTAAAAATAAAAAGATAACTGATCATGGGGAATTTGGGGTCGGTTTGGAAACCACCCTAACTATCCTAGCCTCACAATACTTCCTCCTAAACAACTTTAAAAAGAGAAGGGATAGAAGAGAGGGGGACCAATATTGGAGGCAAAGTTATGCTCGAGAATTTCCATTGAGGAGAGAAGCAAGAGGGCTCAGATCTAGGTTTTCAAAGAAGCTTGATCAGGCAGAGGATATGTAATGTTTCCATAAACTCTATCAATAAAGAATGTATTTTCCTTCCATCAATGTGTAATGCATGCTTCAATTTTTTTTAGTATTGATATAGATTGTTATTTGATTTAAATTGCAATCATTATATATGTTTATATCTCATATGTTATAACAGTTGAAGGTTCTTTGAGGATGGTTATTTCTTTGTTGTAGGTATTGGATATTGGGAGCTAAGGAACATTGGGGAAAATAGACCAAGCTAGGATCAACATCCAGAAAAAGGTGCACATCCTTTCTCTCTTCTTCTTTAATATATGCTTGTAAATATTGATTTCCTATCAATAAACCCTTAGTATGTTGGTGGCCTCAAACCCCAGCCACAAAACTAGCGACTCCGTTGGGTTGTCTTTTTTGTTTTTGAGCCTCTTTGATTGAAGCTTTTTTCCAGTTTTTTCATTCCTGTTCTCGTATGTGGATTTCATTTATAAATATTTAGTCAATCCAAGTTGAATGCTCAATATTCTAGGTTCATTTTTCTCTCTTTTAGAAAATTTTTTGAGGAATTTGTGGGTAATTTGTAATTACAGTCGCGTATTCTCAAATTATACGCGGGTTTTCCATAATACAGTCGTGTATGGTATGTGGACTATCTACTGAACAATGATGCATTTCCTGTAGATGAATGTTTAATAGCTAGGGTTTCCTTCTATGAGTCTACTTTTGGATATTTGTATTCTTCTGGGGATTTGTATTGAGTTTGTTGTCACTGGTATAAGTCTCTATTTGTTTGTATTGTAAGCCTCCTTTAGTACGTTAGGTTGGATTTCTGTATAGGACTTACTAGGTCTCTCCACTTGGCATGTACTTAGTAGGAGTGTAGGTAGACTCTGATTCATTCAATTCATGTTGATACTTGGTTCCACTTACAGTCTGGTTTCTTTAGTAATTAACCTGATATTTTCTTCTCCCAATATTGTGAACAACTTGGTTTTTTTAAACTTTTGTAATTCAATCCAAGTAGGTTTTTGTTGAACTTTGCAATGTCTTCAAGGTTTGTGTCTATGAGGTATGAAGTATGAATCTTGCTTATACATTTTTCCATATTGTTGAATTGCATGTGTGTATTTTGCTTTACATTTGAGTCAAAAACACCATACGTTTCACGATCATTATCCTAAGTAAAGAAAAATCCCTAAAACGAACACTCATAATTTAAAATTGATTAGTAACACTTTCGTTTTTATGGACGACACTAACTAGCTTAGGATAGGGTTTTGAATTGGGGTTATCTATAACTATCCAAAACCATTGAAACTCATACCTAGTGGCATGTCACTTAGGAAATCCACTTTTACAAGAAGGTAAACCGAAAATCTCCTCTAACACAGGAGTCAAGCACGAGGTCATGTGAATATTGGGTGGAGAAGATACCCCTCCAACACCCAGTTGAGAATACACCAAGACTTTTGTGTGTTTGGGGATTCACTCAATACCACCCTTGGCTTCGTATGGTTTCGGTGCTTTTTTGGATTTCGGGCTTAGTTACCCTACCCACGCACATCAGTCCGATCTTCCATAACTTTCTTGTAGATTTGGTAGCCTTAGTATCTTCACCTAGGATCATTACACAGGTGATGGTGGAAGGATATTTACCTGGGACATATGTGGGAGGAAACCTCATGTAATAATTTGTTAATTTGATTGGTGATTCAACCGCTTGCTCTCAGAAAAATTGTATCGATACCCTGGGTAACTATTCTTTGACTCTTCACTAGTCTATTTTGGTCCCTCATCGTCCTAGACATTCCTTTGGAAGGTATATCTTCACCTTCCTAGTTGTGATGCTTAAGAAAAACTTTTAGTGGTGTGCTTTTCGTTTTTCTTTGATATAATTTGGCTCTTAGATGTGTGTAAATAAATTCTTTAGTTGCAGAGGATCACCATCCTCGTACGTCAATAAAGTTGCAAAGTATTCCCCCACTTACCACTGTGGATCCTCCACCGCCACCTCGAAGGCGGAGAATTAACACAAGCAATTCATTTGAGTCAACTGGTATTAGCGAAAGTCTAGGAGAACCAGAACTAAGATATAGTCAGCCCGATATTTCCTTGGTAGAGATCGAATACTTGCAATATGAATAGTTTGCAAGGAATTATAACTCACCCATCATTGATTTAGGAGATCCATTACTTGTACAAATTATATCATTTAGTAAACCTGGTATTGGTTTCATGCTAAGTTTTTTCATGCCAGATATAAGACAAGGATCGAGGGATATCTACACCCCCACCTCAGCCATGCTAGCAGGTGGAGTATCTCCTCCACATGTGAGTGTACCTTTGTTAAACATACCTAGTGCACGAGTAGTATCACTAAAATTTGCTTCTTCAACCCTTGTGTCTTTGAGTACTAGAGTGGTTAGCTCTTTTGTACCCATGAGCACTGCTACTGGTTCGTCTAATGTGTTGGTCACTGGGATACCCAGTGTACCTTTCACATTCTCTCCTTTATTCCAAAACTTTCAGAGTAACCCTAGTGGTTCTACTTCTTTTTTTCAAGGGTACCCTTGGTGTGGAGTACATATCCCTCCATCCTCATCATATGTAGGCCCTACACTTACTTATCTGGGTGTGTCTTCTGGAAGTCAGAATCCTTTTTTAGGATTCAACTTTCACACTACAAGCCAGGTCTCAACTGCACCAGTTAGAAGCTCTGTTTTTTCACTATTTGGTGGAATAACTACAGCTCCTGTGTCTATGACACCTGTCTCGGTCGAAACTAGTCAAATCCAACAAAATACACCCTGGGTCAGTAATCACTTAGTTTTTGGGTGGAATCCATTCCAAAACATTGTTACTACTTCACAACCGATTCTTCGGAGCAACCCCAACCAACCTTATAGGAACATTGATACGAAAACTTCCTCACACAAAGTCCCTAAATACGAAACTATGGATAGGCCTCCACTCCCTTTTATGGAAATGTTAAACTTTCCATATATTTCAAATCTATTGAACGACCATGTGCACCATGACCTGACTTGGCCACCAGGTCCCATTAAACTATCTTCATACATTCCAAAATTTGAAGGGAAATTTGGAGAGGACCCTGGTGACCATGTCACGATGTTCCATCTATGCTACTCCTCGAACTCGTTGAATGATGATTCGATTCAGCTGAGGATTTTTTAAAGGACCTTTACTAGTTTAGCAACTAAATGGTACATTGAACTTCCATCTATTTCTCATGATAATTTCCTTGATCTAACCATGGTTTTTCTCAATCACTTTCAACTTCCTGTTCGATATGATGCCATTACAAATATTTTGTCGACCTTTCGAAATAATAAGGAAACTCACATCTCTGATCACATTCAGGAGTGGAGAACAAGAAATAGGTTGATTGAAGCCAATATTACTCCTGATTTTTTGTTGGAATGGTTTTTGAAATCCCTATTACCATATATTTCAAAATATGTTTCAACTTCAAGAGTGACTTCAGAGGAGGAATTCATTCTCAGGGCCCAAAAAATTGACCTGAACTACGCTCAGTCTGAGATCCTCTATGATATTATACCTGATGCACCAAGGTCTAATACAGACTTTGCGAAACCTAATACTGGACCGCATGCCGATGGAATTGTAGGTTCAGTTGAATCACATATTGTGGAATCACTCGCAAAGCAAATACATGAACTATTAGTGAAACAGTCCGTAGTAGTGGTAGCTAATGCTGCCACTCCCCCCATTTATAATGCAAACATTTATAATGTTGCCACTTCCCCCACTCAGCAATCCAGTGGGAAGAAAACAAAGCGAAGAAGGGGGAGGAAATCAAAATAAACAAAAACCCATGAATAATGCTAAGGGATCAAGAAAGAGAAGAAAAAAGTGAAGTTTCCTTGCAATATTTTTCAAGACCACTTGACTTACCAATGTCCCCTGATGGAACAAGCTCAGAAGTTGTTGAAGCAACAACCTACAGTCCTCAAGGATCCTTTCTTGCAGGGACATAATGCAACTTCAAACAATCCGAAGAACATCAGGGGCACTCATAATACTCCCCATGTCAATCAATCGTACATTAATATGGTTTGATCCCACACTTTATTGCAAACCATATCCAAAAAATACGAATTTGAGTCTTCACAAAAAAATAAGCAACCTGCTGAAGCATCATCCCCACTTTCGATTGAAAAACTAGTTGAATTTATGTCGAAGATACCAAAAGGTGTCTTCAAGAAGACATTTCACAACCCTAATGCGAGGGTTTCTCTCAACTACTCGGCTACAGAGGACTTGGTCCAAACTCCTTGTGTCATGTCTTTCTTAGAAGTGTTACAAAGTTTTCCTTCACAACGTAGTGCACTTCTGGAAACTATCGATAGTTTAGATTCTGCGGGATTAGTGGCCAAGTTTGATTTATTCGGTGTCAAATCTCACTTTTCTTACCATGTAGCCTTTCAAATCGACGTATTCCATGTAATTAAAACCATCGGATGAACAATTATAGATGAAGGTGCATCCACGTGTGTAATGGCTATTTTTTGGTGGAAAGCTCTAGGATCCCATGAGTTGGTCCCATCGAACACCTTGTTGACCGCTTTCGATGGAATTTCTTTTCATCCACAAGGTATCCTACCTTATTTTCACATAGAATTGGTAGGGAAAATGGTTTTAGTAGAAGTAGAGGTTGTTGAATCTCATCTGGACTATAACTTACTCATGGGACGGAGTTGGACCTATGCAATTTGCGTTATTCTATCGTCAGTCTTCCGAGTTCTCATGTTCCCTCATGAAGGGAAGATAGTGACCATTGATAAACTTTCCTTTACCTCAAAGAGTCGTACAAACACATTGAATTCCAATGTACCTTTCATTGATTAATCATTACTAGTGAATGAAATTTTAGGAGTTGGGATGTACACGTCACTTATGGGAACTTTTGAATTTCCTGCTCCTATAAAATTCCTACGAACGACTAGTGTAGGGAAGATTGTTTGCACAGTTGTAGATATAAATGACCCTTGAGTTCTCCCTTCAAAAGTACCTAATGTGCCCTTATCAGCAACAGAAGTATCCTACCAAGATATATACGATGTCGTTGTTGATTCCATCTCGAAGGCCACAATAGGATCCGATAAAATATGTGGATATTTGCATCATAAGTGTTATTTTCTACCAGAACTCAGCAGAATTGAAAACTCTGAGTTCCAGGTGAGACTGATTCAAGGTATTAACCAACCTATAAATCCCTTGCCTAAGGAAGGAGTGGTTGTAGAAGGTAACATGGAAAAAATTTCTGCAACTATACTAATCAACATCTCCACCAATCCCGAAATCGTGGAAAATGTCTATATAGGAGCAAATTCTTCACTTTAAGAAATTTCCATTTACACAACCTTGTTTGAGGAATTCCACGACGTGTTTTCTTGGTCTTACGAGGAGATGCTAGGAATTAACCCATCTATTGTGGAAATGAAATAAGAACGCACCCTAATATTAAACTTGTTTGACAAACGATACATCATGTGAACCCGGGAAAAGCGGCAGCCATCAAGGCTGAAGTTGAAAAACTAATAAAGGTTGGTTTCATATATCCCATTTATTTAATGGAATGGGAATCTAACCCAGTTCTGGTGGATAAAAAACAAGGAAATATATGTTTTTGTACTGACTTCAGAGACCTAAATAAGGCATGTCCTAAGTATAACTATCCTACACCATTCATAGATCAAATAATTGACATGCGCACGGGTAGCAAAGTCTTTTATTTTATGGATGTTTTCTTGGGATACAATCAAATTCAAATAAAACCCGAGGACCAACATAAGACTCTCTTTATCTTCCCCTGGGGTAATTTTGCATATAAAAATATGTTGTTTGGCTTGAAGAATGTCGGGGCTACCTTCCAACGAGACATGAATTTCGCTTTTCACGACATAAAGAACATTGTCGAACCTTACTTAGATGATCTTTTGACTCATTCCTGAAAGAGAAAAGATCATCCGGATCATATTTGTTTGGTATTTGAAAGATGTTGAAACAATAAGATTCGATTAAATCCCTATAAGTGTTTCTTTTGTGTCGAGTCAGGATGACTTCCATGTTTAATTGTTTCCAACAAGGGTATTAGGTTTGATCCTTTCAAAGTTGAGGTGATTGGTAATCTACCTCCTCCTCAAACTGTTCGACAACTTGAGAGTCTACGAGGAAATTCTAACTTTCTTAGATGTTTCATAGTGAAATATGCCAATATAAATAAAGGTTTCATGTGCTTTCTTAAGCAATACACTCCATTCATATGGGATGAAGCTGCTCCTCTATTGTGCCCTCAGATTACACAAAGGACTTTATATTGTATCTGGTGGCATTAGAATCAACGGTTGGTGTAGTTTTAGTTCAGGAAGATGATAAGATCGAGAGAATGTCATCTATTATCCCATTCATGCTTTGGTCGGGCCTGAACTAAGATATTCACATGTCGAGAATTTAACCTTGGAGACAGTGTATGTCGTTCAAAGGTTGCGTCATTATACCTTAATCAAGATAACTACTATAGTCGTGGATGTAAATCCATTTCAGTATGTTTTATCTCAAGAGATGATCGAGGGAAAATTTAATAAATGAATCATTATACTTCAAGAGTTTGACTTAGATTTTTTGTTCGCTAAATCAAAAAAGTCCTTAGTATTCACAAAACTTATCTTTGAGTTCCTGAATGGCGAAAGTACAATGATAGAAGATGAATCATTTCCCGATGACCACACCTTCTTGATCTTAACCGCTAATCCTTGGTATGTAGATATTTTGATATATCTCTAAAATTTGAAGTGTCTGACAACCTTCTCACGAGAAGAGTGACGAAAGTTATGACTAAATGCAAAAAACTACCTCATTATCAGGGATACATTGTATAAAAGGGGGTATATTCTATTCTATGTCGTTGTCTCACTCATGTCGAGGTAGTCTTTTTCTTAAATGATTCTCACAGTGGAGCGTGTGGGGGTCATTTATTTGGGTTAGAAATGACCCAGAAAATGTTGTGTTGCAATTATCTATGGCCCACCATCTTTAAAGATTGTGTGGAAGTTATGAAACATTTTCATCCCTGTCATTACATCATAAAGATGCGGTCACATCTTCCTCCACTACACCCCATCATCGCAATAGGGCCCTTCACCAAGTGGGGGGTAGACTTCATGACTTGTAACCCAATATCTATTGAGGGGAATAAGTACATCATTGTCATCGTAGACTACTTTACTAAGTGGGAAGAGATGATGCCTACCTTCAAAGTCGATCAAGAGACCGCAACATATTTCGTATCCAATCAAATCATTGCTAGATTCAGTATTCCGAAACAGATTTTCATGGACTGTGGCAATCACTTCCAAAACAAGATGATGACCAAATTGAATACTTTCCTTGGTTTTAAACAATATCACTCGTCTTCCTTTTACCCGTAGGAGAACGGACAAGTAGAAGCCGTAAATAAAACTTTGAAAACCATTCTAAAGCAAACCATTATTGCAAATAGATCAAATTGTCACATCATGTTGTATCCCGTACTTTTGGCATATTGAACGACAATCAAAACTTCCACAAGGTTTTCTCCTTTCCAACTCGTTCACAAGGTGGAAGCAGTTACACTAATAGAATGTGAAATACCATCATTAAAATTTGAAATACATTTTCTACCTAACACTTCTGACATAGAGGAACATTTTTTGCATCTAGAACACCTATATGAACAATTCATAGATGCACTTACAACAAATGAAGCACATAAACAACGAGTCAAAATCCAGTACAACAAAGATGTTAAACCTAGGGTTTTCTCTAAAGGAGAACTTTTCTTGGTTTATGGCCAGGATAAGGAACCCTTGGGGGCAAGAAAGTTCAAGTCAATGTGGTTAGCTCTGTATATTGTGTCCAAAGTATTAAATAAGGGTACTTATGAATTGGTAGACTATGATGGAAACAAGCTACCTGAGCCTCGAAACGGGCTCTACCTCAAAAAGTATTACGCTTCTGATGTGTGCTTTTTCTTGTATAAATCTGTATAACTTTGCAAATAATTATCATTCGTTAGTGTTTCTTATCTAAATGTGGTGTTGTTTCAGATTCCCATGGAGAGGTTCATAGGATTTGTTGATGGTGCAAGGTTTCACACCTGCAACATGGTTTCAGCCGCTTGGGTAATCTATACACCCATAGGACAACTAGTTACCCTGGGAGGTGCTTGTTTAGGTCCTGCAACTAATAATATGGTTGAGTATAGTGATGTCACTGAGTTGCTAAGGGATGCTAATTTACATGGTATTACCCATCTGGAGGTTAGACTTGACTCCTAGTTAGTAGTCTCGTAGCTTAATGGAGACTATCATGTGAGACATCCTACTTTACTATGTCGGTTCTTATGAATTATATTACTTGAAATACATTTTGATTATATTATATACAAGCATATTCCAAGAAGTCAAAACAAAAAAACTGACACATATGCAAATTATATCTTAGATTGGCATTTGTCACACACATTGTAAAAAATAATCAGATGTACAAATATAAACACATGTAAATAAGTATATATATATATATATATATACATACAATAGGACCATAAATATCAAGTTATGGTCCAAAAGATCCAGTCATAAGTACATCAAAATGAAAAAGCAAGATCACGGTCCCTCTAGATTCTAGAAAACTATAGATACTCTGCAGCTACCTCTGCTACAGCCTCTCGGTATCAAAGCATGGTCTTGAATACCTTCCGAAGAAGGTGTAACCACGAAGGAGGCGCACCCACTACATGCTCATGCATATTATTGGGAATCCTCTCCATCCTTAGAAAAGGAATAACACGAGTAAGGAGGGATAACTTTCCCTCTACAACTCCGAGCATGGCATTAACACCACCTCCCTCAACTAGTCGCACATAAGTCCTAGGATGGCGATTCGGCCAAACAGGTCCAATATCTGCATCACACAATTTTGACTTAGATCCGTACAAATTACATATGTATATACACTTGTTTACCAAAAAACAAATTTCATAAAAAATGAATATTTCAGTAAAAAAAAAGAGAGAGAGACTTACCCATCTCTCCCCATGCCTCTCCAGGAGGTAGCACAAGCTCAGGGTTTCCATGTAATTCTATCCTAATGTAAGGAAAATGCTTGAAGGAAAGTACCTGTTTACTCCACCATCCATAGAAATTGTCATCATAATCTCCTTAGATTTCACCACCACCCTGAGGAACAAAGACATCTCCCCACCATGTGAGCCTAGCCTCACGTGGATGTGGATCGAGGAGTGTCACCTTGTGGCTCAATGTAGGTACTCGCTCAAAGAATAAGGACACTAGGATGTTGGGGTATCCAAAGTTATTTTTCTTACCTAGCTTGCAATCTGAAAGTTGCTTCTTCATGTTGATAATTAGCCTGGGACGCCAATCATATACTACATTCCTTAAGCATTCCACTCCCATATGCATATGGTTATGAGTGTCTAAGTCCAATGATGATACACCTTCCACCCATGTAATGGTGCTCACAATCACGTTGAGTGGGAAACTTTCTATCTGTCCTATAGGAACTTGTGTATCAAATTTCTATGATTCATGCAAGCAGTAGGTGTTCACATAATCCTAAACACTAAGTAGTTCACCCCCACAACTTGAGCCACTAGTATTCATCGGCATCCCTCTGTGTGATAAACCTGTGATAATATAAATGTCTTCAGCAGTAATGTCTATTGTTTCACCATGTAGGTAGAACAAGCCCTGATCAGGATCCCAAAGTTGTACTAAGGTCTCTAGCAATCTGATTTGGGCACGCATGTTACCCATGCATAATTTTTTTAACAAACCACATCATCATAGGCCATTTAATGTTAAAGGATCCATTAATGATGCCCGGTCAATATCTCCATGCTCCCTTTCTCACCATTCAAGAACCATATTGCCTGCAAATAACAAATATTTTGGTCATTCTTCATAAAAAACACACAACCTGCAGCATGCATGATTGTCTGGTTATAATAGAGTGTATCATACGCGGGTATCCTATTGCATACCCGCATATTTTTCTTGAATATGCGAGTTTGTAACAGGCTACCCGCGTATCCCATGTGGTTCCATTTCAAAATCACCAAAACATCCTAAATGGAAGAAAAAAAACTTCAAATAAATGGCATAAAATGAAAGAAGAGAGATGACTTACCTGCAACACATAGAAGTCGATTTGGCCTACCAGATTGACCGTATGAGGTGTTTGAAGATCGAGGGTAAAACTTGCACTATTCAAGGTAAAAGTCAAATGAATAGTTTTTAACCCAAATTTACTATTTATGTTAAAATTTTCAAATTACTTACCCATCGTTCTATATTTTTTGCTCATTTATGAATATTTTGACTAATATTTCATTAATTTTTTACTAGTTTTTCGGCTCATGGATGAAAATTGAACATGTTTCATCTGCATATAAGGTAGATTTGGTCCCATTGCATTTTGCATTTACACCTTATTTTGTTTCTTAACCTTAGGATTCCTCTTTATCCATGGAATCCGATATGAAACCTCGTATTATCCTTCAAACATCTTTGTTCTTCCATGGATTAGAACTTACCTAACATGGGTTACCCTAGTTAGAACATTTCTTTCCATTATGGTACCCATGTTGCATGTTTCTAGGCCACATGAGCTTTCATAGTTGTATTACATGCGAAAATGGACCTCATATTTTGTTGGAAATCCTTTATTATAAGGTTCCCGTCATATGGAGTTATATTCAATCCCTGTTCTAACTCCTTAAATATGACTAGATTGTCGAGTAACTTGTTCTTTCAGACTCGTTAAAGGAAATGAAAGATCATCCACATTGGTATATGTTTAACCCTTTTCTAGGCCATGTAGATTACTTACAAAAAATGAGTACTCTAGTTTACTGTGACTAGAAGAGTATTTCCAGGTATAGGTTTATCTCTTTTTGGGGTCTTGAGAACTAAACTTACGAAAAATGAATCGGTTTGAGATCACTTTTTCTTTTTCGTGCTCTAGATTAAACTATGAAAAAGATTATGAGCATTCATTATGTCATTTCCATGCTAGTTAAAACTTAGTACAAAGCATCAAGTTTACTATTGGCTGCCCCATGCTCGTAAATAAATGGAACATCCCGAGTGATCTTGCCTTCCTTCACACTTGTTAAACTAAGGCTATATGGTTTCTTTTGAAGGAAAGCCGGTTCATTGATAGTTTACCCATTTTTCAAACCTTACCGACTAAATAGGAAAAAGGTATACCTTAGTTCCCCGGAAGCTAAGAGAGTTATCCTTTGGATTGTTTTAATATTTTCCGGACTCGGGAGACTAAATTTATGAAAAATAACCTCCCTAGAGTCTTATTTGGAGTTTTCAAACTCTCAAATTCTGAAAACACTAGCAAGCATCCACTAATTTGGCCTTGCAAAATCCATGAATCGGTACTTTATCAAGCAATATTCTATCTCTTCTTCAAGCTTGTTCAAAAATGAAGAAGACCTCGAGTTTACTTTGTTGGAATTGTTAAAACTTAACAAGAAAGGAAGGAAGGACATACTCTCTTTACTATAGGTTTGTTGGAAGCAAGTTCCTTGAACAAAGCATTAGTTCGAGTCTTCCAATACTCATGTTTCATTTTTAGACTTCCTAGTTTCAACTAGCACTTTGAGTTACTACTCCTCCATTGTTTACTTGTTCATAGTACATGGGGAATCTTTCATTGTCTCCTACATTGTAGATGAGTCCAGTTGTATATCCTAAAATTTAAAGCTTCCTTGAGTCATCTTTGTTTTGTGTTCATTGTTCAAGGATTCTCAACCTCTCAGCTATTTACCTCGATCCCTGTCATGTTCATCTCTGAGTTTGATTTATACTTATCTTCCCCTATCCAGTCTACCAATTTTCTCATGTGACTTGTTGAAGGACTCATCAATTCCTTCCTCTTCACAAATAGTTTCCTATCAGCACCTGCTAAATGATGAATACCTAGAGTGTTTAGGATAGTACATCAGGATCCACTTCCTCGGTGGTCTCCTTTGCATTGGTTGCCAATACAACTCTTTTAACCGATATCCTAATGGTATCCTCCATGTTTGACATAAACTACTATATTCACATGATAGTATTTGTACTTAATATCATGGAATTGGATGAAGACCTTGGGTTTATAGCCTATGAAACCTAAGTTGCGCAAGATCATATCATGTTTTGTGACACCACTCTAGCTATTGAAGATACACTATTGTACTCATGTGGTTATGATCCACCTTGTAAACATGAGTGGCCTTGTAAACTTTATTATATGATGTATATGTATCTTGTAAATGAGCTAGTGTTCCACATTATTGAACATGGCATCCTCAGTGACGATTTTGTAACAATGACCTCTATTTGTCTGTTTTAGGTACTTCTCTGCGAGCTATATTTTGAGTCCTCTGAGATAAATATTGTAATGTATTCAAGCCATCCTTACCCTCTGACCTCACACATTGGTGGGCATCTGTTACACCTCGAAATGGCACTTCTCTCTTCGAGTAATGGCACCGAATGTGTCGTCACACAACAGGACATTATGGATAGAAGTAGCCCTAAATTTATAAGAGGTTTGGACCCTTGATACAGATTGTGAACTCTAGTATCAACATTTTTTTCATATGAACTCACCTTGAATATGTGAGTTTCCTTATAACAACCTGTGTACCATATGTGAGTCTCCCACAAGCAACCCTTGTATCGATCTCAATTATTGAATACCCGATTTTCCTCAAGGAAACCCGCGTATCATTCACAAGTTTCTCTATTACAACCCACGTATTTCATTAGAATTTGTTTAAAATAAAAAAATAACTAATCATGGGGAAATTGGGGTCGGTTTGGAAACCATCCTAACTCCCCTAGTTATCCCAGCCTCGCAATCCTTCTTCCTAAACAACTATAAAAAAGAGGAGAAGGGCTAGAGGAGAGGGGGACCAAGGTTGGAGTCAAAGTTATGCTAGAGAAAATCCATTGAGGAGAGAATCAAGAGAGATTAGATATATGTTTTCAGAGAAGCTTGATCAGCCAGAGGATATGTAATGTTTCCATAAACTCTATCAATAAAGAATGTACTTTCCTTCCATTAATGTGTAATGCATGCTTCAATTCTTTTTTAGTATTGATCTAGATTGTTCTTTGATTTAAATTGCAATAATTATATATGTTATAAAAGTTCAAGGTGCTTTGAGGAAGGTTATTTCTTGTTCCAGGTGTTGGAGATTGGGAGCTAAGGAGCATTTGGGAAAAGAGACCAAGCTAGGACTGACCTTCAGAGAAAGGTGCACATCCTTTCTCTCTTCTTCTTTAATATATGCTTGTAAAAATTGATTATCTGTTAGTAAACCCTTAGTATGTTGGTAGCCGCAAACCCCATCCATAGGATATAATCCCTAACAACAGTATTGACAATGTAGAGGGAAATATTTGCACCTAGGGTGCACAGTTGGAAGCTATGGATGATACATTGAACTTGCATGGGAAACTACTGGTAGAGAAGCAATCTCAGATCCTCATTTGGGTAGTAAAGGAACGAAAGGGGGCGAGGATACAGTGAGTCAGCTTGCCAAGGACATTGTGGGGATTTCTAGTTTTGATGAGTACAAAGAAGTCGCTAAGGAACCACAAATTTCCCTCCCTATGGACACTAAAGATCCTAGTGAGGATAATCTTGGTGTTTCTAAAGCGAAAAATGAAGAAAAGTTTGAAGGTGGAGAGGAAATGAGCATGGAAACTAGACCACCAGTACTTGAGCTAATTTCTAGTTTACTTTTGGTTTTATGCAATGCTTTTGTGTGGTATACCTCAGTCAATATAATAGGATATATAGTGCTTAAGGGAAGTTAGTTTTTCTAGAAAGGTCCATAATTTTGTGGAAGATTGTAACTGCAGTTAATTTTGCCTTTGATATTCTTGAAACTTTGAAGCTTAGCTAAATTATTTTGTATTGCTTTGTTGATATTTATATTAGCCTTTTATTAATATACAAACTCATTTTTGTTAAAAAAAACAGTGTCCCTAATATATTTAATATGTGACAAAAGTAGAATTGGAATGTAGATATGTGAGTCATAAAACTTCGGTCTCTTCAAATTAATATGTACTCTACCCTTTCAAAAAAAATCTAGACATCCCCAATACCTCTAAAGTGCCCACCGTCCATACATGAGCATATGATGCCATGAAA
The DNA here is from genome assembly GCA_001517045.1 of Pseudotsuga menziesii. NCBI lineage: Eukaryota > Viridiplantae > Streptophyta > Pinopsida > Pinales > Pinaceae > Pseudotsuga > Pseudotsuga menziesii. The sequence goes on from LPNX010430734.1 coordinate 286,923, forward strand.
CAACCTTTTATCCTACCTCAATTTCAACATCACCTACTCCAAATGCAATTTCAAGTATCAACCTTTGTAGCTCACACAATTTGACATCTTCCACTCTCAAACATCTAACTTAGAAGTCTCAATCTAATCCAGAGTGTCATAGATCACTACAATTGAGCCTTCCCTTCCACTGATGCTTTGACCTGAAATACAAAATCCCAAGATGTAAAACTCCATTTTTTTCTAGTATCCACACACTAAAACCACCACATGCTTCACAAAAATATTCCTTTACATCTATTGCACTCATTTATGCCTATCTAAAACACATTGGTATGATTTCTCGGGTGTTAATGCTCTAATGGATTCTTCTTCTACCAGGTGTGCTAGGAGTCGATTCTTTCGTATGTTTAGCTTATGTATGCTTTAGATTTCAATGCTTTCCTTATGAGCACTTTTCATTCATTCGCCACTCTTATTATAGTCATTGTTGAATGAGAGAGTCATCAAACCACTATGTGACTGACTTGCCATACCTACTTCCAATGCTTAACTAGCTCTTATCTTATGAGTTCTTCTTTGTACCCAAATGGAGACAAATGATCCAATCCTTTTCTCATTCCTTCTAATTGAGATCAATGATTAACTTACCATTTTGATTCCAATATTGATTATTTTGAGACTAAATCATCTACATTGCCATCAAACTATCAATTATTTATATAATTTATCTTTATGTTTCTAGAATAAATTTTAGATAATATTCTTCCAATAAACAAAATCAAAATAGTCATCTTAACTTTCCTTTCTTTAATTTATAGTCTTCATGTTTCCTAAAATTCATACTTTATGGACAAAATAAAATCAATGAACTCAACTTTTAGTCAACCATTTTTAGAAAGAAGTTTGGTATTGTCTTTGCTTACAAGGCATTTTGACGTATAGAACCCACTTTATGTCACTTGCCTCTAAATATGGAAGTCAAAGATCCACTAACCCCTCTCATGTGAGATATAATAGCTGTTCTAGGATGTTAAAAATATAAGATTAATCATATAAAACTAAAAAAAACATAAACATAAAAATATGGAAAAAATAACCTAAGACATTCAATAAACTAATTATCCATTCAAAGAGTAAACTATTTAAGAAAAACACTCTTATGAGTATTCTAATGCATCTCCCCTATGCCATATACAAAACATTACAAAAATACTTTACTATTTACCTATGTAGAATTTCCCTCTCACACACTCTCCTGGATCAATTCTTATGGTTTTGGGTATGTCCCGACACACACATATATATATAAACTTTTCGTATTCACAACATAACAAGAAAAACTTATTAACTAACACAAATTATAAACTATATTGATATTTTATTTTTATTTTTCATACGGATAAGAGGTGGTTCACCATTTGTGAGAGAGCTAATCCACCTGTCATAATGTCATATCGGCATGAGAATCGAGATTACATTCATACCTAACTCGTATATTCATAGTGACTCAACAAAAACATACATATCACTTATAAGAATTGAATCTAGGTAAGGAAGATAGCATTTATTTCTCCCAACTACTCAAACTATAACCAATAGACTAATATTTTAATAACAATATAATTGTCACTTTTCACTATATTACATTCACACACAAAAACTTGTACTTAATATAACATAAAGTGTACTTCGTTTTTATTTTAATATAATACATGTCATGCAGTGAAAATAAGACATGAATCCATAACCTTTGCTCAAAGCTCACGCAGAAACAACACTTACTGAATAAACCATTTGGCAAGTTCTTTGACCTGAAAAGCGACATGATCCTTTCTTTACCTTCAAGCTATTGAAATTTGGCGTGTAAGAGTCCAAGAGTATCCATAAATATAAAAAGCAAACGTATTGAAACATAGTAACTTAAAGTTCAAAACATGTCTACCAATGGATTTGACACCTAAAGATGCTATCCAAGTGAGAAAGAAAAAAAAAGACACATCAAGATGCTAAAATTAAAATTATTTATAAAGAGAACATGATAGTTCGAAGAGTAAGATAGAGAAGAATATAGTTATCCAAATTTTATAAATATACAAATTATAAAAAGAAAAAAAATAGAAAACATCTCAAATTAATATATATATATAATACATTAAAAAAAATTATATATATGGGTTTTTAGGTTTTTTAGCCTGGAGGGAGATTGGCGTTGGTTCGCTTAGTCTTGGTGGCCCTCTTGGTCTATTGGTTTTTTATTGCTCTTTTGCTCTAGTCTGTTCTAGGATTGTTTAGGAAAAAGATCTTTAATTTTCTTTGGTCTAGGATTGATCAAAGTAGTAAGATTCATATGGTTAATTGGGCCAAGCTTTCTCAACCAAAAGAGTAGGGAGGGTTGGGATATCAAAAATCTCTGCTAGTTCAACATGGCTCTTTGTATGAAAAACTATTGGAGAGTATTGTATATGGTAAAGGTTTGTGGCATGAGGTCATCAATTCAAAATACCTGAAAAGTAATACTGACTCTTGTTGGCTTAGGAATCCTCGGAAATCTTCAAAGGGGGTCTCTCTATTTTGGAATGGTTTTCTAAGGATTTTACCTTGGATCAACAAAAGGATTTTGTGGAAGATTGGTAAAGGTTCAAATATGCTCATAGATATTGACCCCTTTGTTGGATGTCGTGAGCACTATACTCTCAGCAACAATCTTCTTGAGTACTTAACGGGCCATGGTTTCATCACTATTGGTCAGATCAAAAGTCCAGGCTAGCTTGCTTACAAAGGATCTCGCTAGCTTCAAGCAGAGGACCTGGGGATTCAGGGTCTTTGGGCATCTGAATGGTCTACTTATATCAACTCTTTGAATTATGTTGGCATCAGGTTTTCCTCGTTAGAAGATTCCTTAGTGTGGGATTGGAACAACTCTAATGGACATGTAACTATAGGGAATTTTTATGCTGCGATTGCTCAGGATTGGGTCTCTTCGGTCTTGAATTGGTGGCATGCATTAATTTGGAAGTGGAACATTCCTTCGAAGCTTAAATGCTTCTTTTGGTACTGGTGACAACCTCTTGAAAAGGGGATGGTATGGGACAAATTTATGTTCTCTCTGCAAACATGATAATGAGACCATTGTGGTCCCACCAAAAATAAATCAATAGTGTGGAATGACCGTTGCGTAAAAGAATATTGTGGAAAGGAAATTACGGAAGTCCGAAAATCGAAAAACGTGATTCCGCATTCCGCATCCCGCAATCTGCAAGCTCGATGGTAAGGAATCAATCCACAAAAGATCGACGGCGCGGAAGGAATATTGTGGAAAGTCAAAATCCCGCATCCCTCAATATGGAGAGATAGGACGGCTGGCGTTAGTTATGCTAAATCAAGATTGACGGTACGGAACTGGTGCTACGGAAAGATGATTGAGGAAAGAAGTTTGTAGGAAGAATAAAAAGGATGATTGACATCTTGCATCCCGCATCCTGCAAACTGGAGATCGACGGTCAGGAAAATGCCCGACGAAGATCAACGGTCATAAATCGTTGTGAGGTAATTTTGATACGGAAAGGGGATTTCAAGGAGGAAATCTATAGAACAGATCTACGGTCTAGATCATGCTTGACAGTAGGATCAATGGCTCCGATTAAAACTGGTAAATATCATTGCAGAAAGAGTTTTGCATTGAAGAAATATCAGAGAACGATAAACATGACTGCGAAATTGAGATTTGACGCTAAGGGAGGAATGAAACGTCGACATTTGGTGAAGGAATGCGATGAATTGAAGAGGTAAGTGTTATTTGGGTGTGTTTGTAAACAAATAGTCACGACCCAAATAAAAAAGATGCAGCAATGAAGAGTTGTGTTGAAACAATGAAGGTACTAGGTATTTAAATGAAGTTTTATGTTCTAAATGAGGGTCTTTGTTAATAAGATTAATAGAGTCCATAGTGAATAACTTACAGCTATTCCTCAGTATGAATAAAATCATATTAGGGTGTCAGGGCGATGCTAGGGCAGAACATAGGTCTGCAGGGGGTCAAAGCCTCCTTCCAGTCGTAGCTGGAGAACAAGGTGTAGTAGCATCCGTGTGTGTTAAAAATAGGTAGAAAACCATAAGGGGTGTTGTAGCATCCTAGTTTGTAGCTGCGGGAAAAAACTAGGGTGTATCTTGCATCCTTTCTATTGTAGCAAATAAGCAATTTTGTAAATTCATCTTATTAATGAGTATGAGTTGGTGGTTTTCTCTTTGAGGTTTCCACGATAAAATCTGTGTCATAATTGTTGATTATTCTGTGTTTTAGTTTTAAAAAGGTCAATACTGATTCACCCCCCCCCCCTCTTAGTATTGTGGGATAAACCAACACTGGGATGGATTTTATAATGTATTTCGGCAATCATGGTACCCCCTTGACCTCACACATTACGGGGCATGCATTGTGGCTGATTTTACCACACATGGTTGATCTCATATTTATGGCCTTCCCTGTCCCTCTATAGACTCGTTAGACCCCATGGACTTATATTATCTTTTGATGTTCCAAGTCATCCCTAAAAAACACATGTTTATTGATGTACGTGACTTTTAATCCCATACTCGCGTGTACATGCGACTTTTGACCTCAAACCCGTGTACAACAGGATGTGTGCATAAGTCCAAACATTTTTGGAATTTTCCTCATATGAGTCCGAATAAATTGACTCTTGGCCTTCCAAATTCCTTGAGAATGCTCATATTCGACCCTCCAATACCCTTTTGGAGTGCTATATAAGGAACCCTTTGGATACATTGAGGAGGAGGAATTGAAGAGCAAAGAAACTATAGTCCATTGTTGCCACAGTTTGCTTGTACTTGATTCTGCATCCCTTTGTCCCTTTGGATCACTTTGTTTTCTTCCCAAGCTTGTCTTTGCTTGTGAGCTTGCTATTGAGAGATGGAGGATTGAGGTGGTGGAGGCCCACGTGGAGGACTCAGTTTCTCTGGTTTGTAGACCTGCCGACAGAGGTTTTCAGTATTGTAATCTTTGATTTTATTAATAGAAATATATTTTCTTGTCCAATTATGTGCAATTGAATATAAATATTGAATCCATGGATGTGTTTAATTGTTTATGCATTGTTGAATATATATGGTAGAGTAGGTCTAACACACTATTATAGAGCATGCTTGTCTTGTTTGTTGTTGTTGAGAGCGAATCGCTAATACAAGCGTGAATTGGAAAGCTCAACGGGGATCTACTTCAACCGTCTGGAACAAGGTACAATTCGGTATCCCTTAGCGTTAGATGTTTGGTTTCTCTTGCATATTGGGAAAGATTGATTTCTAGTGTCAAATTTGTCTGTTGTGATACACCCCAAACCATAGGAAGTTTCTCTCCGTAACAATCCTATATGTGGATTACTTGCTCATTACTAGCAGCTCTACTGCTAGATTGAGAGGCATCAAGTTAGCTTTGAGTGAAGCATTCACCATGACAGATATAATATTGTTGAGGTAGTTCATTGGTCTCGAAGTAAATCAAAAGAATTCGGGAATCATAATTACACAGTCTAGATATACTAGATATTTTATTAAAAGATTCCACATGGAATATTGTAAAGCAACACATTTTCCCTTCCTATCTATCATCAGGATGGAAGAAGGTGGTTCCACACCATTGGTTGACAGTACACTCTACAGATAGCTCATTGGGAGCCTACTATACCGCACCCATTCGAGACCATATTTGTCCTATGCTATGAGTGTTTTTGCCAGATACATGCAGGAGCCACATGAGCTGCACTGGAAGGCAACAAAGTGCATCTTGCACTATGTGCAGGGTACGTGAGATTTTGGGATCAATTATTCAGTTGATGCTCAGTTATATCTGATTGGATATACTGATTCATATTGGGCTGGATATGGAAATGATAGGAAATCTACATCAGGTTTTTTGTTCATGTTGGGATTTAGACCAATTTGTTCGTCAAACAAGAAGCAAGCATATATTGCACTCTCTTTAGCAAAATAAAAATATAGGGGGGTTGTGAATGCATCTATTGAGGAAGTTTGGTTGCATGGGATTTTGACATATTTTGGAATTCACACTTCTCCTTCATTATACATCTATCATGACAACCAGTACCATTAAGATATCTAGTGATCCAGTTCAAAAGCAGTGGACAAAGCATATTGAAGTACACATGCACTACATTCGGGAACTAGTGCATAGTAAGGCTATCACACTGCATTATTGCCCTATATAGGAGAAAATTGCAGATATTTTTACCAAGTCCTTCACTGAAAAGAGATTGTTTTTACCTCATATTTCTTTTTGGTTTAAAGTCTTGACTCATCTATTGTTCCTGATTTTCTTGCTTATTTTGAGGGGGGGGGGGTTTCCCATGAGGTTTTCCCCATTTCCTTGTTTATTAAGCATTCATTTTTATTTTATTTAGATTGTATGGGTGACCTTTGGCCTAGTTTCCAGGGGCTAGGTTTTCCAAAGTTAGGATTAAGGGGGGGGAGGGGTGTTAGGATTAATTAATCCTCCATTTTCCCACATAGTCTATTAAGTCAATTTTACTAACTTAGGAGGTCATCCTCACTTCACTAGTGTACGAGGGACACACCTAGGATCCACCAACCAGTTTCTACTCCTTCCTGCACAAGTTTAGGTGCCCTAGGGACCAATCCCTATAATACAGGAACCCACTCTAAGTGCCACCATCAGTATGCTTCAATTGACCTTGGTAGGTATTTAGTCATGTTCAATTATTCCCTAGTTACCATCAATTACATCACTATCAGTTAGCCTAGCACCGGTTTGCATGATTTAAGGGATTGTGGGCACCTTTGTTCACCTCTGATTGTAGACTAATTTAGTTATTTGTAGTTGCCCTAGTGAGCTCCAGTGTTGATTTTTATCACACTGAGTTAGCACATGAGTCAGTTTGAGTTGGTCAATTCGAATCCTCCCAAAGGAATTCAAATTCTTCCTATTGTATGGCTATTGTATTACATTGACACCAATGATAATTAATGTAATGATATTTTGACCAATTCTTATTCGATTTGTGTGAAATTTCTGCCATGAATCGATTGATCAGTTTTACATTGAATTGTTAATTCTACTGCAACCTCCCCTTCAGATTACTTTCATTCTGGGTTGAAGATCCATGGTTCACTAAATTTAACATGGTATTAGAGCCTATGTTCTGGCCAGAAACAAACCTCACAAATCTCCATGCTTGCACCAGAAGCCATTGAGTTTCCACATAATTCCTAGAATAATTGCATTGCTCCATCTGAATTTTGTCCAGAGAAGGATATCCAGGTGTGATGGACTCATGGAAAGTTCACATCTCGAAGTGGAGAGTGTTTGATCTGACATGTTATCAAATTGAAGTCTTTTGCATTTTTTTTGTAGGTACATTCAAATATTTATTGAAGAATTGTTGATTAATATAGTTGTGAAATGGATAATTCAATAACTATGACTCCTAGAATCCATACACCCTTCAATTACCTTGATTGGAGGGAAGATATGCAGATTATCTTGCACAAAAAAGGTATGTACAATATGATCATGGGAAGCATCCCAAGCCCCACAACATATTGAAAATTTGAAGCATCTGGATAGGCTTGATGAAGCTTCTGGCTACATGTGCATCCACATCTCCAGGGAGTTGTTGTTCCATCTTGATGGAATCAAGAATCTGAAAGAAGTGTGTGATAAGATCGAATCCTTGTTTGGAAAACATGATGATTTGAGGGGCCATATCCTAGAGAATGATCTGATAACACTACATCCCATTAACTTTGACATAATACAACTATTCTTCACTAAATTTGAATTTCTGCCATAATCCATTGATTAATTTTACATTGAATTTTTAAGTCTAATGTACCCTTCCCTTAATATTTCTTTCATTTAGGCCTAAAGATCCACGGTTCACTAAATTTAACATGGTATCAGAGCCTATGTTCAGTCTAGAAACAAACCTCACAAACTTCCATGCTTGCACCAGAAGCCATTGAGTTTCCACATAATTCCTAGAATAATTGCATTGCTCCCTCTGGATTCTATCCAGAGAATTCTATCCAGGTGTGATGGACTCAAAGAGAGTGCACATGTTGAAGTGGAGAGTGTTTTATCTGACATGTTAGTGAATTGACTATTTTTGCAATGTTTTTGCAGGTACATTCAAATCTTTCTTGAATAATTGTTGATCAATATAGCTATGAAATGGAGAATTCAGCAGCTCTGACTCCCATAATCCTTACACCCTTCAATTATATTGATTGGATGGAATATATACATATTTCCTTGCACAAAAAAGGTCTTTACAATATGACCATGGGAAGAGAAGTTGAACCCCAACAACATATTAAAAAATCGAAGCATCTGGATAGGCTTGATGAAGCTTTTGGCTACATGTGCATCCACATCTCCAGGGAGATGTTGTTCCATCTTGATGGAATCAAGACTCCGAAGATAGTATGGGATAATATATATCGAATCCTTGTTTGTAAATTAGGATGAGATTAGGGGCCATATCCCGGATAATGAGCTGATAGCACTATAACCCAGTAACTTTGACACAATACAATTATTCTTCACTAAAATCAAATTTCTGCCATGAATCCATTGATCAGTTTTACATTTAATTGTTAATTGTACTGCATACCTCCCTTCAAATTGCTTTCATTCAGGCCTGAAGATCCATGGTTCACTAAATTTAACATGGTATTAGAGCCTATGTACATGCCAACAAAAAACCTCACAAACTTCCATGCTTTCATAAGAAGCCATTGAGTTTCCACATAATTCGTAGAATATTTGCATTTATCCCTTTGGATTCTGTACAGAGAAGTCTATCCAAGTGTGATGGACTCAGAGAAAGTACACATGTTGAAGTGGAGAGTGTTTGATAAGGCATGCTAAATAATTGAAGTGTTTTGCAGTGTTTTTGCAAGTACATTCAAGTATTTCTTGAAGAATTGTTGATCAATTTAGCTGTGAAATGGATAATTCAACATCTCTTAATCCCAAAATCCTTACACCCTTCAATTACCTTGATTGGAGGGTAGATATGCAGATTTTATTGGGAAACAAAGTTTTGTAGAGTATGATCATGGGCAGAGCAGTCGAACCCCAACAACATATTGAAAGAATGAAGCATCTGGATAGGCTTGATGAAGCTTTTCGATACATGTGCATCCACATCTCTAGGGAGTTGTTGTTCCATATTGATGGACTCAAGACTCTAAAAGAAGTATGGGATAAAATTGAATCCTTTTTTGGAAAATAGGATGAGCTAAGGGGACATATCCTGGAGAATGACCTGATAGCACTACATCCCAATAACCTTGACACAATACAACTTTTCCTTTTTTACTTATCTGCAACATGCTTTCAATATGAATGTTGTTGTTGGAAAAAAAACAAGTATGCCTACATTTTTCCAAAAAAATTAATGCTCAGTTATCTTCCCATGTTTAGTTGTTTATTTCCCTCTGCAATAATCAAATGTGTTTAATGGTTCATAGCTATAAATGCTTTCTCTCGTGTGTTTTTATAAAAAATCCATGCTTACTTCTCTTCCTAAATTTAATCGTTTCTTTGACTTTTCAATAATGAAATGTGTATGATGGTTCATGGATATAAATGATTTGTCTCAAGTCCTTGTTTAAAATTTATAGTCATGTCTACTGAATTATATCTTCGGCTCAATAAGTTTTTTACATTGAAAAAATTGTAAGTTTTGCACATGTTATTTTTTATTTAAATAAATTTCAACACTTTCCAAATAGGTCTATTCATTTTTTTAATAAATGCAACTCCATTTATATGATGTTCACAAAAAAATACCCCATCATCATTGTGACACTTCATACGATCAATATTACAACAATGGATCCCAACATTTAATTTTTCCCTTCCCTATATGGTGATGATATACTTTTCAGTTAGTGTATTAAGCACTTGTACATTTGGGAGAGAGATAAAATGGGTTTTATCGCCACCTTGTTATTACATCCTTCATCTTGTAGTTTGATAAGTGCTTATCCATCCTTCATTTATGGTGTTCAAGCTTTGTCTTGTGTTGACCCTTACTTGTTGGTCCTATGTGCTAACACCCACCTTAAACATGTAACCCTACCCCTTTGTCTTGACCCTACTGTGCTCTCTTCTTCTATGATCTACTATTCCAACCGATCCCTCTCAAAATTTTATTTTTGTTTCTCTTCCAAAACATGTAACACATGGAATGTTATTGGATTTTGAAGAGAACTTGTTGCCCATGTTAACTGTTGTAGAGCTTCCATCAGTAAGATAAACCCTCAAACAACGAAAATAAACTTTGCAATGGGTGCTCCCACTCCGCAGAGATAATATTGACTTTCATATGCTCCATCCATGCTTGATGCAGATACGTGGTCTAGTTATGCATGTGTAGTCTCATGCCCATCCCTCACTGCTTCATGGTGACCATTGGAAAGAGAAATCAAACAATGGTGAATGGTTCATTTAAGGACACTAGCAAGAAATAAGGGGCGGTGCATTAAAAATATCTGACATGAGATAGGATCTTTGCTTGTGAATCAATACATGCCCACATGGGAACATGGATCCAAACGAAACATGAAGGAAAAACCCTGTGATGGTGACCTAGGATTCCAAGCTCCGTTAACGAACAAACCCGCATGAAAAAGCAACCTAGATTTTAAAGTCGATTATTTTTCCTCTTTCAAAACGTATAACACATGAACTGTTATTTGATTACCAAGAGAACGTGCTGCACATGTTAACTACTTTATAGTCTCCATTTTTCAAGTGAAACTTTCGTCTAGTGTGTAATGTTGGAAAGTACCTTTAAGCATTGCTTTGAGGGTTTTTTATTTCATCTTGGGACTTCCATTTACTATATTAACTCTCTTCAAGGGATCTGAGACCTATGTGAACCCTGTTGTTCATTGTTTAATTGTTTCTAGAGGGGAAAAGTTCCTTTTTGTGATTGTTGTTTTTAATGATGAGCAGGATGTTGTTGGTTGAGGCCTGTCACTGTTGGTCTAAGTTCTAATATTCCATGTAAGTGGCCACCAATACCTTATTTGAGATTTGATTCTTTTTCCTCTTCCAAAACGTGTAACATGTTAACTCTTATTCGATTGTAAAAACAAACTACTTCCCATGTTGATTGTTTTAGAGCTTCCATTTGTCATGTGAAACTACCATCTATTGTTTACTGCTGCCAAGTTCATGTCAGCATTGTTTTGATGGTTTCATATTCCATCTTGGGACTGCCACTACCTAGATTTACTATCTTGAGGGGAGTAGAGACTTATGTGAACCCCATTGTTCATTGTTTAATTGTTTTCAAAGGGAAAAGGTTTCTTTTGTGGCTATTGCTGTTAATGATGACTAAGCCAGTGTTGGTTGAGGGTTGTCACTATTGGTCCAAGTTATAATATGTCTTGTAAGTGACCACCAAGATATTATAAAGAGACTTCCAATTCTGCTGATGTTGACTTGACGTCTTGTATTGCCTTAAGGTGACCACCACTGCATTGTTTAAGGCATGTTATGCATGCCACTTATATTTGGACTTTGTTTTGAGGCTGCCCTTATTTAAATATAAATGTCGTAAACTATCTTTCTCCTTTTACTGTCTTTCTTAAAGTTATTCCATTGATATTGGTTGTTGTACCTATTCTTCTACCTGTCTAAACCTATCCTGCATCTTTTTCTATCTCTCTCTCTCTCTCTCAGGTGTGTGCAGACCCTCATGTAAGGGTCACTTTGGTTTCATTTGTTGACTTTCCTCTAAGAGGCATAGACTGTTCTGAAAGATAAATTTCTAAATATAAGGAAGGTCCCGATTCCCCAAGTAGTTTATCAAACTTGTTCTTTTTTGTGTTGCTTGTTAAATATGTTACTGCTACTACATTTTTATCTAATTACTATTATTATTGTTGCTACTTTGTTGATTATATGTTTCCATTTGTTTAATGCGTGTTTCAATTTTAACTCAGTCATATTTGAAAGTGTTAAAGTTGAAAGAGATGAAAATTATCTTTTACTTTATAAGATCTAAACTTTTCTACTGTACTGTTTTGTTTTCAGTACTAGTCTTGTAAAATACAATTTTTCTTATCTCCTTAAAACCAATTTTTAACAAATCACACCCTCTATGGGAAAATGGTAAGAATATAAAATAAAAAACAAAACCAATATCAGATTGTCACATAATTGGAATTCTTCATTGCTTGAAACCAAGTGTAGATGTCCTCAATTATGATTCAAAGCAGTGTTTGTTTGGTCTTATGGTCATTTCCCAAAAGTAGAAATAACATAGATTCATTGTTAAACATTTGAGTTTATGTGTGAGGGATGGAATGAAAAGATGCTTTTGGAGACTTGTTACAAGTTGCAAGTCATACTCTCTTAACTCTCGCACGTAAACCATGGTAAGGAATTTATTTAAATTCGCTACTATCCTAAACATGTTCATTGTTTTGTTATGGCATCGTTTCATAGAGCATGCATTTTGCAGAAGCAACAACAGTTGAAATTCCCAAAAACTGCCTCACACTCAAAAATCAAACATCCAAGCCTTAATTTGTTTCAATTCATATAGGTTACTCTTTACACTATCACTCATTACTCCTTACTCTTTCATTGTCTACTCAGCATAGCATACTAACTTTGCCATTTCTAACAAGTGTAGGTCCAATGGAAATTTTCCTTTAAAAATAAATGCAAGGGTACGCTCCCACATATCAAGTTTACTAGGTATATATTTTCCTTTTCAGACAATCCCCTTGCTTAAATATATTTATGTGTTTCTTGGAACTGTTATTTTTTCCTTTAGGTTGTTGGCCTCAAATCTTTGTTGGCAATGACATTTACAAATAGGACATGTAACATATCCACAAAAACCAACAATTATTATTTGGATGGATGTTTCACATGGTTCTCCAGTACATGCAATGACATTTACGAATATGATACGTAACATATCCACAAAAACCAACAATTATTATTTGGATGGATGTTTCACATGATTCTCCAGTACATGCAGATTCATGTTCAATTTCAACGGTATGTCTCTTTTACATGTTATCAAAGTTTTTTACTAAAATTGACAGACGCTTAATTTTATTTTTTAATATATGTTTTTAGTATCTGGTAATATTTTATGTAACATGTATTCTTCCTTTTCTTTGAAAATCTTATAATTTGTTGTTCAATCCAGTGTTACATAGTTGTATGCTTGCATTTTCTATCAGTCATATAAATGTATATTTACAGAGGTATGAAGTTTGCTAATTTATTTTAGGGAGGCCAAGTTATCGAGATTCCATAACTTCCTATGCTCAGCTAATCTTAGAACTTTCCCTATACGATATCCAGAAAGTACCTTAGGACACTTACCATGTGAAGATAGAAAACCTTAATTGCCTTAGGACACTTACCATTAAGCAACTTTTTATAAAATTTTGTTATATTTTTTTATTAATTCCATATACGTGTTATATAGCTTCGTGCATGAATTCTGAGATTTGAACCTAATTTATAGCAATTCCAAATGATTCTAGCGATTTGTGGATTAGAGTTTTGCTACAACTAAAAACTCTTATGAGTTCTTTGTACACAAAAAAAACTATAAAATGTAAAACTTCTACAAAATGTCTCATCTCTAGCTTGAGTGGACCCAGTGTTATATGGACCGAGTGTTATATTTTAAGATTAACTCACATTTTATTATTTCACGTAAGATAGTGATTTACATCATGGATCCATAATGCATTAACATAAAAATGGAAAATGATGTGAGTGCAAACGTTGTAAATGATATATTTACAGTCTCATAACCATATAACTTCTATGATTTCTTAAGTTACTTGTCAAAGACTAAAACCTCCACTATTTATAATCTCTTCTCTTTTATAATTTCCTTGATATTTTACTTGCAATGTAAAATAACAAAATAATAAACCGCATCAATGGATACTTGCAAATGCATACATTTACTATAGGTGCATATATATAGGGTATACAAACTAGAAATCTAACCATGTTCTGCTCTATTTCATGTTCTATATATACTTTCACAAATGAACAAATAGATTCACTTCTCTTTTTACTTGTATAAGCAATTGATGACGTCTTTGTTTATTGCAGTATCAAGGATGACTATATCTTGGGTCCAGACCTTGACCACTTCAATGCATCCTTTCTACGCCCAACTAGGTCATCTTCCATTGGTGGTGGAGTTCAATTTTTGAACCGACATTTATCCTTGACATTGTTCCGTGATAAAGAAAGTATGCAACCCTTGCTGAATTTCCTTTGAGTGCACAACTATTGAGGCTAGGTTTATTCCTTTTCTTGGTTCATATATTCTATAAATATGTTTGAAAGGTTAGTGCAAATATATTTTGTACATAATACATCTAAATCAAATAGTAGAGAAGGTTGTCCTTGTTGTTCTAGAGATATAGAATATGAATTGATAAAAAAATCATATGACTATCTCACTTTTGTTTTGCTTCATTTATTAATGAAAAACTATATGTTTATCTACTTCAATATCAGTTCATATCAAACTAAAAATAGGAACCTAATTATGAAGATGTTTCCCTTTGTTAATTACAATGCCAATATTATGCTTTTTTAACTATAATTAACTAAAAATGAGGAACCTAATTATGAAGATGTTTCTCTTTGTTAATTACAATGCCAATATTATGCTTTTTTTTAACTATAATTTTGCTAAACAATATTCTTACGTGAGATTCAAATATAAAAAAACTTAAACTTCTCTAACCTATTCGAGAGGTTATTATTGTTATTTTAATTTATATTTTTAAGTCACCTATCACACATCCCATATATCATGATATGAAAAAACACTTTAGTTTTTCAATGAAATAATTTTATTTATATTTTTAAGTCACCTATCACACATCATCATTATATCACACATCCCATATATCATGGTATGAAAAAACACTTTATTTTTTCAATGAAATAATTTTTTTAAATAAATAATTCAATACAGTTGTATGTATGAAAAGGTAATAGTCACACCCACTCACATTCACATGCATTTCATTGTCAAATGGACATTGAGCACCTAATGTAAATCTTTGGCCATAATCAAGGGAAGGTCAGTTTACACTTTTGATAAAGTTCTAACGGATTGAAAAAGACTTTTAACGCATTAGAAAAACTTTATATGGATGGTTAGTGCCATGAAATCTTTCTAACTTTATATGGATGGTCAGTGCCATGAAATCTTACTTTACCAAGCTTCTTTTTTTTTAATGTAGTTCACCATTTGTTAGAGGGCTACTCCACGGAAAATTCCAATACCTGATATTCAAACTGAATCAAGGTATGGTCAACTCATCATTCACAACATTTATTACACAGGGCTCCACAAGAGCTTCATGTCACTTACAAGAGTAGAACCCGGGTGAGGAGGGTAACATCATTCCTCCCAACCACCCAAGCTACATCCATTTGACATTTTAGCAAGCTTCTTACCATGGAGTTGAAAAACAAGGGACTAAAACATGCAATTCGTTAAGAGGTTGTTGAGTTTGATGAGCCTCTACCAATGGGATTTTCTCTCCTCTTTCGTAAGATGGCACATCATTAATATTTCCTAAATTGAGTGGATGAATTTTGAATAATAAGCGTTAATAATTCAAATAATTCAAACGAAGATATTTTGAGAAATAAGTGTTCATAATGCAATTAAGATATTTTTAATTGTTTACTATTTTGTCATTTTGTCCCAGGAGTACAATGAATTTATATATAAATAAATAAATAATTATGATTTTTTTTTAAGGAACAGACTATTTTTCATATAATGTACTTTATTAAAATTTTATAAAAAGTATATTTTATTTTATAAATTATTAAGATATGAACATATAGTAATAAATTTTAAATTCATCAACAGTTTTTTGAATTGGTCCAAATTGAGAGGAGTTTTTTTTTTCAGCTTTCATATGTTGGGAAATTTGGAAGTATGGGAATATAGTTATTTTGGAAGGTAAGCCTATCAATATATTTACTAATGCTATGAGAATTATAAACTTGTTTAAAGAATTGTCACGTCCTCTCTCATTCGATAGGACGCGACTAAGGCACTGTTGCTATCATTTAGACGGGGATCTAAGCCCCACGAACATAAACGATAATAAAAATGCATTGAACATAAAACATACATATATGCATAACAAATGCAATTATATAGAGGAAGCAATTCATCCATTCAAGCATTCAACATGTTCATATAAATCATTAAAACAAATATAGTTGCAGAGGTTAAATACATAAGAGATACTTATCTTGAAAGGAGATTGTCCCACAACCAGCTACGTCACTGCAATGTTCCACCCAACCATAGGCCAGTGTGCTCATCAATATCTCAACAGCATTGCCACCCCTGAGCTGGGCATGATTCCCACAAGGAATAGGGGAACAACAACAAGCTCACACATAGCCACAATACACGTCAAAACTCAGTCAAGCCAAAACTACATTTGGGTTTATCAGGCTGCTAAGGAGCTAGAAAGGTTGAACTACTAAGCTAGTGAGCTCAACCACAGATCTAGGGACACCTGCACCAGATTTGGCTTGGCCTCTAAATACCTACACAAAAGATGCACCCACAGCAAAATACAAGTTTTGGGCATGGACAAAAACGTCCTAGAACCCAAATTTGATAATGGTGAATGTGGAAAAACGAGCCAGGGTGAGCAATCTATTTCAAAAACGTTCTATGGGCTTCACGTGGGCGAAAACGGTCCCTTCAGTCCCCCAATTCGTGGATCTATTCTCCCATTGGTTGTGCAATACCAAAAAAATGGAATTTCCCAACCATGTGAATGTGGAAACAAAATCCAGGAGAGAGCCCAGCCACTGAGCATAACCAAAACAACTTCCCAACCATGGGGAAAATGAAGAAAACTGTTGCAAACATGAGGGAAAACACACAAGTAGACAAAAAACATGAATGAGAGAGCTCTACAAGCTTCCACTATCATGAGTAATGGGAATGCATGAGGGAATGGGCAGCATTTTTGGGCATTTACTTGGCCCATAAGTCAAAAACACATTTTCCAAAATCTGATCGCTTCTCAAATTCAAATTTGACTCCCATACTCTTCCCATCCCCATGCATTAACTAACTCAACCAATTTCTCGTAGAAATAAATGATTGGGCAAAAAACACCCCCCCCCCTTATCCTTAGGAAACCATGCCCCAATCTCTTTAATGTTGCATTGACATAGCTGGTTGTGGGTATTTTAATTAAATTGCATATGTGCATGATGTCCAAATTATAATGTGTCGGGCTAGCACGAAATACCATCGACATCGATTTTAATTGTTGAAACATAAACCATTAGATCGATGGCAGGGCCTTGGCCATTAGCTCCATACCATGATTAAATATAATATTTACATCATATATATTTTAATGCAAACGGGGTCGAAACCGTGGTGTTTCAAAAATATGAAGTGGTTATAGTCAAGAGATCTACACATCGACAGCTTCAACATTTTACAGTTTCGACATGACTTCTAGTTTTTTTTATAGAGCGGCTCACGATGATAGATGTGGAGCTAGAGTAGCTCTCAGGATAAATGATGAGTATATCTTCAGCCTTAGACTTAATTGAGGAAATGGAACAAATACCAAAACTTAACTTTTAGCTTTGTGGTGTCTAATAAAATTTTCCACTCCTATGGAGATTGATTCCCTTAGTATATTTAGATATTCATTTGTGATTATAAACTAGACAAATAAGGTTCGGCTTTTGTAAATTTTATCTCTTCATCATTGATGTTTCAGGATACAACAACTTTTGACTTTCTTTCAAGATCTTGAATGCACGCATATTTATAAAGAGCTAAATAAAGAAGTTGATACTCTCTCAAAAAAGGCTCTTACTTATGCAACTAGTCTTTTGATTTGGGAAGAAAATATTGAACGATCTCTAGTGGACAAAGGATCGGTTTTCTTTTTTGACTATGTTGATGTACTATATTGGCGGATATCTTTTTTTCTTTTTTGTTAACTTTTGTATGTTTGGGGATGTTGGGCCTATGATGTTTTTTGTCTCTTCTGTTATGCAATAATTCTTTTGAATTTTGAATCGAAAGGATTGATGTTACTTTTTTTCGAGTAGGAGATGTATTTTTTATTTTTATAAATAGAAAAAAATAATACTTTTTCTTAAAAACAGTGGAAATATATTTTTTATATAAAATATTGATTACAATTTATTAAAATTTTATGAAAGCAATTTTCATGATTTTTTGAGATATATAAAATATGGTTATAAATTTCAAAATTTTGAAGAATAAAATTGGTATCATATAATAAGCTTATTGGTAGTAATTTCTTGATTCTCAACCCTGCTCAAAACTTTTCATTTATCTTAATGAGTTTTTGAGATATATAAAATATGGTTATAAAGAATAAAATTGGTATCAATATAATAATCTTATCAGTAATAATTTCTTGATTGTTAACCATGCTCATGTTATTATTAATATTCAAAGATATTGTTTTGATATTCTACCATATTTTAAGTGCTTTTATGATATGAAATTGAATATATAGTTACTGAAGGATAAAAATTATTAGTATATTTTATTTGAATATGATATATTATTTTATTTTTAAAATAAATGTTTGTTTTATTTAATATAGTCTTTGTTATGTTAGATATATATAGAGATGTTATGTATAATGTTTTTTTAATATTATTATTATTATTATTATTATTATTATTATTATTATTATTAATGTTTTAATATTTCTTTTTAGTTGAAATGAAAAATATTTGCATTTTCCTTCCAAAGATGTTAGATAATGTATTTTTGTATTAGTAGAAATAATATTGTGTTGTTGAGCTAGTAAATGTTTAATATTGAAAGAGAAAATATTTGGTGGTTATGGAATTTTAAGGGAAGAGGGAGGAGGGTTGTGTTTCCTATGTTGCTAACAATATATATGTATTCTTGTATTATATAAGGCTTCTATTTTAAGACTAGAATTAAAGCAGGAAAATATCAAGTCATCTTGTATTGGGCAAGGCTTTTATCTTAAATGTGAAACTAAAGTAGGGAAAAAAATTAAAATTAAAAATTGTCATTGAAAGACCTTATTTCATTATCATCTTTGCTCAAAATAGTTTATTTTCTTGCTCTCTTCTTTACAATTATTTCATGAATTGTTGTATACAATGTCCTCTTCTACAAAACATAATTTCCAGCCTAAAGGTCTTGACCAAAAAAAACTTATCCCTTCCTCACAATCTCTCCTACCTCGAACTTGGAAGACATTATTGTTTTGTCATGTACATAATCAATGATCCCTAGGCTACCTTTGCTCAACCGTTTTTTTTTCTTCATATCATAGTGATTTTTTTTTGTAAGGCTAAATGTTTGTATTGATCATAAAACAAGTTACATTATAGATCAAATTGGCCTAACCAAAGGAAAACCAAACTATTTATAGAACCTACAAGTTTATTAAAGTTCATAGAGAAAGTTTGAGACATCCTATAAAAACTACCCAACATGTCTACATATTGCTTATCATAACTAAGGTAGAAATTGATCATAAAAAAAACATGAGACCTAAGTACTTACTAGTCCCGATCATCATATGAAACATAAACAATAGATACCTTCCTTGGAGGAGTTGATTCATAATCCTTTCATGTGGTTTTCTTAAAGAGGAAATCCATCTTGTTATTCAGCTCATCCATATGCAACAAAAATTCATTTTGCTCCTCCTTTGTGTCAAGTAGAATTTTACATAGAAGATATTTTACAGTCCAATGCAAGGCCAAAGTCTTGAAATACTTTATATCTTAGTAAGCATGTGTTTCTTAAGTCATTAACCTAGGGGTACATTTCTTCTTCAATTTCCTCTAGATTGGAAAAATTTTGGTCATCTTCACTCTTGTCTTTGTCTGGATGATATGAACACGAATTTATAGGGGAATCTCCTGGTAATATATATCTTTGGCCTCCTCAACCTCTGTTTAAGATCAAGTTGGGCCCCTACTACTATTACCTTGTTAAATTTTACTACCCCTAGCTCGTCTTGCCATGGATGGAAAGAGGACTGCATGCAACATGGAGGTAGAATTACCATGTAATTGTTTCCAATTATGAGATGAATACCTCATCCCAATGACCTAAAAAGAGCCTAGGTTGTGTTTCTCACCACCATAGAGGAGAATACTTCCCTCAAACACCCTAGAATTGACAACTTCTTACCCCAGTAGGGGGAAGCCTTTGTTATGTCACGTTTAACCACCACCCAATTACCAAACTTGTCAAAATGAGGATAAGAAAGAACAACTATATTCTCCTCTCTCTTCTCATAATGTAAATTACTACCCAATCTCAAAGAAAAACTACCTAAAACAACTCACACCATAGTAGCCAAAAAAAGTTGTGGGACTTATAAATCCTACCACCATGTGAATCCCACCATTTACTCAACAAAGAGAGCTACTCCTAAATTCCATCTTGAACCATTAAAGACTCCACCTTCCACCTCATCATATATTTAAACGCCTCTGTGATTTTCCTATGCTCGTTCCCTGGTCGAGATATGTCTTGCACTATCATTTCTCCATGCATTGAGTTCAACCATTCCGGGGAGGTTATCGAACAATAAAAATTATTAGTATATTTTACTTGAATGTGATATACTATTTTATTTTGAAAATATATGTTTATTTTATTTAATATAGTGTTTGTTATATTAGCTATATAGGGATGTTATGTATACTATTTTTTTTCATTTAAATTTAACATATATTTATTATTTTAGTTTAGTTTAGTTTTTTATATTTCTTCTTATTTGAATTTGAAAACATTTTCATTTTCCTTTCATGGATGTTACATAATGTCATTTTGTATTAGTTGAAATAATATCGTGTCATTGACATAGTCTATCATAATCATATTGTGTTGCTATTGAGTCTATCAAAATTGTGTCATCGAATTACTAGTTTGGGAAATTTGGTTTCTGGCATAAACATGTACCATCCCAAACATTATAATAAGTATATTATTATCACTTAGCCCATGTTTCCCACGAGGTTATATTTCTCAAGACATATATATCCTTTCAATATTTCCAATCAATCATCAATTTATAATTATCATTCATTCATATAACAAATTAATATATCGTACATGTGCATGGCATTAACATTAGAATATCCACGTACCTCATCATATATATATATATATATATATATATATAATTTCCTAATGAAATCAATGAGCATACTAAACATAGATTGCATCATTAATTAGAGGAATGATAAACATAAAACATAATAATCACATATAATTAGGCCCATCATGCCACATACACATAGTTTACTCAGTGAAGATGAGTCCAACAGATAATAAGAAAATAAACACAGTAT
Organism: Pseudotsuga menziesii; assembly: GCA_001517045.1. Taxonomy (NCBI): domain Eukaryota; kingdom Viridiplantae; phylum Streptophyta; class Pinopsida; order Pinales; family Pinaceae; genus Pseudotsuga; species Pseudotsuga menziesii. The sequence goes on from LPNX010430734.1 coordinate 308,377, forward strand.
GTATAAATGTGATATAGATGTCCAATCAAAATATGGGGCATTTCAACAAAGCTAGATCCAATCCATGGAATAATATCAATCAACAAAATCTCCCCAACGTGCATAATATCATGGAAGGTGAAATGGAAGGAGAGGGAACCTTCACCGCATCACAGAAGAATCCTAATGGATCTATAAACGAAAGTCATGATGGGGGGAATTGTAAAAATTCCAGTAGATGCATTCCCAAAATGGAAAACATTACAAGATATGAGATTGTCTCCCAGAATGTTAACCCTTGGATCCAATATATGCAATATCATACGATGGCTGGAAAAATTATGGGGCATCTAGCCTACAAAAAAAGTCATGATCTGGTGGATCAGCAGTAAGTGCAAACCTAAAGCCTACTACGATCTCATAAATGCCTCCAAGGGATTCTCTACTTTTCTCTTTTCTATCATAGAGGACATAAATCACATCTTTGATAATAGGCCGTATTTCTTCAATTAGGTGGCACTATATTTGAAATATTGGTAAAAAATATCCAGTACAAAAAAGGAGGACTTCTCACATTCCCCCTTTTGGATCTAGTTCTTTCTCTACCTCAGTAATACCTGGAAAAAAAAAACCTTGGAGGGTATTGGCAATACCAATGGTTCATTTGTTATGGTTTCAGAGGAAACTAGAATTGGATGCTACACCTCTTATACCAAGATATGTGTCTACATGAACATCCTTGGGCTCTCCCAAATGACATCAACCTATGGAATAAGGACTCATAATGGATCTTGACCCTTGAATATGATTATATTCCATTCCATTGCAGTGAATTCTATGAGCATGGTCATCTCATCAGGGATTGTCCTCTAAATGATTCCTCCTTCCAACCCAATCAAACCCTAGAGGAAGATGAAGATAGCTACTAAATTCTCTAATAGAAAAAGTTAAGCTAAGAAAAAACATTGTTTTTTACCAACCTAGAAAGGGGGAGACCAAAAATCTCTTTGATGTCGTTAATGACTTTCCAGAGGAATCACCAGTCACACATCAAGAAAAATCACTAGCCCCACTAGGATTTGGAGATACCAAGATGCATGAGAATATAAATCAAGATTCCAACCAAAATTCAGAGGGGGTTGGCACTTAATTAAATATGCATTCACATCCATTGAGTAATCCATATGCAGAATAAACTCAAGATTTCTCTCCAGAGGAAATGAGGATATGGATCTTGGAAATCTAGATTTGCAAAGTATAAAAGAGGATTTTCAAAGGAAATACCATAAAACGATCCCATCCAAGCAGTTCCAACTTCTTAAGGAATATCTTATTAAATACAAGATAAAAACCCCTTTAGGAGTTCGTACATATAAGCTCAAAGAAACTAAGAAGACTTCCATGGAAGCATAGGAAAAAGGATGAAAAAACATAAGTAATGGCTTGAAAAGGTTGGAGAACAATTTCTTGACTCAAGGCAATGCTCCCATCTCACTAAGATATATTCCACCATCCCATATTCTCAATGAAAGTAATTTCGTGGAATATAAGAGGTGTTAGTGGTAAAACAGTGACATGGGTTATTGTGAAACAAACTCAAGCAAGAGAAACCTCATATCCTGATGTTGTGAGAAATCAAATGTAATAGTGAACAAATGGGCTATACAACCAACCAAATATAGAAGGTCTAATGATCCATAACAATTGATGTTATGGATTGGTAGGAGGCCTTGCTCATAGTTTCTACTATGGAGTGGGGGTATCAATATGAAATGACGTGATGTCATCACATCTCTCAATACGTTGAATTAATGCACCAATTGTCATCGAGTTGGATCTTGTTAATACTCATGTGGGTCTATCCACCACCATGTCTCGTAATAATTGTTGGTATTAAATTTGATGGGAAGGCATTTTTGCACAAAGCTTCTAGGGAAGGCATCGAAGGGAAGGAGAGATGTAGTATAAGGGAAAGAAGCAATAGATGGTTATCATATGTATCTGATATAGCTAAGGAGTAATATTGTAGAGGTTGTGAGGGGTGTGTAATTGTATTTAAGAATCTAGAATATCCTTCAGCTCTCCCCTTATCCCTGGGTGAGTGTCTAGCAGACGTGTTGTCTATAGATAGTGAGCGTGACCTTTGACAAGATCTTAGAATTAGGGTTTGTTCCAAGGAAAAGCATCCCCTGCCTAGGAAACTTAGGGCACTATGGAGATGGGATTCTCCTCAATGAAAATAAAAATCTAGTGGCAAGGAAGAGATTTTGTAGGAGATCTCCAACAACATTCTAGACACTAGGAATGAAGTGCACCAAGGAAGATGTTCTAGACATCATGAATCATATGTGAAGAATGAATTCCCAAATGGAAGGGTTGTTGGTTGTGGTTCATCATGTTACTAGTCATGCAACGATGGTGGATAATCACCTTGATGATTTTGAGTAGATCCTCCATCATCTCAACTCCCATTTCACCACTATGGACTGTCGTATTTTCTATACCTCGAAATGGCACTTCTTTGTCCAAGTAATGAAACCAAATGTGTCGTCACACAAGAGGACATTATGGATAGAAGTATCCCTAAATTTATAAGAGGTTTGGACCCTTGATACACATTGTGAACTCCAATATCAACCTTTTTTTCATATGAACTCATCTTGGATACGTGAGCTTCCTTATAACAACCTATGTACCATACGTGAGTCACCCAGAAATAACCTGTGTATCAATATCAAATGTTGAATATGTGAGTTTCCTTAAGGAAACCTACATATCATTCACAAGTTTCTCTATTACAACCCATGTATTTCATTAGAATTCATTAAAAATAAAAATATAACTGATCATGGGGAATTTGGGGTCGGTTTGGAAACCACCCTAGCTATCCTAGCCTCACAATACTTCCTCCTAAACAACTATAAAAAGAGAAGGGGTAGAGGATATGGGGACCAAGATTGGAGGCAAAGTTATGCTCCAAAATTTCCATTGAGGAGAGAAGCAAGAGGGCTCAGATCTAGGTTTTCAGAGAAGCTTGATCAGGCAGAGGATATGTAATGTTTCCATAAACTCTATCAATAAAGAATGTATTTTCCTTCCATCAATGTGTAATGCATGCTTCAATTTTTTTTAGTATTGATATAGATTGTTATTTGATTTAAATTGCAATCATTATATATGTTTATATCTCATATGTTATAACAGTTGAAGGTTCTTTGAGGATGGTTATTTCTTTGCTGTAGGTATTGGATATTGGGAGCTAAGGAACATTGGGGAAAATAGACCAAGCTAGGATCAACATCCATAAAAAGGTGCACATCCTTTCTCTCTTATTCTTTAATATATTCTTGTAAATATTGATTTCTTGTCAATAAACCCTTAGTATGTTGGTGGCCTCAAACCCCAGCCACAAAACTAGTGACTCCGTTGGGTTGTCTTTTTTGTTTTTGGGCCTCTTTGATTGAATCTTTTTTCCATTTTTTTCATTCCTATTCTTGTATGTGGCTTTCATTTATAAATATTTAGCCAATCCAAGTTGAATGCTCAGTATTCTAGGTTCAATTTTCTCTCTTTTAGAAATTTTTTTGAGGAATTTGTTGGTAAGTTGTAATTACAATCGCGTATTCTCAAATAATACGCGGGTTTTCCATAATACAGTCTTGTATGGTACGTGGACTATCTACTGAACAGTGATGCATTTCCTCTATATGGATGTTTAATAGCTAGGGTTTCCTTCTATGAGTCTACTTTTGGATATTTGTATTCTTCTGGGGATTTGTATTGAGTTTGATGTCACTGGTATAAGTCTCTATTTGTTTGTATTGTAAGCCTCCTTTAGTAGGTTAGGTTGGATTTCTGTAAAGGACTTACTAGGTCTCTCCACTTGGCATGTGCTTAGTAAGAGTGTAGGTAGACTCTGATTCTTTAAATTCATGTTGATACTTGGTTCCACTTACAGTCTGGTTTCTTGAGTAATTAACATGATATCTTCTTCTTCCAATATTTTGAACAACTTGGTTTTTTAAAATTTTTGTAGTTCTGTCCAAGTAGGTTTTTGTCAAACTTTGCAATGTCTTCGAGGTTTGTGTCTATGAGGAATGAAGTATGAATCTTGCTTATACATTTGTCCATATTGTTGAATTGCATGTGTGTATTTTGCTTTACATTTGAGTCAAAAAACACCATATGTTTCACGATCATTATCCTAAGTAAAGAAAAATCCCTAAAACGAACGCTCATAATTTAAAATTGATTAGTAACACTTTCCTTTTTATGGATGACACTAACTAGCTTAGGATAGGGTTTTGGATTAGGGTTATCTATAACTATCCAAAACCATTGAAACTCATACCTAGTGGCATGTCACTCAGGAAATCCACTTTTACAAGAAGGTAAACCAAAAATCTCCTCTAACATAGGAGTCAAGCACGAGGTCATATGAATATTAGGTGGAGAAGATACCCCTCCAACACCCAGTTGAGCATACACCAAGACTTTTGTGAGTTTGGGGATTCACTCAATACCACCCTTGGCCCCGTGTGGTTTCAATGCTTTTTTTGGATTTCGGGCTTAGTTACCCTAACCACGCACATCAGTCAGATCTTCCATAACTTTCTTGTAGATTTGGTAGCCTTAGTATCTTGACCTAGGATCATTACACAGGTGACGGTGGAAGGATATTTACCTGGGACATATGTGGGAGGAAACCTCATGTAGTAATTTGGAAAGGTGGTTGGTGATTCAACCGCTTGCTCTCAGAAAAATTGTATCAGTACCCTGGGTAACTATTCTTCAACTCTTCACTAGTCTATTTTGAGCCCTCATCATCCCAGACATTCCTCTGAAAGGAATATCTTCACCTTCCTAGTTGTGATGCTTAAGAAAAACTTTTAGTGGTGTGCTTTTCGATTTGCTTTGATATAATTTGGCTCTTAGGTGTGTGTAAATAAAGTCTTTAGTTGCAGAGGATCACCATCCTCATACGTCAATAAAGTTGCAAAGTATTCCCCCACTTACCATTGTGGATCCTCCACCGCCACCTCGAAGGCAGAGAATTAACACAAGCATTTCATTTGAGTCAACTGGTATTAGCGAAAGTCTAGGAGAACTAGAACTAAGATATATTCAGCGCGATCTTTCCTTGGTAGAGATCGAATACTTGCAATCTAAATAGTTTGCAAGGAATTATAACTCGCCCATCATTGATTTAGGAGATCCATTACTTGTACAAATTATATCGTTTAGTAAACCTGGTATTGGTTTCATGCTAAGTTTTTTCATGTCGGATATAAGAGAAGGATCGAGGGATATCTATACCCCCACCTCAGCCATGTTAGCAGGTGGAGTATCTCCTCCACATGTGAGTGTACCATTTTTAAACATACCTAGTGCACAAGTAGTATCACTAAAATTTGCTTCTTCAACCCTTGTGTCTTTGAGTACTAGAGTGGTTAGCTCTTTCGTACCCATGAGCACTGCTACTGGTTCGTCTAATGTGTTGGTCACTGGGATACCTAGTGTACCTTTCACATTCTCTCCTTTATTCCAAAACTTTCAGAGTAACCCTAGTGGTTCTACTTCTTTTTTTCAAGGGTACCCTTGGTGTGGAGTACATATCCCTTCATCCTCGTCATATGTAGGCCCTACACTTACTTATCTGGGTGTGTCTTCTAGAATCCAGAATCCTTTTTTAGGATTCAACTTTCACACTACAATCCAGGTCTCGACTACACCAGTCGAAAGCTCTGTTTTTTCACTATTTGGTGGAATAACTACAACTCCTGTCTCTATGACACCCATCTCGGTCGGAACTAATCAAATCTAAAAAAATACACCCCAGGTCAGTAATCCCTTAGATTTTGGGTGGAATCCATTCCAAAACATTGTTACTACTTCACAACCGATTCTTGGGAGCAACCCCAACCAACCTTATAGGAACATTGATACGAGAACTTCCTCACACAAAGTCCCTAAATACCAAACTATGGATAGGCCTCCACTCCCTTTTATGGAAATGTTAAACTTTCCATATCTTTCAAAACTATTGAATGACCATGTGCACCATGACCCGACTTGGCCACCAGGTCCCATTAAACTACCTTCATACATTCCAAAATTTGAAGGGAAAATTGGAGAGGAACCTGGTGACCATGTCACAATGTTCCATCTATGCTACCCCTCGAACTCATTGAATGATGATTCGATTCGGCTGAGGATTTTTTAAAGGACCTTTACTAGTTTAGCAGCTAAATGGTACATTGAACTTCCATCTATTTCTCACGACAATTTCCTTGATCTAGCCACGGTTTTTCTCAATCACTTTCAACTTCCTGTTCGATATGATGCCATTACAAATATTTTGTCGACCTTTCAGCATAATAAGGAAACTCACATCTCTGATCACATTCAGGAGTGGAGAAGAAGAAAGAGGTTGATTAAAGCCAATATTCGTCCTGATTTTTTGTTGGAATGGTTTTTGAAATCCCTATTACCATATATTCCAAAATATGTTTCAACTTCAGGAGTGACTTCGGAGGAGGAAGTCATTCTCAGGGCCCAACAACTTGACCTGAACTACGCTCAGTCTAAGATCCTCTATGATATTATACCTGACGCACCAAGGTCTAATATTGACTTTGCTAAACCTAAGACTGGACCGCATGCCGATGGAATTGTAGGTGCAGTTGAATCACATATTGTGGAATCACTCACAAAGAAAATACATGAACTATTAGTGAAACAGTCTATAGTAGTGGCAGCTAATGCTGCCACTCCCCCCACTTAGAATGCAAACATTTATAATGTTGCCACTTCCCCCACTCAGCAATACAGTGGGAAGAAAAAAAAGCGAAGAAGGGGGAGGGAAAACAAATAAATAAAAACCCATGAATAATGCTAAGGGAGCAAGAAAGAGAAGAAAAAAGTGAAGTTTCCTTGCAATATTTTTCAAGAAGACCACGTGACTTACCAATGTCCCTTGATGGAACAAGCTCAGAAGTTGTTGAAGCAACAATCTACAGTCCTCAAGGATCCTTTCTCGCAGGGACATAATGCAACTTCGAACAATCCGAAGAACATCAGGGGCACTCATAATACTCCCCCTATCAATCAATCGTACATTAATATGGTTTGATCCCACACTTTATTGGAAACCAGATCCAAAAAATACGAATTTGAGTCTTCGAAAAAAAACAAGCAACCTGCCGAAGCATCATCCCCACTTTCGATTGAAAAACTAGTTGAATTTGTGTCGAAGATACCAAAAGGTGTCTTCAAGAAGACATTTCACAACCCTAATGCGATGGTTTCTCTCAACTACTCGGCTGCAAAGGACTTGGCCCAAACTCCTTGTGTCATGTCTTCCTTAGAAGTGTTACAAAATTTTCCTTCACAACGTAGTGCATTTTTGGCAATTATCGATAGTTTAGATTCTGCAGGATTAGTGGCCAAGTTTGATTTATTCGATGTCAAAGCTCACTTTCCTTACCATGTAGCCTTTCAAATCAAGGTATTCCATGGCAGTAAAACCATCGGACGAACAATTATAGATGAAGGTGCATCCACGTGTGTAATGGCTATTTCGTGGTGGAAATCTCTAGGATCCCATGAGTTGGTCCCATCGAACACCTTGTTGACCACTTTCGATGGAATTTCTTTTCGTCCACAAAGTATCCTACCTTATTTTCACATAGAATTGGTAGGGAAAATGGTTTTAGTAGAAGTAGAGGTTGTTGAATCTCCTTTGTACTATAACTTACTCATGGGACGGAGCTGGACCTATGCAATCTGCGTTATTCTATCGTCAGTCTTCCGAGTTCTCATGTTCCCTCATGAAGGGAAGATAGTGACTATTGATCAACTTTACTATACCTCAAAGAGTCGTACGAACACATTGAATTCCAATGTACCTTTCATTGATTAATTGTTACCAGTGAATGAAATTTTAGGATTTGGGATGTACACATCACTTATGGGAACTTTTGAATGTCCTGCTCCTATAAAATTCCTACGAATGACTAGTGTACGGAAGATTGTTTGCATAGTTGTAGATATAAATGACCCTTGGGTTCTCCCTTTAAAAGTACCTGATGTGCCCTTATCTGCAGCAAAAGCAGCCTACCAATCTATATACGATGTTGTTGTTGATTCCATCTCGAAGGCCACAATAGGACTCAATAAAATATGTGGATATTTGCATCATAAGTGTTATTTTCTACCAGAACTCAGCAGAATTAAAAACTCTGAGTTCCATGTGAGACTGAGTCAAGGTATTAACCAACCTATAAATCCCTTGCCTAAGGAAGGAGTGGTTGTAGAAGGTAACATGGAAAAAATTTCCGCAACTATACTAATCAACATCTCCACCAATCCCGAAATTGCAGAAAATGTCTATATCGGAGCAAATTCTTCACTTTAAGAAATTTCCATTTACGCAACCTTGTTTGAGGAATTCCACGATGTGTTTTCCTGGTCTTATGAGGAGATGCCAGGAATTAACCCATCTATTATGGAATTGAAATAAGAACGTACCCCAACATTAAACTTGTTTGAAAAAAGATACGTCCTGTGAACCTGGGAAAAGCGGCAGCCATCAAGGCTGAAGTTGAAAAACTATTAAAGGTTGGTTTCATATATCCCATTTATTTAATGGAATGGGTATCTAACCCAGTTCTAGTGGATAAAAAACAAGGAAATACATGTTTTTCTACTGACTTCAGAGACCTAAATAAGGCATGTCCTAAGTATAACTACCCTACATCATTCATAGATCAAATAATTGACATGCGCACAGGTAGCAAAGTCTTTTATTTTATGGATGTTTTCTTGGGATACAATCAAATTCAAATAAAACCCGAGGACCAACATAAGACTGTCTTAATCTTCCCCTTGGGTAATTTTGCATATAAAAATATGTTGTTTGGCTTGAAGAATGTCGGGGCTACCTTACAACGAGATATGAATTTTGCTTTTCACGACATAAAGAACATTGTCGAACCTTACTTAGATGACCTTTCGACTCATTCTCGAAATAGAAAAGATCATCCGGATCATATTTGTTTGGTATTTGAAAGATGTTGAAACAATAAGATTTGATTAAATCCCTATAAGTGTTTCTTTTGTGTCGAGTCAGGATGACTTCCATGTTTAATTGTTTCCAACAAGGGTATTAGGTTTGATCCTTTCAAAGTTGAGGTGATTGGTAATCTACCTCCTCCTCAAATTGTTCAACAACTTGAGAGTCTATGAGGAAAGTCTAACTTTCTTAGATGTTTCATAGTGAAATATGCCAAGATAAATAAAGGTTTCATGTGCTTTCTTAAATAATACGCTCCATTCATATGGGATGAATTTGCTCCTATATTGTGTCCCTCAGATTACACAAAGGACTTTATATTGTATCTAGTGGCATTAGAATCGACGGTTGGTGTAGTTTTATTTCAGGAAGATGGTAAGATCGAGAGAATGTCATCTATTATCCTAGTCATGCTTTGGTCAGGCCTGAACTAAGATATTCACATGTTGAGAAGTTAACCTTGGCGACAGTGTATGTCGTTCAAAGGTTGCGTCATTATACCTTAATCAAGATAACTACTATAGTCGTGGATGTAAATCCATTTCAGTATGTTTTATCTCAAGAGATGATCGAGGGAAAATTTAATAAATGAATCATTATACTTCAAGAGTTTGACTTAGATTTTTTGTCTGCTAAATCAAAAAAGTCCTTAGTATTCACAGAACTTATCTTTGAGTTCTTGAGTGGCGAAAGTACAATGATAGAAGATGAATCATTTCCCGATGACCACATCTTCTTGATCTTAACCGCTGATCCTTGGTATGTTTATATTTTGATATATCTCTAGAATTTGAAGTGTCTGACAACCTTCTCACGAGAAGAGTGACGAAAGTTACGACTAAATGCAAAAAAATACCTCATTATCGGGGATACATTGTATAAAAGGGGGGTAGATTCTATTCTATGTCGTTGTCTCACTCATGTGGAGGTAGATTTTTTCCTAAATGATTCTCACAGTGGAGTGTGTGGGGGTCATTTATTTGGGTTAGAAACGACCCATAAAATGTTGTGTGTCGATTATTTATGGCCCACCGTCTTTAAAGATTGTGTGGAAGTTGTGAAATGTTTTCATCCCTGTCATATTTACATCATAAAGATGCGGTCACATCCTGCTCCACTACACCCCATCATCGCAATAGGGCCCTTCACCAAGTGGGGGGTAGACTTCATGACTTTTAACCCAATATCTATTGAGGGGAATAAGTACATCATTGTCATTGTAGACTACTTTACTAAGTGGGAAGAGATGATGCCTACCTTCAAAGTTGATCAAGAGACTGCAACATATTTCGTATCCAATCAAATCATTGCTAGATTCAGTATTCCGAAACAGATTGTCATGGACCATGGCAATCACTTCCAAAACAAGATGATGACCAAATTGAATAATTTCCTTAGTTTTAAATAAGATCACTCGTCTTCCTTTTACCCACAGGAGAATGGAAAAGTAGAAGCCGTAAATAAAACTTTCAAAACCATTCTAAAGCAAACCATTAATGCAAATAGATCAAATTGTCACATCATGTTGTATCCCATACTTTTGGCATATCGAACGACAATCAAAACTTCCACAAGGTTTTCTCCTTTCCAACTCGTTCACAAGGTGGAAGCAGTTACACCAATAGAATTTGAAATACCATCATTAAAATTTGAAATACATTTTCTACCTAACACTTCTGACATAGAGGAATGTTTGTTGCATCTAGAACACCTATATGAACAATGAATAGATGCATTTACAACAAATGAAGCACATAAACAACGAGTCAAAATCCAATACAACAAAGATGTTAAACCTAGGGTTTTCTCTGAAGGAGAACTTTTCTTGGTTTATGACCAGGATAAGGAACCCTCGGGGGCAGGAAAGTTCAAGTCAATGTGGTTAGGTCTACATATTGTGTCCAAAGTATTAAAGAAGGGTACTTATGAAATGGTAGACTATGATGGAAACAAGCTACCTGAGCCTTGAAACGGGCTCTACCTCAAAAAGTATTACGCTTATGATGTGTGCTTTTTATTATATAAATATGTATAACTTTGTAAATAGTTATCATTCGTTAGCGTTTATTATGTAAATGTGGTGTTGTTTTAGATTCCCATGGAGAGGTTCATAGGATTCGTTGATGGTGCAAGGTTTCACACTTGCAACCTGGTTTCATCCGCTTGGGTAGTCTATACACCCACAGGACAACTAGTTACCCCGGGAGGTGCTTGTTTAGGTCCTGAAACTAATAATTTGGCTGAGTATAGTGCTGTCATTGAGTTGCTAAGGGACGCTAATTTACATGGTATTACCCATCTGGAGGTTAGACTTGACTCCCAGTTAGTAGTCTCTCAGCTTAATGGAGACTATCATGTGAGACATCCTACTTTACTACATCGGTTCTTAATAATTATATTACTTGAAATACATTTTGATTATATTATATACAAGCATATTCCAAGAAGTCAAAACAAAATAACTGACTCATATGCAAATTATATCTTAGATTGGCATTTGTCACACACATTGTAAAAAATAATTAGATGTACAAATAGAAACACATGTAAATAAGTATATATATATACATACAATAGGACCATACAGATAAATTCATGGTCCAAAAGATCCAGTCATAAGTACATCAAAATGCAAAAACAAGATCACGGTCCCTCTAGATGCTAGAAAACTATAGAGACTCTGCAGCTACCTCTGCTACAGCCTCTCAGTATCAAAGCATGGTCTTGGATGCCTTCCGAAGAAGGTGTAACCACGAAGGAGGCGCACCCACTACATGCTCATGCATATCATTGGGAATCCTCTCCATCCTTAGAGAAGGAATATCATGAGTAAGGAGGGATAACTTTCCCTCTACAACTCCGAGCATGGCATTAACACCACCTCCCTCAACTGGTCGCACATAAGTCCTAGGATGGCCATTCGACCAAACAGGTCCAATATCTACATCACACAATTTTGACTGAGATTCGTAAAAATTACATATGTATATACACTTGTTTACCAAAAAATAACTTTCATAAAAATTGAATATTTTAGTATAAAAAAAGAGAGAAAGAGACTTACCCATCTCTCCCCATGCCTCTCCAGGAGGTAGCACAAGCTCAGGGTTTCCATGTAATTCTATCCTAATGTAAGGAAATTGCTTGAAGGAAAGTACCTGTTTACTCCACCATTCATAGAAATCGTCATCATAATCTCCTTAGATTTCACCACCAACCTGAGGAACAAAGACATCTCCCCACCGTGTGAGCCTAGCCTCACGTGGATGTGGATCAGGGAGTGTCACCTTGTGGCTCAATGTAGGTACTCGCTCAAAGAATAAGGACACTAGGATGTTGGGGTATCCAAAGTTATTTTTCTTACCCAGCTTGCAATCCAAAAGTTGCTTCTTCATGTTGATGATTAGCCCGAGACGCCAATCAAATACAACATTCCTTAAGCATTCCACTCCCATATGCATATGGTTATGAGTGTCTAAGTCCAATGATGATACACCTTCCACCCGTGTAATGGTGCTCACAATCACATTGAGTGGGAAACTTTCTATCTGGCCTATAGGAACTTGTGTATCAAATTTCCGTGATTCATGCAAGCAGTAGGTGTTCACATAATCCTAAATACTAAGTGGTTCACCCCCACAACCTGAGCCACTCGTATTCATCAGCATCCCTCTGTGTGATAAACCTGTGATAAAATAAATGTCTTCAGCAGTAATGTCTACTGTTTCACCATGTAGGTAGAACAAGCCCTCATCGGGATCCCAAAATTGTACTAAGGTCTCTAGCAATCTGACTTGGGCATGCATGTTACCCATGCATAAAGTTTTTAACAAACCACATCATCATAGGCCATTTAATGTTAAAGGATCCCTTAATGATGCTCGGTCAATATCTCTGTGCTCCCTTTCTCACTATTCAAGAACCATATTGCCTGCAAATAACAAATATTTTGGTCATTCTTCATAAAAAACACACAACTTGCAGCATGCATGATTGTCTGGTTATAATAGAGTGTATCATACGCGGGTATCCTATTGCATACCCGCGTATTTTTCTTGAATATGCGAGTTTTCAATGGGCTACCCACGTATCCCGTGTGGTTCCATTTCAAACTCACCAAAACATCCTAAATGGAAGAAAAAAAACTTCAAATAAATGGCATAAAATGAAATATAGAAGAGAGATGACTTACCTGTAACTCGCAGAAGTCGATTTGGCCTACCAGATTGACCGTATGAGGTGTTTGAAGATTGAGGGTAAAACTTGCACTATTCAAGGTAAAAGTCAAATGAATAGTTTTTAACCCAAATTTACTATTTATGTTAAAATTTTCAAATTACTTACCCATCGTTCAATATTTTTTGCTCATTTATGAATATTTTGACTAATATTTCATTAATTTTTTCCTAGTTTTTTAGCTCATGGATGAAAATTGAACATGTTTCATCTGCATATAAGGTAGATTTGGTCCCATTGCATTTTGCATTTACACCTTATTTTGTTTCTTAACCTTAGGATTCCCCTTTATCCATGGACTGCGATATGAAACCTCGTATTATCCTTCAAACATCTTTGTTCTTCCATGGATTAGAACTTACCTAACATGGGTTACCCTAGTTAGAACATTTCTTTCCATTATGGTACCCATGTTGCATATTTCTAGGCCACATGATCCTTCATAGTTGTATTACATGCGAAAATGGACCTCATATTTTGTTGGATATCCTTTAAGGTTCCCATCATATGGAGTTATATTCAATCCCTGGTCTAACTCCTTAAATATGACTAGATTGTCGAGTTCTTTCAGACTCATTAAAGGAAATGAAAGATCATCCACATTGGTATATGTTTAACCCTTTTCCAAGCCATGTAGATTACTTACGAAAAATGAGTACTCTAGTTTACTATGACTAGAAGAGTATTTCCAAGTATAGGTTTATCTCTTATTGGGGCCTTGAGAACTAAACTTACGAAAAAGGAATTGGTTTGAGCTCACTTTTTCTTTTTCGTGCTCTGGATTAAACTATGAAAAATATTATGAGCATTCTTTATTTCATTTCCATGCTAGTTAAAACTTAGTACAAAGCATCAAGTTTACTGTTGGCTGCCCCATACTCGTAAATAAATGGAACATCCCGAGTGAACTTGCCTTCCTTCACACTTGTTAAACTAAGGCTATATGGTTTCTTTTGAAGGAAAGCCGGTTCATTGACAGTTTACCCATTTTTCAGACCTTACCGACTAAATAGGAAAAAGGTATACCTTAGTTCCCCGGAAGCTAAGAGAGTTATCCTTTGGGTTGTTTTAATATTTTCCGGACTCGGGCGACTAAATTTATGAAAAATAACCCCCCTAGAGTCTTATTTGGAGTTTTCACACTCTCAAATTATGAAAACACTAGCAAGCATCCACTAATTTGACCTTGAAAAATCCACGAATCGTTACTTTATCAAGCAATATTCTATCTCTTCTTCAAGCTTGTTCAAAAATGAAGAAGACCTCGAGTTTACTTTGTTGGACTTGTTAAACCTTAAGAAGAAAGGAAGGAAGGACATACTCTCTTTAATGTAAGTTTGTTGGAACCAAGTTCCTTGAACAAAGCACTAGTTCAAGTCTTCCAATACTCATGTTTCATTTTTAGACTTCCCAATTTCAACTAGCACTTTGAGTTACTACTCCTCCATTGTTTACTTGTTCATAGTGCATGGGGAATCTTTCAACGTCTCCTACATTGCAGATGAGTCCAATTGTATATCCTAAAAGTTAAAGCTTCCTTGAGTCATCTCTGTTTTGTGTTCATTGTTCAAGGATTCTCAATCTCTCAGCTATTTACCTCGATCCCTGTCATGTTCATCTCTTAGTTTGATTTATACTTATCTTCCCCTATCCAGTCTACCAATTTTCTCATGTGACTTGTTGAAGGACTCATCAATTCCTTTCTCTTCACAAATAGTTTCCTATCAGCACCTGCTAAATTATGAATAACTAGAGTGTTTAGGATAGTACATCAGGATCCACTTCCTCGGTGGTCTCCTTTGCATTGGTTGTCAGTACAACTCTTTTAACCGATATCCTGATGGTATCCTCCATGTTTTACATTAGCTACTATATTCACATGATATCATTTGTACTTAATATCATGGAATTGGATGAAGACCTTGGGTTTATAGCCTATGAAACCTAAGTTGTGCAAGATCATATCATGTTTTGTGACACCACTCTAGCTATTGAAGATACACTATTGTACTCATGTGGTTATGATCCACCTTGTAAAAATGAGTGGCCTTGTAAACTTTATTATATGATGTATATGTATCTTGTAAATGAGCTAGTGTTCCACATTATTGAACATGGAATCCTCAGTGACAATTTTGTAACAATGACCTCTATTCATCTATTTTAGGTACTTCTCTGAGAGCTATATTTTGAGTCCTCTGAGATAAATATTGTAATGTATTCAAGCCATCCTTACCCTCTAACCTCACACACTGGGGGGCATCTATTATACCTCGAAATGGCACTTCTCTCTCCGAGTAATGGCATGAAATGTGTCATCACACAAAAGGACATTATGGATAGAAGTAGTCCTAAATTTATAAGAGGTTTGGACCCTTGATACACATTGTGAACTCCAGTATCAACATTTTTTTCATATGAACTCACCTTGAATATGTGAGTTTCCTTATAACAACCTGTGTACCATATGTGAGTCTCCCACAAGCAACCCGCGTATCAATCTCAATTATTGAATACCCGATTTTCCTTAAGGAAACCCACGTATCATTCGCAAGTTTCTCTATTACAACCCACGTATTTCATTAGAATTTGTTAAAAATAAAAAGATAACTAATCATGGGGCAATTGGGGTCATTTTGGAAACCACCCTAACTCCCCTAATTATCCTAGCCTCGCAATCCTTCTTCCTAAACAACTACAAAAAGAGGAGAAGGGCTAGAGGAGAGGGGGGCCAAGGTTGGAGTCAAAGTTATGCTAGAGAAATTCCATTGAGGAGAGAATCAAGAGAGATTAGATCTAGGTTTTCAGAGAAGCTTGATCAGCCAGAGGATATGTAATGTTTCCATAAACTCTATTAATAAAGAATGTAGTTTCCTTCCATCAATGTGTAATGCATGCTTCAATTCTTTTTTAGTATTGATCTAGATTGTTCTTTGATTTAAATTGAAATAATTATATATGTTCATATCTAATATGTTATGACAGTTGAAGGTGCTTTGAGGAAGGTTATTTCTTGTTCCAGGTGTTGGAGATTGGGAGCTAAGGAGCATTTGGGAAAAGAAACCAAGCTAGGATCGACCTTCATAGAAAGGAGCACATCCTTTCTCTCTTATTCTTTAATATATGCTTGTAAAAATTGACTGTCTGTCAGTAAACCCTTAGTATGTTGGTGGCCGCAAACCCCATCCATAGAATATAATCCCTAACAACAATATTGACAATGTAGAGGGAAATATTTGCACCCAGGGTGCACAGTTGGAAGCTATGGATGATACATTGAACTTGCATGGGAAACTACTGGTAGAGAAGCAATCTCATATCCTCATTTGGGTAGTAAAGGAACGAAAGGGGGCAAGGATACAGTGAGTCAGCCTTCCAAGGACATTGTGGTGATTTCTAGTTCTGATGAGTACAAATAAGTCGCTAAGGAACCATAAATTTCCCTCCTTATGGACACTAAAGATCCTGGTGAGGATAATCTTGGTGTTTCTAAAGCAAAAACTAAAGAAAAGTTTGAAGGTGGAGAGGAAATGAGCATGGAAACTAGATCACTAGTACTGGAGCTAGTTTCTAGTTTACTTTTGGTTTTATGCAATGCTTTTGTGTGGTATACCTCGGTCAATATAATAGGATATATAGTGCTTAAGGGAAGTTAGTTTTTCTAGAAAGGTCCATAATTTTGTGGAAGATTGTAACTGCAGTTAATTTTTCCTTTGATATTCTTGAAACTTTGAAGCTTAGCTAAATTATTTTGCACTGCTTTGTTGATATTTATATTATCCTTTTATTAATATACAAACTCATTTTTGTTAAAAAAAACATTGTCCCTAATATATTTAATATGTGACAAAAGTAGAATTGGAATGTAGATATGTGACTCATAAAACTTCGGTCTCTTCAAAGTAATATGTACTCTACCCTTTCAAAAAAAATCTAGACATCCCCAATACCTCTAAAGTGCCCACCATCCATGTATGAGCATATGATGCCATGAAACTACATTTTATCCTACCTCAATTTCAACATCACCTACTCCAAATTCAATTTCAAGTATCAACCTTTGTAGCTCACTTGACATCTTCCACTCTCAAACATCTAACTTAGAAGTCTTAATCTAATCCAGAGTGTCATAGATCACTACAATTGAGCCTTCCCTTCCACTGATGCTTTGACCTGAAATACAAAATCCCAAGATGTAAAACTCCATTTTTTTCTAGTATCCACACACTAAAACCACCACATGCTTCACAAAAATATTCCTTTACATCTATTGCACTCATTTATGCCTTTCTAAAACACATTGGTATGATTCTTAGGTGTTGATGCTCTAATGGATTCTTCTTCTACCAAGTGTGCTAGGGGTCGATTCATTCATATGTTTAGCTTATGTATGCTTTAGATTTCTGTGTTTTCCTTATGAGCACTTTTCATTCATTCGTCACTCTTATTATAGTCATTGTTGAATGAGAGAGTCATCAAACCACTATGTGACTAACTTTCCATACCTATTTCCAATGTTTAACTAGCTCTTATCTTATGATTTCTTCTTTCTACCCAAATGGAGACAAATGATCCAATCCTTTTCTCATTCCTTCTAATTGAGATCAATGATTAACTTACCATTTTGATTCCAATATTGATTATTTTGAGACTAATTCATCTACGTTGCCATCAAACTATCAATTATTTATTTAATTTATCTTTATGTTCTTGAATAAATTTTAGATAATATTCTTCCAATAAACAAAATCAAAATAGTCATCTTAACTTTTCTTTCTTTAATTTATATTCTTCATGTTTCCTAAAATTCATACTTTATGAACAAAATAAAATCAATGAACTCAACTTTTAGTCAACCATTTTTAGAAAGAAGTTTGGTATTGTCTCTACTTACAAGGCATTTTGACGTATAGAACCCACACAAACTTTATTTCACTTGCCTCTAAATATGCAAGTCAAAGATCCACTAACCCCTCTCATGTGAGATATAATAACTGTTATAGGATGTTAAAAATATAAGATTAATCATATAAAACTAAAACAAAAAATATAAAATAAACATAAACATAAAAATATGGAAAAAATAACCTAATACATTCAATAAACTAATTCTCCATTCAAAGAGTAAACTATTTAGGAAAAACACTCTTATGAGTATTCTAATGCATCTACCCTATGCCATATCCAAAACATTACAAAAATACTTTACTACTTACCTATGTAGAATTTCCCTCTCACACACTCTTCTAAATATTCTACTTATCAATTCTTATGGTTTTGGGTATGCCTCGACACACACACATATATATAAACTTTTCATATTCACAACATGACAAGAAACTTTTCATGTATCTAGTAAATACTAGACATAAAACAAAAACTTATTAACATAAATTATAAACTATTTTGATATTTTATTTTTATTTTTCACACGGATAAGAGGTGGTTCATCATTTGTTAGAGGGCTAATCCACCTGTCATAATGTCATATCGGCACGAGAATCGATATTACATTCATACATAACTCATATATTCATAGTAGCTCAACAAGAGCATACATATCACTTATAAGAATTGAATCCGGGTAAAGAAGATAGCATTCATTTCTCCCAACCACTCAAACTATAACCAATGAACTAATATTTTAATAACAATATGTTGAGGCCTGGAAAATTGCAGGCGACGACAGCAAGGGATTCTCCCCAGTCAACGTTCCCAACTAGCCCGTGACTGTTTGGTATGGGGAATCCGTCCGGTTTGCGGTCCGGCTACCGTAGGTCAAGGAACAAAAATAAAGGGTTTTACCGGTTATGGCCCGGTCCACCGTGTATATTTTTTGTATTTTTTTTTAACTTTAAGTATGATATGCAAGTGCCTATCTAACATGCAGATTGATAAAGAATACGAGGAGCGGTCACAATGTGATGCGCAGGTTCTTACCTCTCGTCTTAAACTCTCTCGCATCTAAATCACACACAACAGAAAACAAGACTAACTGAGTTGTCCCTAGGGAGCAAGATTATCAATTAATGAGTAATGTATTACTATTCATGTATTAAGATAAATCACAGGTAGTTGTTCTTTGAATCAAAACACATAAACATAAATGAAGATATGCACAACAAGATAGCTCATTGTTTGTTAAAACATTCATTACTCACAGTGGAAATCATCATAAAATAAACCAGAGAACATTCGTACAAGAACATAGGTTCAGAAAGTTAGAACGATCTCACAGTTAATGAATCACAGCTGAAAATGAAATAGTTCCCCTTCAACATCATTCATTGCATAACATTTGAACATTGTACCCAAAACTTTCTCCAGCAGGCCAAATTGTAATTATATTATTGCAAAACAAAATAGTTCATCTTACAACAAGTTTTTCACAAGTCTCATTGCGAAAAATCCCATCTTTCCTCTTCCTTTCCTCAATTTATACAAAAACCAGCAAAACCTTTGGGTTTCCCCCCCGACTCGTAACTTTTGGGTTCCCCAAACCGTTTTGTCTTTTGTGAGTGGTCATGATTCATACGAACGTTACATTTCAAATCAAGATTAAGAATTACAACACTTTGTAAGAAAGACCGGCCTAGTAATCGACGAACCCCCAAAGCCTAAGACCCTCTTCTTAATGATTATGCATCGTGATCCGATGGTCCTTTTGATATCCTGTCAGTCTTAGATTTTCTCTTTCTTCTTTATGCTTCAGCTTTTCCTTTCTTCAGCCAATTTCCTTTTTTGCAGCAGTAATCATCAACTGAATCTAGAAAATATCATAGGTTTGTCTACAATCATATGAACAACTCATCATTAATCCAAACTACCTTCAATAAACATAAACCAAACTACCAATAAAACCAGCGTTAAAAGTGAAACTTGGTACTGCATTTTCAACGTGAAAATCTTAACTTGATAAAAAACAAAGAACATTTCCTCATTCATGAAACAAGTTACAAGCTCATAACAATGGCAGGAAAACGACCAAGCATCGGGCATATAAAAATCCCCATCGACGAATCGGAACACTTGACATCGGTCGGTTAGTCTGCTAAGAGACTGCAACAGCGAGTGACCCATGGTCTAGGGGTTTCGAGCACAACAACTCGTTGGTGAAAAAATAAAGTACTAAAACGGGCATCATACATCGACGGTCGGAAAGTTATTTAATCGGACGGTTAGTCTGCTAAGGGACAGCAACGGCAGGAATAAAAAATACACGGCCTCCACCCAAAGTCATAAATTGCTCCGATAGCGAAGAAAACACAAAGAAAAGCCATAAGTCCACGGGCTCGGTAAATACAGGAGCTATGCATCGAAACATTCATTGTTTAGCTTCCGCAACAACGGCTCTGCAAGGAACTACGGCTCCGATACATTGTACTGAAAACTTTCGATAGCGAAGAAAAAGAAATAACCGGTAAATCAAAACTCAAATTCAAAAGGCAGCATCAGCAAACAACGACATCCATTCAACAAGCATCCTCAAAGATCAAACTTGCAGTAACATTAAGCAATACTAATCAAACTAAGCAAGACAAAATTTGAAAGGAGGGTCCCAATTTTTTAGAAATTTGCGAAAAAGTTGCTGCTGCAACAATTGGCGACTACCTGGTGAGCCTAGATATTTGAATCAATTCCTCCTTAAGTAACAAACTGTTCAACAATTGAATTATTCTATATGTCTGTATTCCTACAATGGCAAACATACGTACTCTAATCATTAATGATAGTCCAATCTGTTAGGAAATGGAAACCCAAAATCTCCAAGTCAGGATAACTCTTTTGAAGCTATGTAGATGAGTTTCATTTTACCTCTGTCTTTGGGTAGCTTCCAGCTTGGACACCACAAGAATGTAACATATGGTAAACAAAGATATTCATTTGTTCCTCATTTCCATGCCATTTTGCATTTTTGTGTGCTTGTGGACTTTTTGGTCCTTTTGAGTCCTCCTCATGCCTTTCTCTCTAAATTTTTATTCAGGCTCCTCTAGCCATAATGTCCTTTTAGGTGAGAGATGTATTTAATTTTCAGCTCACACACGGAGAAGAACTTTTGGCAATTTGGTGTTTATATGATTTGGTACCTTGCTTTGATAGATATTTCTTATTTTAGGAGTTTTGACTCTTATTCGCCTTTAGGCTTTCAATTCTTGGCATGTGATCATTTATATATAATATACTGTTTACCTTGCTTCCTTTCTGTGGGTCTTTTGCTGTTACCCCCTAAGACATTTTAGATGTGAAATGGATGGAGCCTCAAAATAGTATTCTAGACCTTTTGATCCTGAGTTATTTTTCAGGGATTACGCCGAACTTCAATGTGTTCATAGCCATTTAAGAAAACTACTTACTAGAAGAAATTCCATCAGATTCAAACAATAAGATACAGTCTAATACCCAAAGATCTCAATTAATCCAGAACTCTGATGCTTTCCATGCAACCAAAAGTTTGCCTCTTTTATTGAAATCAAAAAAAATCTAAACTAAAAACAAAACCGGAATGAAATAAATCAAAGTGGACAAACAAATCAATTTATTTATGTACAAAAAAAAACAAGAAAAATAAGGTTTAAGAACTAAACCATTTACTGGTAAGTTCTCCTCCCACCCATGTAAATCTTGCAATTTATAGGTTGAGGGGCCAAGTTTGCTGCAATCTAGAAAGGGCCTACCCATAACTATTGAAACTTCGTGTGCTTTCCCTTCTCATCGTGCGGGTTTTACCACTTAAGAACCAAGTCTCCCACTTCAAATTCTTTTGTTCCAGCTTTGTGCTTATCAAACCACCTTTTCATTTCCTCCTGTTGTTGCTTGAAACGTTCTCTGGCTTTGGATCTAGACTCCTCCGCCTTTAATAGATTATGGATTCTAAGTTGCAGGATTTCATTATCTGTACCTCTAGATTCTTGGGCTATTATGGAAGAGGGTAGCATAATGTTAGGAGGAAGTATAGCTTCTTTTCCATAAACAAGGGTATATGGTGACACGCCTAAGGAATTATTGGGTGTGACCCTATCAACCCAAAGAGCGTTTGGTAGTGCTAAATGCCAACTTCTCTGGTTTTCTATGACAGTATTTTTCAAAATCCTAATCAAATTCTTGTTCGTAGATTCTGCCAAACCATTTCCTTGTGGGTAATAGTTGGCGGAATAATGCAACTTAAATCCTTTTTCATGAGAAAATGTAGTTAATCTAATGGAAGAAAAATAAGCAGCATTATCGAAAACCAGGGAAATTGGAACCCCAAACTTGGTCATAATATGATCCTGCAAGAAATCCATGATCATATCTTCATTGACTTTATGTAGCGGAATGGATTCGACCCATCTAGTGAAATAGTCAGTTGTTGTTAAAATATATTTGTGCTACAAGGAATAATTTGGTTTTTTTTCTCCAATGATATCAATTCCCCATTGCTCAAATGGTTCCGTTATCATAATCGGCTTCAATGGTTCTGCTGCTTTGGCTTGTCTTCCCCCACACCTCTAGAAGATATTTCACTTTCTAACATAGGCATGAGCATCCTTGAACAGCGTGGGCCAATAGTACTCGACTCTGAGAATCTTGTGGGCGGTCGTATCTCTGAAAAAATGACCTCCAGTAGGCCCATCATGCAACTCAGTTATGACCTTTTTTGTGTCTTCCTTCTCTAAACATCTGAGAAGGACTCCATCGTAATTCTTCCTAAATAAAATTCCATCAATGATTTGATACGCAACTGATTTAAGGCACAACGCTCTTCGCTACTTGGAATTTCAATGTTCTGGCAACACACCTTCCTGAAGGTAATAAACAATGTCTCATTACCAGGAATATGGAGCTGTGAAAAGAGGACATACATCCATCATATGTAACTCTGCTTCATTTTCCCAATTGTTTTCTTCACTCCTATTACCTTTAGCCATTAGTCTACACAATCCTTGCCCTCTAACTATGGAAGTTGGCTTGAATTCAAGATCATACTCTTGTAAATATGTTACCCAATTGCCTCTTCTTTCTCCCAGTTCTTTTTGCACGAAAAGAGACCTCACAGCTGGGTGTGGAACTATTACCTTTGTCCAGTTCTTAAGTATGTAAGGTCTGAATTGTTTTACTACTTTGAAGACTGCATAAGCTTGTTTGTCCACAGCTGGGTAATTTAATTCGGCCCCCTGCAGACCAATGCTCATAAATGATATGGGGAACTCATCTCCCCCATCTTCCTTCTGAGTAAGCACCGCTGCTAATGAATCGTCAGATGCGAAAGTGTACAGAATAAAATCCTTCTCATAATTTGGAATTTTGAGAGAGGGTGCATGAACAATAGATGTCTTTATGTTACTGAACGCATTCTTCCCTACTTCAGTCCACTTGAATTGTACACTTTGCTTCACCATTTGCTGCAAAGGCTTAACAATTTGGGTGAAGTCCGGCACAAACCTTCGCACGAAATTTATTGTCCCCATAAATTATTGCATACCCTTTTTTTTATGGGGTAAGGGGATCTGTTCAATAGCTTTGATCCTTTATGGGTCTATGGAGATCCCCTTCTTAAAAACCACGTGACCCAGTAGCTTTCCTTCTATAACAGCAAACACACACTTCTTGGAGTTTAATGAGATACCATATTTTTGGCAACGTTCAAAAATCTGTTTTAGATGGAATGCATGTTCTTCTCTTTTCTTTGAGAATATTGTGATGTCATCAAGGTATACCACCACACTGTGGCCGATCAGCCCGCGGAAAGCTATATCCATAGCCCTCTGGAAAGTAGCTCTAGCGTTTATGAGTCCAAAGGGCATCATTCTGTAAGCAAAAGTCCCCCATCTCGTTCTAAATGTAGTTTTGAGTCTGTCTTCTTCAACTACTAACACTTGATTGTAACCAGAGGATCCGTCTAATAAAGAAAATAACTCAGAACCAGAGACCATCTGCAATATCTGTTCCATGGGTGGGACTGGATAATTGTCTCTATCTGAAGCGCAATTTAAATTTCTGAAATCCACACATAGTCTAATTTCTCCAAATTTCTTCCTTACTGGTACCAGATTTGAAACCCATTTCGAATGTCTGACTTTGAAGATAATTTTAGCATCCAACAATTTCTTTACTTCATTTTGAATTAAAGGCTCTAGTTTTGGATGCATTTTCCTCAAAGGCTGTTGATAAGGCTTGACCCCAATCCTAATAGGGATGGCATGCTGAATAATCTTGGTGTCATATGTTTTCAAATATTCATACGTCCAGGCAAACACATCTTTGTATTGTTTAAACAAACTGATAAACTTATTTCTTTCACCTGTGGAGCAACACTTTCCCAAATTCACATGTTTAGGCTCAATTTCAATGCCTAAATTAATCAACTCAAACTATAGAGACGAGCTATGAGTCTTAACATTTCATGGCCTTCTGAATTTATCGTTTAGATCAAACATCCGCTCTAAAGTCCTGACTCCTTTAGGAATAAAATTATCGAATTTTAGCTCGGCTTGATGTTCTTCATCATCAATGATTGCCCCTTTGAAGGTTTCGTCACTTGTCAAACATTCCAGAATCTACTGATCATCATCAAAAACTCGTAAATTGGTAATCATATCTGGAACCGAAGGTATGAAAAGCAATTCAATAGAACACCTGTTATTAGAGGGTACAAGCCTCGCAGCTGAGGTGGCTAACAAGTCAGCTGCTGCATTCTTAAGTATAGGAATCGATACAATATTAAATGCATGAAAACATTTAAGCAAATCCCATACTTCATTTTGATAAGATTTTAAATGAGGGGAAATGCAATGTATTTGATTTCGAATCTGTTTTACAATTATTTCAGAATCCCCATACACTTTCAGATTTTCTACTTTTAATTCAATTGCTTTTCTTAGTCCCTGAACTAATGCTTCATACTCGGCTGTGTTATTGGTGCATTCAAACTCTAACCTACATGAAAGAAAATGTTTATTTTTCTTAGGATCAATCAAGACACAACCAGTTCCTGATCCTTCCAAATTTTTAGACCCATCAAATAAAAGAGTCCAAAAATTGCCTATTACTACTGTACATGAATTATCATCTACATCTAAAGCTAAATCTACTATTTTACAATCAATTTCATTAGCCTAAGAAAAACGAAGGAGATCAGGTTGGGTTTCTGATGTATTGTTGGCTTCTTCTGCTTGGTAGTTTCCTGGTTCTAGCTCAATGAAGTAATTCCCCAAAACAGAATTCACTAGTTCATTCTTACCTTCTAACTACATGACATTGTGTTTCATGTGGGGATCTCTTGTAATTTTAATTTGATTTGGGATTCCTTTATAAGGTAACCATAGATGTGACCAGTCGAAAGCAAAATATCCATTCAGCTTTGCTGACCAATCCCTACTCAAAACAAGTCCATATGTCTCAAGTATGTCTGCTACTACAACATCAATGAACTGACATACCTTTTCATTTGAAGATAGTCGAATTAAAACATCCTCCATTTCCCCAATTACTTTCACATTTGTTCTATCTAACTGAATGACCTTCTAGGTAGATGGTTTAGGCTGTCCATTTATCTTCTTGTAGACTGACAGCGGCATAACATTTACTGATGCCCCTGAGTCTACTAGACAGTTGTGCACATTATAATTGAAAATTTCGAAAGGAGAAAAGGTGGAGTTTGTGTTTAGGCTTACCTCCCACACTTGCTTCACCAATTTCTTCTTCTTGAGGTTGATTGTCAGTGGGCAACTTTTCTTCTAGCATTTCAAGCTCTTTCAATAACTTTTCTTTCTGTTGTGGCACATTACACATCTCAAAGAGTGAAATATTTGCCTTTACATTTTTGATATCCTCCACAATGTCATACTCCATCTTATGTTCTGTGAGATTCGTTTTTACATTATTTATTTTTTCTTCAATGGGCCTAGTAGGCATGTTGGTCTGTTTCAGATTTTGACTGGTAATGGTAAATTCAGGAATTTTATTAGCTGTGGTTTTTTTCTAAAATTTCTTTACATTCTTTTGGAGTCTCTTAGTTTTCGGGATCGTTAACCTATCATCTTTAGTCAGCCCTTGGCTTCTCGTTGTCACATTTGCTTCTAATAGATCCTCATCTCTCAAATCACTTTCCTTTTCGGTATCGAACATCGAGACACTGTCCCATAAAACCATGGCATCATCCTCTTGCTGAGTCTGTTGATTTGTTATCATTCTATTCCTCATCATTTGCCTCTATTAGTTTTGAGTCCAGCAGCTGATTCATCACTAAGCTCATTGAATTTATCCATTGTGGACAATTTTTTTCAGAATGGGGCTGCTGGTGAAAAGTGCAAAAGTTATCCATACCTACTTCCGTTAAGTTCATTGATGCAAGACTATGTGGAGGTGGTTTGGATTGATTACTATCCTCTCTTTTCTTATAATAAGGTTTGTAAGACTTCTGAGCCGCCTTCTCCTTTTCCAAGTCTATTATTTTGTTGGAAAGCTTCTGCATCATCTTCACCATTCCTTCGAAGTCCTGTGACTGTTCTTCTTTAGGCTTAGTAAACGACAAATCTTTCTTCCCAAAAGTTTTCTCTCTTGACTGCTCCGGATAATCTTCAATGCTCTCCTTTTCAGCCTCTACTCTCTCTGCTTCCTCGTAAGTCTTTGTTAGCATAGGTTTAGCTTTCATCTTGGAAAACATGGCCAAATCAGGTCCTAGAGCTGAAGTATAATATTCAATTAGAACTTTATCCGAGGGTTTGTCAGTTTCATAAAAGTTTTTAAGATAGGCTGCAAACCTTTGAGTAAAACTATGCACCTTCTCTTTTCTTTCTTTCTTTAAAGCGCAAAGTCCTTTCACGAGTGCTACATGAGTCTTCTGGGCTGTATATTTGCTTTTGAATATCCTTTCAAAAGTATCCCAGTCTAGGATTGAGTTTGCAGGAAAACCAAAATACCATGATGTTGCTGCTCCTTTAAGGGTATGCGAAAAAAGTCTACAGACTACATCCTCATGTTCCACAACCCTTAATCCTTCTATTGCCAAGTAGAAACTTTGCAAATGGTCATCTACTAAAATCTTCTCATTTGGATCAAACTTGGGTAGCATCTTCTCAAAAGCTTGAGGTAGGTCATGCAAAGGAGGTGCTAGCTTTAGAGGTGATCTGGCTTTCCAAGCAGGTGGTGGATTTGGTGGGTTAGGTGGCTGATTTGCATTTACACCTGCCATGAGTTTGGGTGGAGAGTGAGGTGGTGAATGAACAAGAGTATAGACAGGTGAACCGTTAGGTGTATCAGGGCCTATCTGATTCAAAGGTTGAACAACTTCCTATAAAGCTATTTCTACAAGTTCTTCCCAATCTCCAACTAACACAGAGTCTTCCAATATAGGACGATCTTTCTTCTTGTATTATCTTCTAGGTAATTCAGGGATAATTGGTAATCCTCCAATCTTCTTCACATAATCCCTAGTGTGTCTTCTCAGATCATTAACAACTTCATTGTCCACAGAATACAAATGTTCTCTATTCTCTTCAGGAATCGGATTAGGAAAAGAACTGCTTTCAAAACTATCACTGGTGCTGTAATTTCAAGGAAATGGGTTTCCTCGGCCAACCATGCACTGGTGGCCCTCCTTCTAGCGTCAGAACTGTTGAGGCCTGGAAAATCGCAGGCGACGACAGCAAGGGATTCTCCCCAGTCAACGTTCCCAACTAGCCCGTGACTGTTTGGTATGGGGAATCCGTCCGGTTTGCGGTCCGGCTACCGTAGGTCAAGGAACAAAAATAAAGGGTTTTACTGGTTACGGCCTGGTCCACCGTGTATATTTTTTGTATTTTTTTTAACTTTAAGTATGATATGCAAGTGCCTATCTAACATGCAGATTGATAAAGAATACGAGGAGCGGTCACAATGTGATGCGCAGGTTCTTACCTCTCGTCTTAAACTATCTCGCATCTAAATCACACACAACAGAAAACAAGACTAACTAAGCTGTCCCTAGGGAGCAAGATTATCAATTAATGAGTAATGTATTACTGTTCATGTATTAAAATAAATCACAGGTAGTTGTTCTTTGAATCAAAACACATAAACATAAATGAAGATATGCACAACAATATAGCTCATTGTTTGTTAACACATTCATTACTCACAGTGGAAATCATCATAAAATAAACCAGAGAACATTCGTACAAGAACATAGGTTCAGAAAGTTAGAACGATCTCACAGTTAATGAATCACAGCTGAAAACGAAATAGTTCCCCTTCAACATCATTCATTGCATAACATTTGAACATTCCACCCAAAACTTTCTCCAACAGGCGAAATTGTAATTATATTATTGCAAAACGAAGTAGTTCCTCTTACAACAAGTTTTTCACAAGTCTCATTGGGAAAAAGCCCATCTTTCCTCTTCCTTTCCTCAATTTATACAAAAACCAAAAACCAGCAAAACCTTTGGGTCCCCCCCCCCCCCCCCCCCGACTCGTAACTTTTGGGTTCCCCAAACTGTTTTGTCTTTTGTGAGTGGTCATGATTCATACGAATGTTACATTTCAAATCAAGATTAAGATTTACAACACTTCGTAAGAAAGACCCGCCTGGTAACCGACAAACCCCCGAAGCCTGAGACCGTGTTCTTAATGATTATGCTTCGTAATCCGATGGTCCTTTTGATATCCTGTCAGTCTCCGATTTTCGCTTTCTTCTTTAAGCTTCAACTTTTCCTTTCTTCAGCCAATTTCCTTTTTTGTAGCAGTAATCATCAACTGAATCTAGAAAATCTCCTAGGTTTGTCTGCAATCATACGAACAACTCATCATTAATCCGGGCTACCTTCAATAAACATAAACCAAACTACCAATAAAACCAGCGTTAAAAGTGAAACCTGGTACTTCGTTTTCAACGTGAAAATCTTAACTTGATAAAAAACAAAGAACATTTTGTCATTCATGAAACAAGTTACAAGCTCATAACAACGGCGGGAAAACGACCAGGCATCGGGCATATAAAAATTCCCATTGGCGAATCAGAACACTTGACATCGGTCGGTTAGTCTGCTAAGGGACCGCAACGGCGAGTGACCCATGGTCTAGGGGTTCCAAAGCACAACAACTCGTCGGCGAAAAAAGAAAGTACTAAAATGGGCGTCATACATTGGTGGTCTGAAAGTTATTTAATCGGACGGTTAGTCTGCTAAGGGACCGTAACGGCGGGAATCAAAAAGACACGGCCTCCGCCCAAAGTCATAAATTGCTCTGATAGCGAAGAAAACACAAAGAAAAGCCATAAGTCCGCGGGCTCGGTAAAGACAGGAGCTATGCATTGGAACATTCGTCGTTTAGCTTCTGCAACGACGGCTCTGCAAGGAACTACGGCTCCAATACATTGTACTGAAAACTTTCAACAGTGAAGAAAAAGAAATAACCAGTAAATCAAAACTCAAATTCAAAAGGCAGCATCAACAAACAACGACATCCATTCAACAAGCATCCTCAAAGATCAAACTTGCAGTAACATTAAGCAATCATAATCAAACTAAGCAAGACAAAATTTGAAAAAAGGGTCTCAATTTTTTAGAAATTTGAGAAAAAGTTGCTACTGCAACACAATATAATTGCTCACTTTTCACTATATTACATTCACATCTTCTACTTACTATAACATAAAGTGTACTTCGTTTTTATTTTAATATAATACATGTTATGCAGTGAAAAGAAGACATGAATCCATATCGTTTGCTCAAAGCTCACGCAGAAACAACACTTAATAAACCATTTGGCAAGTTCTTTGACCTGAAAAGCGACATGATCCTTTCTTAACCTTCAAGCAATTGAAATTTGGCGTGTAAGAGTCCAAGAGTATCCATAAATATAAAAAGCAAACGTATTGAAATAGTAACGGAAAGTTCAAAACATGTCTACCAATGGATTTGACACCTAAAGATGCTATCCAAGTGAAAACAAAAAACACATCAAGATGCTAAAATTAAAATTATCTATAAAGAGAACATGATAGTTCGAAGAGTAAGATAGAGAAGAATATAGTTCCAAATTTTATAAATATATAATTATAAAAAGAAAAGAAAAAATAGAAAACATGTCAAATTAATATATATAAAATACATTAAAAAAAAATTATATATATGGGTTTTTAGGTTTTTTTTAGCTTGGAGGGAGATTGGCGCTGGTTTGCTTAGTCTTGGTGGCCCTCTTGGTCTATTGGTTCTTTATTGTTCTTTTGCTCTAGTTTGTTCTAGGATTGTTTAGGAAAAAGATCTTCAATTTTCTTTGGTCTAGGATCGATCAAAGTAGTAAGATTTATATGGTTAATTGGGCCAAGCTTTCTCAACCAAAAGAGTAGGGAGGGTTGGGATATCAAAAATCTTCGCTACTTCAACATGGCTCTTTGCATGAAAAACTATTGGAGAGTATTGTATATGGTAAAGGTTTGTGGCACGAGGTCATCAATTCAAAATACTTGAAAAGTAATAGTGACTCTTGTTGGCTTAGGAATCCTCGAAAATCTTCAAAGTGGGTCTCTCTATTTTGGAATGGTTTTCTAAGGATTTTACCTTGGATCAACAAAAGGATTTCGTGGAAGATTGGTAAAGGTTCAAATATGCTCATAGATATTGACCCCTTTGTTGGATGTGGTGAGCACTATACTCTCAGCAACAATCTTCGTGAGTACTTAAGGGGCCATGGTTTCATCACTATTGGTCAGATCAAAAGTCTAGGCTAGCTTGCTTACAAAGGATCTCACTAGCTTCAAGCAGAGGACCTGGGGATTCAGGGTTTTTGGGAATCTGAATGGTCTACTTATATCAACTCTTTGAATTATGTTGGCATCAGGTTTTCCTCGTTAGAAGATTCCTTAGTGTGGGATTGGAACAACTCTAATGGACATGTAACTAGACTACAAACTTGGGTACTAGATCAAAAGGATTTGATGGAATAGTGAAAATAACTAGACTACAATCTTCAATATGCATGCAATGCAATATAAGGAAACTAGCTAAAGAAAGAAACAAATCATGATATAAATAATGTTTGTTTTATATTATCAAAATAATAGAGATTATGATACACGCCTTGGTATTGGATGTAGTTGATGTGGACCTCTACAACCAACCTAATGGAGGGTTCTTCTTCTCCTTTGATGTACTACTGCCAACAAAGTGATGTATGTGAAAGACTCCAAATAATGGAAGAAAAGGGATGCAAGATGTTATCTCTCTCTTTCTCTAGGTAATTGAACTCCATAACCTTTCTCTTATGAATATATATGGTTTCATGGAATGACATTGAGGGATTTATTTAAAGAAATGGATGTATACACTTCATAGATTGAGCTCTTATTTAACTAATCAATTTTCATTAATTACTTAGTGGGATAATAATAGATATTGGAGACCATATCAAATATTATTTTTAGAAATATTGGTTTAGGAACATCCACACTTATCCACTACACCTTTTTCGAAAGTGTACAGTGATCAATAGTAACCAAATTCTATTTTTTGGATCCACGTCACCAATTTTAAGGCTTTTAGTGTGATGGGGTTGCACTAATTTTTAGGAAAATCACATGTAATGGCCTTTTATGGTCAACCCCAAGATTTAGTTTGGTTTTTTTATCATATTATTGAATTCATATGGTGATTAAGGTGTTGGAAATGGGGTTAATATTATTGGAAGTAATGTATAATAATTATGTTGGTCATGACAAAGGTGAGTGAAATTACAGTCTTAACATTTACATATATTATAAAATAACATTACCGTATAATATACTACAAAAATATACTTCACCGATCAAGTTTGTATGTCATAGCAATAAAAAATATTTAATATAATTTTAATACCCTAAAATAGTTCTAATAATTTAAATGGGAAAATGTACAAACTTTATTAGTCCACTAGAAAGAAAAATAATTCATACGAAATTATGTGGATTTACTTCATTATATTAGAGTCTTTCACACGAGTCTAGTTCACCTAAGCTTTCCACACATGTTGCTACCCAATCCTACCCCTCTAATATGGCAATAGATTATAGATTTGATAGCCCGAGTTTAAGAGACCCCTTCCAAATATGTTGTATACCTAATGCTACCCCTCTAATAGCAATATATTATTGATTTGATAGCCGAAGTTTAAGGGACCCCTTCCAAATTGTTTTTACTAAAATTTAATATTCTAATTTATAATTTTTCTTTTCTTCAAAGGTATTAAAATATTATATATATATCACTGAGGGTTAGTGTAAGTGGTCATGAGCTAGATATGAGATCTCTTCCCTTAAAGTTGGGGAAGTCACAGGTTCGACCCTCATGATCCCTTAAAGGTTAGGCTCTGTAATTAGAGCTTACAGTTTGCCCCACTTACCATCCATTAATCATGGAGAAGTACTCAAAGTGTTTTCAATGAGGTTGTCTATCGAAGGAAAAAAAACAAAGAAACACACACACACACCCACATATTATATATGACATAAAAATAGTGTTATTGGTTGATTTTGCTTAAAGGAATTAACATTTCATGGTTAATATTTAAGTGTGTGTGTGTGTGTGTGTGTGTGTGTGTGTGTGTGTGAGAGAGAGAGAGAGAGAGAGAGAGAGAGAATTAAAAGTATCACATAGTGGGTAGATGGATTGGCTTGGGTGGAGGTTAGTTCCCATCAAGTCATTTATTTGATTTCGATGGGCTTCCCCTGGCTCATTGACTAGTTAAACCCCATGATGTCAAGGACCATATGAGCATGCCTCTTGGTTATTCCTAAGCATGTTGAAAAGGACTTACCATATTTTGGGTGTGGGGAACCTTCATCGTCAATGTAAAACAATAAAAAATGTATATGTATGTATGTATGGACAAGTAGGTTTATACATTGAATATCCAAAAATGTGCAATGGTTATAAGGAAAAAACAATGAGTAAGTTGTTCTCCGACTTATAGTGTTCACTTACTGAGAAATTTTATCCACGTCATATTTATGATGTTCTCTCCAAAACCAATGGTGAAAAAATATCAAATTAAACAAAAAATTTCAATTTAAACCTCAAATTCTATCCTTCTTCTCACTACATTCAACTTAATAATCTATAGAATAATGCATTGCATTTTGCATATGTTTGTGTGTTTGTTTGTTTGTTTTTGAGTTTATGATGTTTTCGAGTTTTTTTTGTAGGTTGATCAACACAAAGATTCTAAAATCATGGTTTTGAGACATGAATCAAATATATCTAGAAGCAAATAGAGTTTGGTTCAACGAGTGTAGAACTAACTGTGAAAAAATGTTTAAGAGTAAAAACCACTACTTCTTATCAGCTATTTTTAGCTTAAATGAGATTAATTCAAATAAAACTAGAGGCATTGAGAAAAAAATTGTATAAGTAAAAATCGTGGTCATGGACAATGGAAAGGTTCTCATAAAATCAAACAACATAAGCTAAAAATTAGAGATAGAACATGGAATTGGAAATACAAAAATGATTTAAAAAGTGGGGTATAAAAGAGAAAAGGTATCAATTGATTAAAATAAGATGAAAAGCCATATACAAGAGTAGTTTAGTTTGAGAAAATGGAGAAAACGCCCCAATAGAACACTTTTTAAAAAACAACTCTCATAGATTCAGAGGTGAAACAAGGAGATGGGAACAACCCTATGCCAAGTATGTGGAAATGGGGAAGTAGATACCAAGGAACAATTTCTCATATACTATGTTGTGTGCTTGCAAATCAAGGAGATGTTGAATTTGCATGTCATATATTATGATTCAACGTTCTAGAGGATCTTGTGAAAATTACAAGGTTGACAAGAAATAAGTAGATGGTTGAGAGTAAAGTGAATACGGTAGCCAACCCTTAATGGAAAGGGTAGGGGACCAAGTTCAATTGAATAAACCAAGCTCATAGATCGACCCCACAATGACACCACTAATTCTAGTTATCATCACTTAAATGAAGGATATGGTTTGTTGGTTCCTTTCTAGCACTTGTACAACAATATACCTCAACTAAACATCATTAACACAAATTTAACTAGTATTTATATTCTTAACACTACCCCTTTGTATATTTACTTTGTGACAAAACTCAAAATATAATGTAGATAGGTAAGTCTTAAAACTCTAGTCTCTCCAAGCTAGTATCTACTCTAGTCTTGCATCCCCAGGATTTATGAAGTGCCTACTATCTATGCATGAGCATATGATTCCATGAAACGACCTTTTCTCTGGCTTTAATTTCAACCTCACCTCCTACTCCAAATACAATTTCAACTATCAGCCTTTGTAGCTTGTGCAATTTAAAATATTCCACTCTCAAACATCTAACTTATAAGTCTCAATCTAAGCTAGAGTTTCATTAGGGCCCTTCAATTAAGGCTTCCCTTCCACTAATACTTTGACCTAGATTACAAACTCCCAAGGAAATTTACTAAAGCATCCCGAAGACCTATGAAGTGCCTACCATCCATGCCTAAGTATATGATGTCACATAACAACCTTTTCTCCTACTTCAGTTTTGAAATCACCTTCTCCAAATACAATTTCAAGTATCATCCTTTGTAGCTCATACAATTTGACACCTTCCACTCTCAAACATCTAACTTAGAGGGCTTAATCTAATCCAAAGTGCCATAAAGCACTGCGACTGAGGCTTCCCTTCCACTAATACTTTGACCTATCAAAATCCTTTTTTTTCTAGTATCACAACTAGCAACATTATATGCTTCATAACAAACTTTCCTTACCCCTATTGCAATCATGTATGCCTAACTAGAGCACAACGGTGTGATTCTTGTATACCAATGGTTTAATGGAGCCTTATGCTACTAAGTGTGATAAGGGTTGATTCACTCTTATGTTTAGCTTATGTATACTTTATATGCCAGTATTTTTCTTATGAGCACTTTTCATCTAATCACCACTACCATGCTAGTCATTATTGAATGGGATGGTCGTGAAACCACTATGTGATTTAATTGTCATATCTACTCCCATTGTTTATGATCACTCATCATTTTGATTTCAAAATCAAACATTTTGGACTAAACTACCTACATTTTCATCAAGCTATAAATTGTTTCTTTAATATTTCAGTCCTCAATTTTCCTTCATACTTTTTGAATTTATCTTTATGTTTTCCAAGAAATTTTTTTATATAATTATTCTTCCAATGAACAAAATAAAAATAGTTGTCTCGTCTTTTCTTTTCTTAATTTTTCATTCTTCATGTTTCCTAAGATTCATACTTTATGAACAAAATAAAATAAGGTAACTTAACTTTTAGTCAACCATCTACAAATACTTTAAGCAAAAGTTTAGTATTAACTATACTTACAAGGCATTTTAACCTTCTTCATAAAACCACAAAAACTTCATTTCACTCACATGCAAATACACAAATCAAGAATCAACTAAGCTTTTGACCTTTTTCATAGAACCACACAAACTTAATTTCCATCACCTCCAAATATGCAAATCAACAATACACTATTCCTCAAAGAAAAAATATTCAATAATTAATAATAGTTAAAACTATAGTTATATAATTTAAAAAAAATAATATCAATAATAATAATAAAAAAATGTAAACACAAATTTAATTATATTAATATTTTTAATAATAACAATTATTTGCGAACTTTTTTTTCAATACAAGAAGCAAAGCTAAACTCTTTATCTTTTATATATATAATTAAAGATAGCATTACCCATATAAATCCCTAACCTCAAAGCTCACGCAAAACATTGAATAAATAAGTCGACAAGTACTTCGACATAAAGAGCGACATTATTCTTTTCTTTACCTTTAAGCGATTGAAATTTGGCGTGTAAGAGTAATCCAAAAAAATAGATGCTATCCTTCGGAAAGTGCACAGTATAGAGTTCAAAACACGTCAAGATTGTAGTTATTCAATGTTTAAAAAGGTTTTAAGAGTTGATGTATATGAAAATTAATAATAATAATAAAGCACATTAAATAAATATAAAATATAATAATATTGTTTATATTGTTTTAAGAAAGAGAAAGAAAGTGAAGGGCAAAACTTAGAATCAATTCATACATGTTTCTGAAAAACAAGTAATAATATAACTTAGAATCAATTCACATGAAACGAGAAGATGGAAACAAACCAAGAAGTTGTGGGAAGAAAGGTTATGTTGAGTTTTTGAAAATCGGGAGTGGAATTTGAGCAACACTTCTCTTTATGCTACGGAACATAATCATAAATCAAGTAGATGTATTTCCTTTTATGCTACGGAACATAATCATAAATCAAGTAGATATCAAATCCGCATATCAAAGAAGGAATCAACATTTGAATAGCATTTTGTGCGAGGTATAACACGGTTGGTTGAGAAAACGACATGGGCAAGAATCATATGGTAGAGAGTAGAGTCCAAGGGTGACTGACCATTGATGTAGAGTGAAAGGGATTGAATCTAGTGGATTTGATCAAGTTCATGATTTGGGTACTATAATTACACCAACATCTTTAGTTATTGTATTCTCTTGAGCTAATTTCTCAGAAAAATATCACATAAAATGTAAACTATATTGTCCCATATGATCATTTTGTCTCGTGGATAGTTTTAAATATATTATTTATCTATCTCAAGTTAAACGTCAATAAGTTCACTTTCACCATATCTCTTTATCCTTGTGGAAGAGGGCCTAAGTAGACTCCTTATTGATGCCAGAAGCTCGGGAAGGATTAAAGGTATTGGTTTTGGGGAGGATTTGTTCCTTACACATCTACTTTTTAGATGATGTTCTACTAATTACTAATGGTTTGATCCAAGAAAGTACAACTCTCACGTCTTTTATCTCTCTTCTATAAATTTACAGGAATGCTTGCAAATGAAGATAAACCAACTCTGTTTTTTTCATATGTTGAAGAAGTACAAAACGGTTACTGCAAAACATTATTGGTTTTAAAACTAAATAATTACATGTGGGAATCAAGTACTTGGGATATTATAAAGCCATATAGATACAAGCAAGAAGATTGGTTTTGGTTGATCATGTGTTCGAGAAAAACATTATGGTGTAATAAATGGTTGTCTAGAGGGGGCAAACTTATCTTGGTCAAGGCAGTCTTGTAGGCTTTGCTAGTTGATTAGCATATCCTAGCAGGTATCCCGAAGGGGATTTTGGAGAAGATAAGAAAACTTTGTTTCAATATTTAATGGAGGGTAAAAGACCAAAAAGGCCCAGTCTAGCTGGAAATCTCTAGCTAAGCCAAACAGTGTAGGTGGGTGTGGACTCAAATATAATTTTGTTTTCAAGTGTGCTCTAGTGGCAAAATTTGTATGGAGGCTCATAACTAGAGAGGTACTGTGGCAAAAAATACTATTAATAAAATACATAAGACCTGGTACAATTGTAGAATGGATCCAATAAAAAACAAATATTCCAAGGGAGGATATATACATTGTAAATTGATAGTCCAACTTTCCAAATTATTGGTCTATATCTTGCTTGGATGGTGGGAAATGGAGGATTGATAAGACTTGGGTTGGATCCAGTTATTGGTTGTGGGAAAGGCAGTTTTCTTTCTTTTCCCCTACATGCTTTAATTTTGGATAGAGGTTTTCTATTCTTATCATAGGTGAGACATAGAGCAACTATTGATATTTGGAATCGGGGATGGCAGATCGCTTTATCATTGGGTTTACAAGGATATCATGCCAAAGGATGGAACTCTTTTATAGGCATACTTACTAGGGCTCACATAAGATTTTAAAATGACACAGATAAGCTCTTCCGGACCGATAATCTAGCGTGAGTTAAATATACTATTAATCTTGGTTACATGATTCAAATGCTAGATGAGAAATTGTATAAACAGTGTTGGTGGTCAGTTTTATCGAAGATAAAGACTCCCCTTAATTGTTGTATTTTATGTGGCTTATGTGGTTGGATTTGAATGGA
Source organism: Pseudotsuga menziesii (assembly GCA_001517045.1). Classification (NCBI taxonomy): domain Eukaryota; kingdom Viridiplantae; phylum Streptophyta; class Pinopsida; order Pinales; family Pinaceae; genus Pseudotsuga; species Pseudotsuga menziesii. Next base: position 346,556 of record LPNX010430734.1, read on the forward strand.
AATTTCACAACTTGGTATTTTTTTCATAAAAGAATGTGGCAAGGTCCAAGCATTTGTTATTTGTGCAAAGAGGAGGAGTAATTTGTACAACAATTGCTAGTTCATTGTAACTTTATCAACAAATATGGAAGGATGTTGGAGATGGCTCAAGCTAATAATCATTTGGAGGGAATATTCTCTAAATGCTTGTCTTCATCATTGGTTAAAGAATCATGAGTTTAAATCTATAAAGGTTTTTCCTCTCATTGTATCATGGTTTGTTTGGTTGGTCAGGAACCATTCTCTTTTCAGGGAGAAGGATACACCCTATTTTCAATCTTTCTTGTATGTACAATCTATGATGCACTTTTTCAAAGAGTTTGTTTGACCACCAAATACCAGAATGGCAGGGGATCTCTTGATTAATAAAATCTATTATCGGGGATTCTTTGATGAAGCTTTCCAAGGACCTCAGAACAACACGAGAATTGGGAGGATTTGCTTTCTATTGAATGATAATTATATTACTTTCAGAACAAATGAGAGTAGAGGAACAAATAACTCTACAAAATTGTTATCCTTGCACACTCTATTGAGACTTGCTTGGGATGAAGGAATCATATATATTCAGGTCTATGGGGACTCTGCTTTGGTGTCAAAATGGATAAATGATAAAATTACATTGAGCAATATATATTTGCATAATATTGGCACAAGAATGAAGGATATTGTAGGGGCCTTCAACAATTTCAACATCAACCTCATATATAGGGAACTAAACCTTCAAGTTGATCAACTCTCGAAGCAAGGTCTATTTTTAACTCTAGGTACCTTGATACAATCCTCAATACTAGGGAGAACAATCTTTTGACTCAAGATTTGCAAAATTTTATTTGAAGATCCAATTACTATTATGCTTTTTGTCCTTAAGATTAAAACTATAGATGTTGGAAAGTTATGGTAATTTGAAGAAAACTTTGAACATTTTGATGATCCTAATCATAACTATGAAATTTGTATATAGTTTGGAAATTTGATGAATTTAGAAAATTCTTAAAGTTTTTGAGAGCTATATAACTCAGTGGCAATCAATGCTTAAATGCACCTGAAGACTGTAATTTGATCCATTAATGGAATGAAATATGAGTTTTTTTCTTGGAAAAAAAAGGTTAAACCTCACTAAACTTACTTCCATCTTTTAAAGTAGTTTTTAGGTTTTATCTTTCTCTTTTGTTTTATCTTCTACCTTGGGTCTCATTGACTAAGTTTAGTTACTTAATAACAACATTGACTTACTATATTACTATCTTCATTATAATGAAGGAATTAAATGTTAATTTTACACATTGGTTTTAGTTTGTTATTTCATTAGTAATAATATGTTCTATATTAATTTTTGAAATGGATAAAAAAATATATTCATAAACTTTTGAAAAAATTACAAAATTTTAGAAATTTATATTACGAAATTGAAACAATGCGAAGTTGAATCACTTTGAGTTATAAATGAAAAGTATACTCCATGCTTTGGTAGAAGCTAATAATACATAATAATAAAAAAACATGGTTTCACTATGAGTATTCCTTCCTACTATCACATTATATATTTACTCTCTAAGCTTCATAGTTTTCTTAGTGTTTAATTTCAATATCTTAATATCTTAGTCGTGTTGTGGTTCCTTAGTGTTTAATTTCAATATCTTAATATCTTAGTCATGTTGTGGTTTTTTAGTGTTTAATTTCAATATATTAATATCTTAGTCATGTTGTGGAACCTTTGGAAGAAGCATCCTTTCCACCTTTTCTTGTAAATTTATCATTGAAACCCTTATTTTAGAAGAAAAATACCAATGTAGATTGAAATTCCAATCATAGACTTCTAACCCCATAAGACTTTACAATTATTGGGAAAATCACTACCAACATCAGTAGCATGGATTTTATAAACTTAAGGTCACTTTCACTGTAATACCTTTTAATAGTGTATAAGAAGACCATTGTACCATATAGTTGATTTTGGAAATGTTGATGTATTTGTAACTTCAAAATGTATTCACCTGTATATCTTATGTATTGTATCTCGATGTTTATTCCGGGAAGTGTCTGTAATGTATTGAATTCATGTCATGCCTCGATGTGCATATCAGGAGATTCAATAATGTAAACAAGTCATGTAAGTCATTGTGGGTAACCCTCCTATTGTTCAAGGCTTAAATTCCCTGCAGTTGTGGGGCCCTGGGGTTATTAGAATATCCTAGAGAAGTCAACCCTAGGTGAGTTATTGTAAGCCAGGGCAATAGTCCCCACCGTTGTGTTAAGGATAACCCTCCTTGTTGGTCAGAGGGGAAAAGTCCCCATAAGTTGTGGGGCACTAGGGTTATTAGACTCTCCTAAAGATGTCGACTCTAGTAAGTAATTGTTAAGTGAGGTCAACATGTTGGAGTGGAAATTAAGTGAACGAAAGAATATAAATAGAGAGTGAGCCTCTCTATTTATCACACACACACTCACTCACTGGGGCACATGAGTGAGAGAGAAGTTGTTGAGACAAGAGAGAGACTATTGCTGTCAGGATATCATCTTACTGTTTTTTGGGGGTTTTACTTTTGTTGCTGATTCTATCTCTGAGGAAGTTGCAGGGTTTTCTCCTTTATGGTTTCCCCAAGGAAAATCTTTTTGTCCATTGTCTCTTGTGTTTGATTGCTGTGCTTGTTATTCTCTCAGTTGAAGAACCTAAGATAATGCTAGCTTGAATGATAAAAATCTAACATGGTATCAGAGCTAACCTGAGAAGAAGACATTGCGCAGCTGCAAAAGCTAGGGCTTCTTACTTTTTGGGTCTCTCTCCACAATCCATCAGCAAAAGTATGCTAGGATGACTCTCCATTGAAGGGCGCATCTTTCTGTCGAAGCGGAATTCAATTTCGAGCATTTTCCGTTTTTGCTGCGGGAAATTAGGACTTCTTACAGAAGAGGAATTTTTGAGTGAGCCCGGTGTAGGATTTCTCTCCTCATCAAAATCGAAGTTTAGAGACCTGGGTCAAGATTTTTGGTTGGGTATAACTCCGAGAAAGTCAAACCCTAGTTTGACCTCGGGGACAAAAAACCCTAAAATACTAAAAATGATCAGTTTTGGTACATTCGCTATATCTCGGGATTGGAGAAGGCTCAAGAGATAAAACTTTCACAGGTCGAATATAAAATCCTGATTTACACTATGTCCAAATTTCAGCCTCATATTCACTATATTCTAGGAGATATGATCCCTCCAAGTTAGGGTTCCATCCTCTTCCAGGATTCATCCCTAAACAAGACACCTGGGGATAATTGCTATATCTCGGGATACAAAGGTCCAAATAAAATTTATGAAGATTTTTTAGAAAGGAAACGGACTATAATTTCTGTGGTCCAAGTTTTAGACCCAGAAGATGAAACAGTGACACATGGAATTCCGTACAACTTTGCTATGTTGAACAGTCCTGAAACAGGTCACCTTGGGAAAATGATCATAAGTCCCAATTGGTGAAACCAATTCTGATGAAACCCGTGGTTTTGGAACAAGGATAGGTGAGGATACCTCAGTGCAAATTTTTAGACACAAAGGAGAAGTATTTTTGGATATACCACAGAAACAGTATCAGGCATTTATGCAAAAACTAGGGCTTCCTGTTCCGGGAGCTTTCCTCCACTAATTTCAGAAAATGAGTACATTGGATAGCTCACCTTAAATAGGTATATATTTCTATCCAATCATATCTGAAATATTCCAAGTTTTGAAAATTAGGGTTTCTCTGACAAACCCTAGATCAGCCAGCTCCGGAACCAGGACGGACACCTCAAATCGGTAAGATCTAATCTATTGCTATTTTCATTTGAGGTTCTCATTTCAAAGTGATCTATCACATCAGCTTGATGACAAGCTTGGTGAAGTTGACAACTTCCAAGCATGGAAGTATACGATCTCTCTGAAGAAAATGAATTAGACACCTACATAAGTAGAGAGGTTCCAGTTCCAAAGGAGATGAGGCTAAAAGCCTTACACAAGAAGAACTTGGTCAAGGTCAAGAAGATCATTGCTGATTCAATCACGGATCACCTTATACCATAAGTGTCTTCCCTATAGACACCGAAAGAGATGTTTGACTCCTTGACCAAGCTATTTGAAGGGAAGAACATAAATCAGAAGATGACTTTGAGAAAACAATTATAGAATGTGAAGATCCAAAATGCAGAGACCATACAATCATACTTTACGAGGGTCTCTCAAATAAAAGAACAACTTGTAGCAGTAGAAGAAGAAGTGGAAAATGCAGAAGTGGTGATAGCCACCTTGAATGGCCTCCCAGGATCATGGGATTCATTCATACGAGGAATGTGTTTCCAGAAGGAAGTGATTACTTTCAGCAGACTATGGGAAGAAGAAGAAGCTCGACTCATAATAAGAGAAGAGAAGATGGGAGCAACTGAAGATCAAGCTCTCACCATCCAAAGAAGATACCTCAAGCGATGAGGAATATGAAGGACTCAACTCTTGAAGAACCTCTTATCCATCTTATCATTTGAATAAGAAACGACGCTATTATGAATGAAGAATATGATGAAGCTGAAGGCTCAAGAAGGAGTCTACCCACGAAACAAATAAAGATAGGTATTCAATTGTCATTTCATGATATTATTTTGTTATGCATTTGTTTATATTCAGTTGATGTACTATGCATGATAGAATGTTTGCATTAATGACAGCATACTACTAATACCCATGTGATGGGTAAGTAGCTCATGGTGCTATACAACTCTCCATTGCTACTTATCTAGACTGAAACCTCTTTGCTGACATATTGGATTTATGCACAATCTCAATGTTGTCCTGGTAGAGATGGAAGGAATCTAGAAAAGTTTCGTGAGATATGGCTGAATGTTGTATTGGCTAAAATAGTTGCATGATCATATATTTATGCATAAGAATTTGCCATTATGAACATGACTTATGAAATGTTTCTAACCATACAACTAATGCATTTGACTTGTAGAAAAGATCGCGTAAAATCGCCTACAAGCAAAGAAGGATGAGACTTGTTCCGAAGAACAAGTGAAGACAGTTCAAGAGGAAGAATAATATGACGAATGCAGCAACATCATTGATGCAGAACCTTCCAGCTATGAAGAAGTAACCAAGAAGAAAGGGAAGACCAGTTCAAGAAGAATGATGTCTAGGATGCAGTATCAATACATGAAGAGAAGTTCGTAGTTCCATCATGCAGTAGATGGAAACATCATGGGATACAAGGCAAGATTCGTAGCACGAGGCTTCTCACGAAAAGAGTGCATAGAGTACGAAAGACAAAGGGAGTATGATGCTTCACTTCAGAGGGAGTGACTACAGAAGATCCCAAGGTTCGATATGGTACGACAAGATGGATAGCTTACTGGTGACTCTAGGCTTTACTGAGAGTAAAGAGGATTCCAACCTTTTCCTCAAGGTTGAAGGTGGAAGACCAGTGATTCTCCTGTTATATGTCGATGACTTGTTCCTAACAAAAGTTGCATGAAGGAGACTTGCTGCCGTATTCAAGATGAAGGACTTGGATATGATGCACTACTTTCTAGGCATGGAGGTGTGGTAGAATCTCCCTGGGGCAAAGGAAGTATGCAGTAGAGATCTTGAAGAGGTTTGGGATGATGGAATGCAAGGCCATGACCACACCTATGGCATCAAACCTGAAGCTACTGAGTGTTTCTTCATCAGAGTCAGTTGATGCCACGAAGTATCGTAAGATGATTGGGTCCTTGATGTATCTAACAAATACAAGACTAGATATTTGCTTTGCTATGAACACCTTGAGCCAATTCTTGACAGATCCGAGACATGTTCACTTGATTGCTGCAAAGCATATTCTGAGGTACTTGAAGGGTACAGTTGATTATGGGCTCAAGTATGAGGCGAATCAAAAGATTAACCTGGAAGGTTATGTTGATTCAAATTGGGCAGGCAGTGCCATCGATAGGAAGAGCACTTCAGGGTGTTGCTTCAATATGGGATTAGGTGTGATCTCTTGGTTTGGCGGGAAGCAGTCCTGTGTGGCACTGAGTATAGCTGAAGCAGAGTATGTTGCATCATGTTTAGCTAGTTGTGAGGTAGTATGGCTGAGGAAGCTACTGCCTGATTTATTTGATCTCTAGTTGGATGCTACTGGTATATATTGCAACAACCAGAGTTGTGTGAAGTTGTCGAAGAACCCGGTGTTCCATGACAAGTCAAAGCATATCGAGATCAAATATCACTATATCAGGGATATGGTGCAGAGAGGAGCAGTAAAGCTCTAGTATGTTGCGATGGACGAACAGATAGGTGATGTCTTAACGAAGCCATTAGCTAGAGTGAACTTTGGGTACTTCAGGGAGAAGCTTGGTGTTCTCTAGATTGAGGTTCCTTCCAAGGGGAAGTGATGAGTCCGCGAGCCATTCTGACATGGTGAGAGGATTGGTTCCTTCCATGCTCAGATGTAAGGGCTGAGCCATTCTGTCATGGTGAGAGGATTGGTTCCTTCCATGTCAGATGTGAGTGCTAAGCCATTCTGATGTGACTGTAGGATTGGTTCCTACATGATAATATATAAGTGCTGAATACCATTCTCTGAATGGAGGCACCTGGTCAATTATCAGGAATACTCAGTCTGGGGCTGAGGGCCATTCTGGTGTGATTGAGGGATGTGTTCCCATATGATCAGATATAAGTGCAGGGCCATTCTGATGTGATTGAGGGATGTGTTCCCACTTGATCATATAAAAGGGCTAATTCCATTCTCTGGGAGAATGGAGGAACCTGGTCAGTTACCAGGAATCCTCAACCTGGGGTTGAGAGCCCTTCTAGCATGGTTGCAGGATGTGTTCCTGCATGGCTAAATGTAAGTGTAGATCCCTTCTAGCATGATCGCAGGATGTGTTCCCGCATGGCTAGATGTAAGTGTAGAGCCCTTCTAGCATGGTTGCAGGATGTGTTCCCACATGGCTAGATGTAAGTGCAGAGCCCTTCTAGCATGGTTGTAGGATGTGTTCCCACATGGCTAGATATAAGTGCTGAGCCTTTTCGATAGGATTGTGGGATGTGTTCTCGCATTATCAGATGTGAGTGTTGAGCCTTTTCGATAGGGTTGTGGGACGTGTTCCCTCATGATCGGATGTGAGTGTTGGGCCTTTCTGACAGGGTTGTGGGATGTGTTCCCGCATGGTCAGATGTGAGTGCTGGGCATTTCTGACAGGGTTGTGGGATGTGTTCCCGCATGGTCAGTTGTGAGTGTTGGGCATGCCTTTCTAACAAGGTGTTGGATGTGTTCTCTCATGGTCAAATGTAAGTGTTGGGCGGACCATTCTGACTTAGGGCCAGATGTAAGCACTAAAGAATACCTACTTGGAGGCTAGGCCTACAACCAGCATGAAAAAGGGCTGGCTCTGTAGAACTTCCTGTGACGACAAGAATCAAGAGATAGCACCCGTGATGATGATCCAGCAGTAATGATCCAGATCGAGTGATGATCTAGATCCAGTGATGATGATCCAAAAGTGATGATCCAGATCCAATGATGATGTCCCCGAGATGATCCAGATCGAGTGATGATCTAGATCTAGTGATGATGATCCAAATCTAGCGATGATGATCTAGATCAAGTGATGATCCAGATCTAGTGATGAAGATGACTTGAAGATGAAGATAAATTGACGATGAAGATGACTTGAAGATGAAGATGACGAGATGATCTAATTAATATAGATAAGAAGACTAGTGCTGACAAATTGTGTCAAGAGAATAGCTTCCTAGTTAAGAGGGAGTGTCGATGTATTTGTAACTTCGGAATGTATTCACCTGTATATCTTATGTATTGTACTCTGATGTTTATTCCGGAAAGTGTTTGTAATGTATTGAAGTCATGTCATGCCCCGATGTGCCTGTCGGGAGATTCAATAATGTAAACAAGTCATGTCAAGTCATTGTGGGTAATCCTCCTATTGTTCAAGGGTTAAAGTCCCCGCAATTGTGGGGCCCTAGGGTTATTAGACTATCCTAGAGAAGTCGAACCCAGGTGAGTTATTGTAAGTAGGGGCAATAGTCCCCACCATTGTGTTAAGGATAACCCTCCTTGTTGGTCGGAGGGGCAAAGTCCCCACAAGTTGTGGGGCACTAGGGCTATTAGACTCTCCTAGAGATGTCAGCTCTAGCAAGTAATTGTTAAGTGAGGCCGACATGTTGGAGTGGACATTAAGTGAATGAAAGAATATAAATAGAGAGTGAGCCTCTCTATTTATCACTCACACACTCACTCACTGGGGCGCATGAGTGAGAGAGAAGTTGCCGAGACAAGAGAGACACTACTGTTGTTGGGAGATCGTCTTACTGTTTTTTGGGGGTCTTACTTTTGGTGCTGATTCTATCTTTGAGGAAGTTGCGAGGTTTTCTCCTTTATGGTTTCCCCGAGGAAAATCTTTGTGTCCATTGTCTCTTGTGTTTGATTGTTGTGCTTGTTATTCTCTCAATTAAAGATCCTAAGATAATGCTAGATTGAATGATAAAAAGCTAACAGGGAAGAGATAGTAGTCACAACCACTTGTTTTTTTGTTTTTTGAAGAGGCGGTAGTTTATATAAATTTATATCATGAAAATTAACTAAAGCAAAGTCAAAACACTTTGATTTCAAATGAAAAGTGTACTCCTTACTTTGATGGGCACTAATAATACATAAAAGTGGCTTGTTTCACCTCGTTTTTCAATTCTTCTTTCTTAGTTTTACATTATATTTTTACTCTCCAAGCTCCATATTAATTTCATAATGTTTGATCTCAATATATTAATATCTTAGTAATGTTTTCGAATCTTTGAATAAAACATTTTCCAACTTTGTAGTTATAATGATCATTGAAACTCTTATTTTAGAAGAAAAATATCAAAGTGAAACAAAATTCCAATCATAAACTTTTTTTTCTTCAAAATAATAACTATACTTTATATATGTATAAGAGTGTTTGGCACAAATCCTACATCAAGACAGTCCATAGACAAGCATATACTCATAATAGTCAAACTAGAAAGACACCAAATAGGACAACATAGAAGATATGAAACCAGAGAAAATCTATATCACAAAAACCAGAACTAGACAAGTGGTTGCAAATTAGCCAACATCAACCATAGAACAAGAACCAAAGGATCAGCAGGAGATAGTTCTATGGAATCCCTCAGAGACTCGGGATCCACCTTCCCACCGTTCAAAAAAGAAGAAACCTATATTCGCCCGATTTCCTTTTTTTGAAAGCAAGTCAACCAAGTGGTTAAAGGACCTGAAAATATGCGATAAGGAGATATCATGAAACTTATTTATCAATGAACGAGTCCTTTTTAACCAAGATAAGAGATGAAGTATATGGACACGCAATCATTCTTTTCCCGATCAATGATAACCTTTGAGTCATCGAAGACATGGATCTCATCCAAGACAATGATGGAAGAGAAATGGAGAAGGAGCCATAAGGATAGAAGCTCACCTATAGTGTTAGAACCATATCCACAACACATCCAAAGCTTGTAGAAACAATTTGGATTCAAAAGAAACATAACACCCATTGCACAAGAGAGTGAATTTTGAATTGAGGAGCCATAAAAAAACCCCACAGGTTTATCAAATAAGATAGGGTCCAATGACTAGACTGCTTTAGAAGGCTTGTCACCTCCCATCTTTCCCTTAGGGAATTCCTTGTCAGCAACCAAACCCTTGAAACAGACAGATATGGAAGATACAGGTTTGTTTTAAAAAAAATTCCCATTGCAAACCAGCCAAATTTCCCATGAGATAAAGCAGGGTAAAGACTTCCAGGCAGGCGAAAATCGTTTCTAGGAAATGAAGCAATCTCATAGTGAACGTCCCTTCTAGAAGGCTGAATAGTTTAATTCCTATGAAACCAAATTCCAAACCTCCAATGTGAGCAAACAAGTGACAAAGATATAGAAAATAGATTCCTCATCTGATCCACACAAAGAGAAACAACTCGGGCCAATCACACCCTGTCGAGTGAGGTTGTCCTAGGTGAGCAGGAAATTGTCAAAATCCAACCACTAGAAGATTTTGAGTTTTAAAGGAATTTTCCAGGCCCATAGAGCGATATGCCACCGAAGTGGATTGAAAATGGTCTCTGCAGATTGTTGTAGATATGCTAGAGAAGTTGTCAACAACCTAGTATTCAAATTGAATGACCATTTGAGCACATCAGCATAATCATTAATACAAATTGATCCCTTTTGGAGTCCCATAATATATTGCGTCCATTCGGCTCCCAAACAACCATATAGCCCCAATTGTGTTGCTGAAATCCATCCATGTGGAATGCCAACTGTCATGCAAGGACAAACACTATGGTTCAAAGAAACATAACCTTCGAAGTGAAGGAAATATTTCAAGTTATCAGATAGTTTATAAGTGACGGGTCCCACGATAATAGGGTCCTTCCCCAACTAGATGGATTGATCGTTTCCAGTCATCCAGGCAAGCCAGATTCCACAAATTTCAAAAGCTTTGAGATGTCCATTCCAAATATTTGAAGTCCCCTTCTGCCTTTTAGTGTCACGATGAATCCATTCCACAACATAGATCTGCCTGAAATATTTTGGTTTTAAGACTTTGGTCCACAAGTTTTCACCAAAAATAGTCAGCCATAAACTCTTTCCTCTTAATGCCAAAGAGAAGTTGAAAATATTTTTAGCTCCTAGCCACCTTTTACCTTTGGCCTAGCAATACTCTTCCACTTTTCCAGATGATATTTTGTTTGCACCTGTGACTGAGACCAAGGAAAAATGAAAATATTTTTTTCTGATTGAATCTAGGATGGACCTTGGAATTTTGCACAAAGATAACCAATAGACCACTGAATTCTCCAACACCGATTTATCTAAAATCAGGCAGCCACCAAGGGACAACCAACACCAACACCAATGCTTGATTATGATATCAAATCTTTTCAATACTTAGATCCAGTCACCCACTCGGTAACCATTTGGATTAATGAAGTAACCCATATATTGTGTACCAGACAATAAGGAGTTCACATTTACCTGAAACAGATAACTAATATTATATTTTTCAGCAATGTCAACTCTGTGCTCCAAAAATTTTGACTTCTGAAGATTTATAGTGAGCCTAAAAACACAACAAAACTTTTAATCAAGTCATAGTAGAAAGTCCACTCCGCAAGGGAGGCCGAACCAAAAACCAAAATGTCATCCATGAATAAGAGGTGGGAAACAGTCAAATTGCTTCCAAACTTTATTCCTTTTACCCTTGTCGCTGAAACCCATAAGACTTTACAATTATTGGGAACATCACTTCTAACCTCATAAACATGAATTTCATAAACTTAAGGTCACTTTCATTGCAGTACATTTTAATAGCTTATTATAAGACCATTGTACAATGTAATTGTTTTTGGGAAGAGGTAACAATCCTCATCGCTTACTTTCAAGAAGAGGTATTAGTTTATAGAATTAATTAATATCATAAAATTGAAGTAATAACATTGACTTACAGATGAATGCCACGCTTACTTTCAAAAAGAGGTAGTAGTTTATAGAATTAATTGATATCATAAAATTGAACTAATGAAAAGTAAAATCACATTGACTTAAGATGAATAGTATATTCCATGCCATGCTTTGACAAGAACTAATAATACATAAAAGTATCATGTTTCACCACCATGTTGTTCAATTATTCCTTTCTTATTTTCATATAATGTATTTACTCTCTAAACTCCATATTTATCTCATAATGTTTAATATTAATATCTTAGTTGTGTTTTTAAATGAAACACTGTTTTTAGCTTTTCATTTAGAATGATCATTGCAACACTTGTTTTAGAATAAAAATATCAATGTGTAATGAAATTCCAATTATAGACTTCTAACACCATGAGGCTTTACAAATATTGAGAAAATCATTGCTAACCTCAATAGCATGGGTTATATAAACTTACTAGGTCACTTTCACCATAATACCTTTTAATAGTTTATAGGAAGATCATTAATGTACAATATATTTGTTTTGGGAAACGCTAGTAGTCCCAACCACTTGTTTATATAAATGTATATCATGAAACATAACTAGTTCAAAGTAAAAGCGTTTTGATTTACAAATGAAAAGTATATTGTTTGCTTGGGCAGGGAGTGAAAATGCTTAAAAGCACCTTTTACTAATAGAAATGTATATGTTGAAATATAACTAATCCAAAGTCAAGCTACTTACTTGCCTACTTTGACATAGAATAATCATACTTAAAACACCCTGTGTCAACATATTGTTCAATTATTCCTTTTTACTTTCACATTATGTATTTACCACCTAAGCTCCACATTGATCTTAAAGTGATTAATATTAATATCTTAGTCATATTTTCAAATATTTGAATGAAGCTTTGATATTAATATCTTAGTCATATTTTCAAATATTTGAATGAAGCTTTGTTTCCAATTTTGCATTTAAAATGATCATTAAGACTCTTCTTATAGAAAAAAATATCAATGTAGAATAGAATTCTAATCCCATAAGAATTCACAATTTTTGGGAACATCATTGCTAACCTCACTAAAATGGATTTTATAAATATAATGTCACTTTCATCATAATGCCTTTTAGTAGTTTATAAGAAGACCATTGTACATTATAGTTGTTTTTTGGACATGTAGTAGCCTTAACCACTTTTTTTAAGGAAGAGTCAGTAGGTTATAGAAAATTATATTATTATGAAATGTAAAGTCAAAGAACTTTGACTTACAAATGAAAATATACTCCTTTTTAATAGGGATTTTAATAATACATAAAAACACATTGTTTCACCTTATTGTTCAATTATTCCTTCTTAATTTCACATTATATTTACTTTTTAAGTTTCATAATTATCTCATAGATTGTAACCTTAATATCTTGAATATCTTAGGCATGTTGTTGAATATTTGAATGAAGCATTGTCTGCAGTGTTGCATTTAAAATGATCATTGAAACTCTTGTTTTAGAATAAATATCAAAGTGAACAAAATCCCAGTCATAGACTTCTAACACCATATGAATTTACACTTATTGGAAACATCACTACTAACCTCCCTAATGTGTATTTTATAAACTTAAGGTCACTTTCACTAATACCTTTTAATAGTTTATAGGAAGGCCACTGTAATATAGTTCCTTTTGGGAAGAGCTAGTAGTCCCAACCACTTGTTTTTTGCAAAGAGGTCATAGTTTACATAAATTTATATCATGAAACTAAGTTAGTGCAAAGTCAAAGAACTTTGACTTACAAATGAAAAGTATACTCATTGCTTTGGCAAGGGCTAATAATACGTAAAGCACAAAGCACATCATTTCACTTAGTTGTTTATATACTCCCTACTTTCACACTATATCTTTACTCTCTAAGATCCATATTTTTCTCATAGTGTTTAGTCTAAATATCTTAGTATCTTAGTCATGTTGTTGAATCTTTGAATGAAGAATTATTTCCAGCTTTACATTTAAAATTGATATTGAAACTCTTATTTTAGAAGAAAATATCAATGTGGAATGAAATTCCTAAATACTTTCTAAACACCTTATTAATAATTAACATGACGTTCAAATCACAAGTACATTTAATTATCAGCTCAGGGCTTTTACACTTGCGAGATGTTGTGCACTATATATCCAAGTCTTAGGAATTATTTACCAGTTGATCTTTAACAAATTATGAGCGTACTAGCAATTCAAATATAATCGAAATAAAGAATAACTCAAATTAAAATGCATTTATGTAGATGTGCTTGAGAATTGGAGATTATCAAGCCATCTTTAAAATAGAGTAATCAATAGTTTGGTTATTCTTTGGACATAGCGATAACAATCTAATAGTATGCTAGATTCTATCTCGAGAAATAAAAATAATATATGGATTATTTTTAAAACAAGTAAAATATGTTTGTCATAACTATGAAATGGAATATTCAACCTAGCATATGTGGCACTTTTTCATGGTGTCTATAGGATCCACAACATTCTGCCCTGTTTTGTGAAATCCTTGAATCTGTTACATCCTATAGCTTGCAATTCTATAGCAATTGGTTTGCAATAATGGTGGCATATAGTTCAGAGGGAGTAGCTACAACAACATATGATGTGGTGGGATTAGTGATTGATATTGGAGGGGGTTCTTCCATATGTACCTTCCTTGCTAAGAGGGAGTGTTAGATTTTGTAGCTCCTATAGGTACTTATACATTGGCTTGGTGTCTAGCATGTAAAAGTGTCTAAGACAAGGAACTCTCTAGACATACTTTGTAAAAGTGTCTTTTGTAATACTTTATTATCAATGGTATGGGAGGGACCATGGTTTTGAGCCCAAGGTATTTGCATAAAGTGAATGTTATAAAGAGTCTATGGAGAGTTGTAGGCACGATGTTATTGTTAGTGTGTGTGAGATCATTGATAGTGAGTGATTAGTGAGTGATAAGATATAAGAGAGGGACTCTCTTAGAGGCTTAGGAGAGAGGGATTATCTCAAGTTGAGATTCCCTGAGAATGTGATCAATGAGTGATCATATCTAAGAGAGGGATTCTATTAGAGGATTTGGAGTGAGTGATTCACTCAACTTGGGTTTGTCTTTAGTGTTAAGGGGTTGGGCACAATTTACAATGATTGAGTCAATAGGCCAAGCGTAGGGTGGATTCACGGATGTCGTGGACTTAGAAAGCTATGGGAGGTGGTTTGAGCCTATTTGGGGTTGTATTGACTCAGATATGGCATGTTTTATCTAGAAACTTGAAACTATAAGTGTTGTAAGAAATCTGCAATAAAAGATAAAAAGTTTGTTGGTGTTTCCCTAGTTGGGGTTTTCTAGGGTAAACTTTATGTGTCAAATGTGTTGATGATTTCCTGCTGCATTTTTGTTGCATAATTAGTTAATAACTTAGTTCGTTTATGTTCATAATTAATGATTAATTATCGAAATCAAAGATCATATCTAGGTTAAGTAAAATTTAAGAGCATCATCCTTAGTTTCTTCCTTGAATTAGAGAGATTAATCAAATGTAAGCATTTTTTTATCACCCTCATATTCATTATCTTCATTCCTTGACCATATAGGAATTTCATGATCTGCGTTAATTTTGGCAAATAGATGCAAGGTGAGTATTTTACTAGAGTTCCCATGGGAAATAGTAATGTTCTTGTATTTGCAACCAATATAGGCATCAATGTTAACTATGGTTTTCCTAAAATCAAAGGATAACCTTCCATGTTGGATTTTATCTCTAGAACCATAAAATTTGTGGGCACAAAAAATCATGATATTTTATAGGATAACTTTGGGTTTGACAGTAGATCGATTAACTAATTGGAGAATTGTAGGAATTGTCGAAGGTTGGGAAACCTAAATTTCTCCATAGTCTCCTTAGTCTGTTCTAGGATACAATTCTCCATAGTCTCCTTAGTCTCTTCTAGGATATAAATCAAATTTGCTCCATCCTTTCATTAACACCCTGGTGCACAACTTTTAGCTCAGGCAATGAACGATAGTGACCGATTGTAAGGTTTTTCTCATAGATAGATAAAGTCTCCACATTGGTCAAAGGGAATTTCTATAGAGGATGGTCCCTTCGAAACTTGGAACAAAATATGGCAATTCAACTCCTTGCTTCTTCTTATCTTTCATTGCATCCAATTTAGAATTGAGTGAGATGAGAATTTCAATCTTAAAATTATCTAATAAATTACCAATTTCATCTCTAACGGCTCCTCTTCTAGATGATCTTGTCAATATGACAATAGTGTCTATGGGACCCTTTCCATGTTTTGTATTGCCTCATGAATAATGTCCACATAACTCACAAATATCCTCATAAGTCAATCCAGAAACATTTCCTACTCCAATCAAGCTTAGTACATCGATACATTCATCCCAAATGCCTCTAAGAAGAATAGTTTGCAAAGTATTTGAATCCAACTTGCTTCAATATATGCAAATTGTATTGGAAGCTTTCAACATAGTTCTTTATATTTTTTTCCTCTTTTTGTGTCATATTGAATACTTCTTCTCTTAAGTCTGTAAGTTTGCAATAATCCTGATATTTCTTTAGGAATGTTTGTCACAATTTGTCCCAAGTCTAGACAATATTTCTTCCAAGCCCCATGAACTAGTAAAGTGTTGCTTCATTAAGGATGGATGGAGAAAACTTAAGATTCTAAGCATCCAAAGAGTAATCATAGCTTCTGGAAAGTACATCAAATTTGAAGAGAAAAGTGTTTGGATCTTCAGTAGCCTTGCCATGGAAATTTGGCAAAGAAACAAGTAGAATGTTCTTCATTTGTACTATTTCATTAGACTCTTGAATTGGAAATTCAACAGTCACAAGATCTTTTCCATTAAAGACTTCTCCTTCTTTATCAGCCCTATTGTCTAGAGGATTTATCCTCCAAATACCTGACTCTCCAATGCAAAGCATAATCACTTGTAAAACAACAAAATTCATATTCAAGTCAACACAGGTTTATTATTCATGCTGCCATAAATTAAGCATACCATTATTCTCTCTTTTGTTAGAGGTAGACATGGCCTTTTATAGGAACTCAACCTTAACAATTCGAATTTAAATTCATTTATGCTGATGTGATTTCAAATCATATATTCTCAAGCCGTGTTTAAAACAAACTAATCAATAGTATGTTTATTCTTTGAAAATAGCAATAACAATATAATAGTCTGTTAGATTCTAGCCTGAGGAGCAAACATAATCTATGGATTATGATTAAAACTAAAACAACTAAAATGTGCTTGTCATAACTATGAAATGTAATATTCAACTGCAGTGTATGTGGCATTTCTTCATTGCATCCATAAGGTCCTAAACATCCTCCCATCTTTTCTAAAATCCTTGAATCCAGTACATCTTATAGCTTGTGGTTCCATAGCAATTAGTTTGCAACATTAATGGCATATAGATCCATAACAAATGGACCAATGACAATTGTACTTGTCTAATCACAACATAATGATGTGGTAGATGTACTTATGGATTCATAGTATGATGATGCGTTTGAGAGAACTTGTGGATCCATAGCATATGCAATAATTGTGGTTCATAGACCTACAACACTTTTCCAATTGGTGAGTAGAGCACAAAATACAAAAAATCCTTTAATGTGATGATAGAAGTCAAAGAAATGGTAAATTTTGAGAGAAAGAGTACATTTTCATCAATTGCCAAATTTAGTTAAAGGAAAGATAAAAAAAAAGGTGACAAGTTACAAGTAAAGGGATGTTAAAAAGGAAAAACTAGACTTAAAAAAAAATTGCAAAATAAATCCTCACCCCATAAGACTCTATAATTATTGGGAACATCATTGTTAGCCTCACTTGTATGGATTTTATAAACTTAAAGTCGTTTGCACCATATTAACTTTTAATACTTTATAAGAAAGGCCACTTTAAATTTTTTTTTTACTTTTTTGGGAAAAGTTGTAACCACTTTAATACTGGTTTATAGAATTCTATATCATAAAATTGAACTAATGAAAAGCCAAAGCACTTTAATTTACGAATAAAAAATATAGTCTTTATTTTCCCAAAGACTAATAACACATAAAAACACTTACTTCACCTCATTGTTCAATTATTTCATCTTACTTTCACACTATATATTTTTACTCACGAAGTTTTATATTTTTTCATTAATATTTAATCTTAATATCATAATATGTTGTCAAATCCATCTTACTTTCACATTATATATTTACTCTTTAAACTCCATAGGTATCTCATTAATGTTTAATCTTAATATACTAATATATTAGTCATGTTATCACATATGTGAATAAAACATTGTTTTCAGATTTACATTTAAAACCATCATTAAAATAAAAGTTTAAATTTAAAATTCTCATTAAAATAAAATTAAAACTATTATTTTAGAAAAACAAATAATGTGAAACAAAATTCCAATCATAGACTTTTAACCCATAAGACTTCAACAATATTGGAAAAAATAAAATTATCATTAAAATAAAATTAAAACTCTTATTTAAAAAAAAACAAATAATATGAAACAAAATTCCAGCCATAGACTTTTAACCCATAAGACTTCAACAATATTGGAAAAATTTCAATCATAGACTTAGACTTAAGGTCACTTTCACTATAATACCTTTTAATAGTTTATAAAAAAACCACTATACAATATGGTTGTTATTTTTTTTTCTCTCATTTAACAGTTTATAAAAAAACCACTCTACAATATGGTTGTTATTTTTTTGTTGTCATTAGAAAGAGTAGTAGTCCCAACCACTTGTTTCTAGAAAGAGGCAGTGGTCCCAACCACTCACATGCATTTCATTGTAGAAAGGGCATTGAGCATCCCATGTAGATCTTTGCCATAATCAAGGGAAGGTTCATTTTAACTTTTGCAAAAGTTTCGAAGAAATGAAAATGACATATCAATTAAAAAAACCTTCCTATACATTGCCAGTGCCATGGAATCTTCAAAATTTACCAACCTTGGGCCACTTGAAAAACAAGTCACTAAACCATGTAATTCATGAAGATGTTGTTGGGTTTGATGAGCCTCCCCCAATGGGCTTCATTCCACATTCTTAAGATGGCACATCATAAATATTTTCCAAATTGATTAGGTAAGATGCGGATGGATTTTGAGACATAAGTGTTCATAATGGAATTCATCGAGATTTTGTTTTGTAGGTGTACTTATTGTAATGTGTTCGTATTTAATGGATTTTAATTTCTAATTTTAATAGATCTTAATTTTTATTTTTAATGAATGGTTAGAAAAATAAAAATTACGATTACGAATTTTAAAATTTGAAAAATGAGATGAGTATTATTATTAATATGTTTTTAAGATTGTGGTAAAAACTTTAATTATGTGAATATGGTTTTTTTATGTTAATTATGTTTATGTTGTTTTTTTTACAATAACGGTTATGATATATTAGAAAGGTGGTATAACTACATAGACATAACTAAGTTACAAAACCTCTTTATGGAAGCGGCAAAAGGAGTTCAACAGATCTCAAAATATGTCCTTATGGAAGCAGCAAAGAGATTTCAGCATATCTCAAGTTACTATTGAGCAGTTTTGAAACTAAACAGTAAACTAACAGAGAAACCATTGCATCATTTAATATTAACCATAGATTACTAATTCAAAACATAGATACTTATGCAGATGGCAATTCAAAATTAAATTTCCCATCCCAAAGTCAACTGTTTTACTCTTCGGGGCGATACAAGGAACCTAGTTTGATTGCAACTTCCATCTTTACAAATTTCAATGCCATCTTTTCCACCTTTATCTCCAATTCAATCATTAGTCCGATAACAACATTCTTAGAGCGCTTAACTGCTCGCTTGAACTCCTTCCTCAGGAAAACTAGGTCTCTGTCAACATTCTCCAGGCGTCTTCCTCCCTCTGTGTCAATTGTCTCCACCGTCCTTTGCAGCTTCTTAATTTCCCTCTTAAGGTCCCTGATATCAGACTCCACATACAAGGTAGGCGGGGATGAGCCTGTGGACTCAGAAGACGCTTCCATCACTAACGCAAGCACTCTCCACACTTCTGCGCAATCTCTGAAACTGGTGACCACCCTCAACTCCACCTCGAGCTCGCACCTCCTGCAAACCAACCAAATCAAACTCCCTATACCATTCTCTTTTCGCATCCTTATATCCTTTCCCTTCTGGAACGTGAAAATCATACCACTTGAATTCATCATGCGGGTGCGGGCCATTAAAACTTGCATCACCTCACAAATTTCACAATACGTTGACAGGACTTAAAACCTTTTGCACGCATGGGGGGTGTGCTCTGAAGTACAAGATTTAAAAATTTCCCGACGCAACGACTTGTGCACACGTGCCCGCAAAGGGCCACATGCTCCTCCATGTGGCAGACACGCGTCGAGAGTCTCAAGAGACCAGAGCCCCAAAACGTTGGCCCATAACTCCTTTGGCCCCAGGCACCCAACCACGGTCCTATGGGGGAACACACATAGAACGAGTTCCATTAATCAGAAGCAAGCCAGAGCTAAGAGTAGTTCCTACATTTGCAGCTAGATCTGCTTCCCTGTTATGAGTCCGAAGGACATGGTAGAATTCAATTTTGTGGAAAGAAAGAGTAAGAACCTGGACCTTTTTTTATCATTTGTCGAAGGTGCATTTGATTAGGGAGGGAATTCTCGACTAGAGCTTGGATTACTATTCTTGAGTCTCCCAAGACTATTAGCCCTGCAATTCTTTGATTCTTGGCTATCGATAGACCTTTCCAAAGGGCTAACGCCTCAGCTATATTGTTTGTTTTCGTTCCAAGCCCCCAGGAGAATTTCATTTCCATTTGTCCATCTGGGGTGATGAGAACCCCGCCCCCCGCCCTGCCGCCCCAGATTATGTTTATGTTGTTATTAATATGTAAATGTATTATTATTATATTCTATTCTATTTTATTTTGTATTCCATTTTTTGTTTACTAAAAATTTTCTGACTTGCGGGGGTGGTTTTTAGTCTAAAAAACTATGACCTAGGGGTATCTAAGCTGTCAAAATCACATGGGGATCGCACTCGCCCTGTGTCACATCAATCCTCAACTGGTTGGATTTTCGATGTCTCCTCCCAACTAGCTCACTTCTAAGGGGAATTGAACCTCGATCACCCTCTTGGTGAGACCCACACCTTAACGGAGTGAGCTAACGAGAATGCCTTATTTTGCATTCTATGATATGGAATTGAATAGTATAGTTTTTCCTCGAAAAAAAAAACACTTTTTTCATTTAAAAAAAACAAATTACATTCTTCATAAACATGCTATAGGAATGCATTCTTCGATGTCGTGGGCCTGAGAGTCCTCCCTGGAGTAGACATAAGGAGTGCCTCATAATATCAACAAAAAACATATTTAAAAAAATCGACCAAGTCGAATTCAAAATAATTTGTGTCTACACTATCACTGAGAGAAGCTACATAAGCATATACAAATAAATTGAACCATATTAACAAATGCATAGGAACACCCAAAGGAAAAGAGCCAATAGCTCATATATGAATATACATGGGAAGCCGAACATGAACTGCCTATAACAAAATCAAAACAAAGTAGAGAAATTTATGACATTGTTGAAGAAGGATCTAGACTTTGTCTTATCTTTCACAAAATGACTGATGAAAAAATTCGAAGCCTACTCCTTCCTTGTATTCTTTGATGTGTTGTTTCTTAAAATCCAGAGGAATGACTGCTTTAGACATGCCATCCACTATAGAATTGGGTTCCCTAAAAACATGTCGACTTGAAAAATGATCAAACTGACTTTTTAAAGCAATGAATTCTTCCAAAATTGGCATCAAATGTAAATTATGGCATCTCTGAGATTCACGGGCCCAATTAACAATTAACATAGAATCGTCAAGCAATTGAATGTTTTGAATACCTTTCTCTAAAGAAAAACAAAGGAGAAGATATAAAGCCATAATCTCTACAAAGCCATAACCTCAACATGCCTTCACAAAGAACATCCATAAACAATGAACATGTCCATTACTACGTGGATTATGGAGGTGAAGAGGAACACCTTATGGAGACCAAAGGACAAGAGGGAGAATACAATTGCAATGAAACACCAGCCCCAATTGATCCTCTAGATAACACACCAGTGATGGGCCAATTCCTAAAGCTCCCAGTGGAGAGAATCCAAGGATGTTGATCGACGAGAACACCATATTATATTCAAATATGAAGGAGTTCACAACTGCTCACCTCAGATGCCTACATGAACCTATTGGTAGAGGCAGAGCAAAAGAAGAAAGATATGCAGGCCATAAAATACAAGAAGAGAGACCAGGGAAAGGAGAAGAAGGAATCAAGGATTGCTGCAAGAGAACAACAAAGAGAAGAAAGGCTTCAAAGAGTGACATAGAAGTGAGAAAAAGAGCAGCAAAAATAGATGGCAAGGCATGAAAGGGAACAACTAAAGGCACAACAATGTCTACAATGTGAAGGAGGGAGGATCATGCCCAATTCATTAGATCCACTTGCAAAAAATCCAATACTCTTCCAAGACCTCATAAACATTCATCTCCCTCAATATCATCTGTGTGGTGTACCTCCTCCACTAACTCCTACAAGTGCAAGGCCCTATGCGCCAAATGCCAGTGCAATACCTCCATTCAATACATGGGTGTTTAGCACAAGTCACAAATATGGTTTTTCAGCACCCCAATGGATACAATGTGGAAACTGGCCTCATCTTAGTATGGGAAACTCAAACCAATATGTTCAAGCCATCTTTGGCAGCTCAACAGTTTTAGGAAATTCATACTTGGTTGAGGCAAATACAACAAGCTCAACAGGTTTAGGCAATGCAGGCACTCCACTTCATCAACAATAGAGATATCATATACTTAGCCGCACTACATGGAATGTGGATTTTGTTATAAAGGCATTTTGTGGATGTTTCTCTAATTGTGTATTTAATAAGTTTTGTCCAATCGTGTCTTTGCAAAAATATCTTGCAAGTCTCATGTAAGAATACTCTCACCTAAGTCCTAGAAAGATCGAATTTTATTTAACCAGTTTTCTCTATCATTGAAGACAATGTATCTATGTAGTGCTCAGTGTAAATGCAACAACGATTATCTGATAATGGGAACCCAATACTTTTTGGAATGTGCAAGGAAATATTACTTTGGTGAGCAAACAAACAGTACAACAATTGTTCCAACAAGTGGCCTATTTGGGAAAATGTGCGTCTTTGATAAAAATCTATTGCAACTTGACATCCTTATGTAAGAATCCTCTCACATAAGTTCTAGAGAGGTCAATTTTTCTTTAATCAATTTTTTCTATCAACAAAGACAATGTATTTATGTACTGCTACAGGAAAATACAACAATAATTACCTACAAATGGTTGATGAAGAACTTTTGCAATGTACAAGGAACATTTTCTTTGGCAAAGTCAACAAACAATACAATAAATTGTTGCAACAAGAGGTTTGTTTGGGAACTTGATTGTATTTGTATAAAATTGTTGCAAATTAGCATTCTTATGGAAAAACACTCTCACATATTGTTCACTTTTCCACCTATAGGAGCGACATTGAGGGCGCGTTGGACCTCCAAATACCACCACATGGCAGTGTCATGCATGCCCTACCATGCGACACTTTATTGTGATTTTAATGACCACATCTACCACCTTTTCACTCTTTCTCCTTCCATCTGTCTAAACCCTTGTTCATTCTTGTCTAGGCTGGTTGGATATACTGCTATGTTCTTATCTATTAAATAACATAAGGATATGATATCATATGTCAGCCAAAGCATTCCTTCAACCCACTATGGTTTTCACATATCTTCTACAACCCTTCCTTAAACCTAATACAATTGGCATACATGCTATATGGATTTTCCCTTTGTGACTTATTGTTGACAGTCAAAACTGTCAAAGATGTTTACAATGCAAGTTCACTTTCCATGTTTTCAAAAATCAACCTAAAAACTACAAGCGACGGTAAGAGAGGTGGATTCAGTTTCCTTCTCCACAAGTGGTATCAAGGATTTTCCCTTTGTCACATGTTTGATGCAACTTTCACCTAAGGCATAAGAGCATTATCTGATTAAAACTATGCACTATCAACCATACCCAAAACAACTGCTCAATAGTAATACAGAATCAGTCCCATTCACAAGGTTTGGGAGAACCATGTCATCTATAGCTCCTACCGTTGGTTCATTTATCCCTATAGTGCAAAAATTCCAACATTTCAGGACTTCCCACAATGGAACTCATCTGAATTGGGAGTACAAAAATTAAATTCACACACTTTACAAGTCCCAAAGAACATAATGTCCTACACAATTCGTTGCAATAGTGCAAGGGTTTATAAATGTTGAAAAATACCCTAAACTAGCTTATCAACATTGCCATGGAATGGACAATGCTCAATTAGTCCATAATGGATTGGTTCACACATTATTATGGGTTGGTATGTAAGGGTTCTCAGGGTATCACAATCCCAGAGAGAACCAACCCCAATAGGAATGCATGCAAATTCCAAAAAAAAACACAATTTGTTCTCCATTTAACCATCTGACAGTCCTAGAGGAAGGCCAAATCAAACGCACATGTACATATAATTGAATCATTTTTGCATTTAATAATTATATAGTGAATGAGGAGAGAAACAAACAAAAAAATCATTGAATTGACCACACCAACAATTCGTTGCTTGATAAATGAACCAGAGAGCAAATTCACACCCTTGACATGCCATTCACAACCAGACACAACACCACATTTACCAAACCATTAACCAACATTAAACAACATTGCCATGGAATAGGACAATGCTAAAAAAGTCAAATTGTAGGGGTTCTCATAGTGTTATAGGTTCCCATGTAATGGTTATTAGGGTATCAAAACCCTGGAGAGAACCAACCACAATAGGAATTTATGCAAAACCCAAAATAAAAACCCACCATTTCTTTTCAATTTAACCATCGAACAGTCTCAGAGGAAGGCCAAAACACACTCAGTAGAACCGTAGAAAACAACAAATTCACAACATTAACACACCATTCACATCCAAATACAACACCATTTTTTTCTAAACCATTAACCAACATTAATCAACATAACAAAACAAAAATTCGTTGAATTAACCATATACACACTTTGATGCATGAGAATCTAACTAACATTGCCATGGAATATAACGATGCTCAATAAGTTTGCATGCAGGGTTTCTCAAAGTGTTACAAGTTCGCATGTAATAGTTTACATGGTATTACAATCCTGGAGAACATATTTAACCCTAGAGAACAAATTTAACAATGAACAGTCTCCATGGAAGGCCAAGTCAAACACATAGACTTGGAGGAAGATGAAATCAAACACACAAGTTCAACATTTTTCCATTTAACCATTATACAGTGTCCGAGGAGAGCAACAAAATAACCACAAGAACAATTAACTGCATGAGAATTGAACCAGATAGCTAGAAACAACGACATTAATACCATTAACAAGGTGATAAAACACCATTTTTACAATAATAAAGGTTGATACAAATCCTTAATCACAAACTGAGTAGAACCCACAACCCAAAAAATTACCAAATGAGCAAAACCCATTCAACTATTAAAATTTTACAATTGAGTCTTAACCCTAATCCTAAACCAACTCCACAACATATAGAGCAACCAAGGCCATCCACAAATTCCATCGTAGGAGTTAATGTGTTGAGAAACAAAAAGGAGAAGATGGTCGGAGTCAAGGTCCTGTTAGGATAAAACGCAAACAACACTGCAACCACCTCGGTCTCCATCTATGCAACTCCACATGCCTGCATGCACCTCCAATGTGATTTGCATAGATGAAGGGGAAGTAAAAAGCCAAGTCATGGTGGAAAAACTATCAAGAATGCAAAAGAACCGAAGGTTACCTCACTGTGTATGTTCAGTAGTTGATGGATTGTGGAAAAATCAGTCTCGAGTAGCTAAAGGAGACACAACATCACAATGAATCGGATTTGCGCAACACTAAACTAATAAAGGCGCCCACACCTCCATGCAAAGCACTCACACGGTGTCGCGAACAACCAACATAGAACCATCGTTGAAACATGGAGCAACTTCAACAACTAACACAACATGGAGCAACTTCAACAACTAACACAACTCAACATTCACACAACACATAATAGATACAAGCTCCTCAAGGGAGTTGCATGTACCAAGTGCACCGCCATCGTGGTGGAAAATGGTCACACACCCACTCAAGACAAGAATGAACGATGGTTTAAACAAACAAAAGGGGAAATGGTGAAAAAGGTGGTAGATGTGGTCATTACAAGTGCAAAAAGGTGTTCCGTGGTAGGGTATGCATGGCACTTCCAAGTGGTGGTCTTTGCAGTGCCAACGTTCCCTCCACGTGTCTCGTACAGGTGGAAAAGGGGAGGGTGCACCACTACTGGTGTCCCTCCCCTAGTTATTGAATAATAAAAGTTATTATTCCATCTTATGTAAATATAAAATATTATATATTTTTTTGAAATATATGCTTTTTTCATATTGCATGGCTCTTTTTGAATTAAGCATAAAGGAAGTCCTATTTACCGTCTCTTTTTTATTTTTAATATATATTTAGTATTTAGTATTTACTGTCTTCTTGGTTCTCATAACATTTCGTCCTAATTTAAATGGAAAGTGTTCCTCTTTTTTTTCCTTGACTTAGGAAAGATATTAGATAATGTCTTCTTGTACTTTCTGAAATAACATTACGTTGTTGGGGTTATAGAGGCTTGATATTGGGAGAGTGGATCCTTGGTGGCTACATAAACCTGAGGTACAAGGGATTCGTTCGCTATGTTACCAACACATTTATCTGTCTTCTTGCACAAAGCAAGGAATTGAAGTAGGAAATATGAAGTCACCTTGCATTGGGAAAAGTTCTTCGCATAGATCAAGGATTCTACTTAAAATGTGAAACTAAAGTAGCGGATTTTTTTATTTTTATTTTTTTAATTCTCTTTGTAAGACCTTATTTCATTACCAACTTTCTTTAAAATAGTTTCCTCTCTTTCTCTCTTCTTTCTAATTCTTTCTTTAACTCTTCCATGTATTGGCATCTCCTACAAAACACCATTTCCAAAGGTCTTGACAAAAAACAACTTGTTCAATGCTCACAATTTCTCCTTCCTTGAGCTCGAGAAACACTGTCATTTTGTCATACACATAATCAATAATCCATAGTCTTCCTTTGCTTAATTGTTTTTTCCTTATCCTTATCAATTCTATCAATTGATGTGACCAATTTATTGATTAGAGAAACTCCTAGTATAATTATTTTGTGTTTATTTCCACAATGTTGAATATATTGGAAAATTTTGGTAACAAACTTGTCTTATTCTTTCACTAAAAAGAAAAAAATGACCATAGGTTAATGGAGAATCAAAAACCTATTTAAATACTCATTAACACATAATTAAATAGCATAACAATTGAACAATACAAATTATTATTTCGTATAGTCTAATATACTATTTTACAAAGACAAGGCAATGCATATGGACCAACTCATTACAAAGACAAGGCAGTTTTTTGGGAGGAACTTCTCAAGCTACACGAGGACTTGCGGGGAAATAATCTAATTATTGTCGGGGATTTCAACACCACCAAGTCGCAGCTGGAAAAATGGGGAGGAACAAAGTTCAGGGATCCATTTGGTGAGAAAATGGAGTACCTGATTTCAGATATGGATCTATTGGACATTCCTCCAAAAAATGGGAAGTACATCTGGAGCAACAAAATAGCTGGAGTAGGTCACATAGTAGCAAGACTGGATAGATTTATGGTAAGCTCTTATTTCCTTCAACAAAATATTCTCCCTGCCTCCTTTGCCCTCCCTTCCATTGTATCCAATCATAAGCCCATTGTCTTGACCTTAATCCAACTTGAAAATCTTGGCCCCTTCCCCTTCCGCTTCAACTCACTCTAGCTTCAAGATGGAAAACTCATTGATTTAATACAAGATGTCTGGAATCAATAATATCATGGTTCAACCAGCTTTATATGGGAGTCTAAACTAAGAGCAGTGTGCTCTGCCATCAAGAACTGGATAAAGACTAGATATAAGAATCCTAGTAATCTTAAACTAGGCTACAAACAGATCCGACCGCTCTTCAATTGTGCATGGAGACAAAAGAAGTGACTCCCACGCTTCTAATCTAGGAAAATGATTTGAATTTAAAAATCTTAAGTGCAGCCAAGCAAGAGGAAGAGGAGCTACGAGTTAAGTCCAGGCAGTTATGGCTCAAAGGAGGTGACAGTAACACAAAGTATTTTCACAAGCAAACCAAGGCTCACCAGAGCTACAATTTTATCAAAGATTTAAAAGACAACAATGGTAACACGATAGCTGGGAAGGAGGAGTTAAAAGAGCACTCCTTCACTCACTTTCGAGACCTCTACACCGATAGTGAGGAGACTGATTTGGAAGTCCAAGAGACCTTCTTTTGGGAATTCCAACGCTCATAAAAGATGCTGAGAATAGAGAACTTTCCAAACCTATCATGGATTTTGAGATAAAAACTACAATCTGGTCTCTTCAGTCAAACAAAACACATGGGCTAAATGGATTAACCATAAATGTTTACAGGGCTTCTTGGGAGATCATAAAAGAAGATCTGAAAAGAATGTTAAACTGGACTAGGAAAAAGACAAGATTGGCGGTGCCACAAACTCTTCTTTCTTGTCCTTAATTCCTAAAGAAAACAACCCTCTCACGCTAGATCGCTTCAAGCCAATCTCATTATGTAATACTTCATACAAGATCCTCTCCAAAATTCAGGTCAATAGAATGAAGAACTGCATGGGGGGTATTATCTAAGATTCACAAGGTGGTTTTATTGTTGGGTGCCAGATACTGGATAATATAATTTTAGCTCAGGAAGCTACACATTCTAGTATGGAAAGAAAAAACCAAGACATGGCTATCAAGCTGGACATGGCCAATGCATTCGACAGGGTAAATCATTTTTTCCTGTTCGAAACCATGGCCAAATTTGGCTTCTCCAGAAGGTTTGTCAGATGGGTCAAAACCTACATCAGCTACCCATGGATTGCACCGCTAGTTAATGGCAGATCCACCAAATTATTCTAGGAAACCAGGGGCCTCCATCAAAGCTGCCCTTTATCCCCCTTCCTATATCTTTTGGTGGCTAAAATATTGAGCAGGAAACTCAAACGCATGCAAGACACTGGAAAACTAAAAGGACTGAAGATAGCGAGAGGTGTCAGAGCTGCAAATCATGCACAGTTTGTAGACGACACCATCTTGCTAGGAGGTGCATCTACCATTATCGCTAAAAGATTCAAAGGCGCCCTATAAGTGTTTCTTAAAGCCTTTGATGGAAAAGTAAACTCTGCCAAAACCAAAAATTATGGATGGAATTGCCCCCCTAGAACCTTGGAAAGGATAGGGAGGACACTTGGGTTTGAGGGAAATGCAGAATGGAATTCCTTCAACTATCTTGGGATCCCAATCTTTAAAGTAAAGAAACGAGCAGCTAACTAGCAAGGGATGGTCATTAAAATAAAAAACAAAACCACAGTGTGGGGGACAAGATGGTTGAACATAGCTGGTAAGTTAGTCTTGATCAAATCAATACTCTCTGCTTATCCGATTTACGTTTACTCAATATCACTTTCTCCTAAAAAAACCATGAAAGCCATCACCAGAGAAATCAAAAGATTTTTATGGCAGGGTGGCAATCAAAATCAAAGGAAATTCCATCTTGTGAACTAGAACATAGTCTGCACTCCAAAATACTGCAGTGGAGATGGGATAAGAGACCCGAGCAAAATGAACCTGGCTCTAGGAGCCAAAATACTCTGGAGAGTTGTTTCTAGAAAGAGAGTGTGGTGGAAGGAGATCCTTCATAAAAAAATACATGAGCAGTGATAGAAGAAGATGTCCAGACACCATCAACCAAGGGAAGAAAGGCACGCCAATTTGGGATTTGTGCAAGAAGGAATTTTTTTTTTACAAGATTAGCTCTACTGGATCCCCGGCAGTGGCAAGCAAATCAAGATCTGGGTCGACAATATAGGACCATCCTCCCCGACAAACTTCATGTAGAACTTCACAGAGCTGAAACGATGGATGGATGAAGCAAACATAATCAACCTGCACAACCTCTCAAAATGGTCAAGTAATGACAGATGGGTCGGCTAGAGGTGCCAAGTCACCTGTGCACTGAACAAAACACCTTCCTCTCCCTTCTACATGGGTCGGCTCCTATACACTGCAACCCTCCAGATGAGCGTGGATGGGGAAGCTCAGGCGTTTATGAGGTGAAAACTGGGTATCATGTAGCAATCGAGTCCACTTACAACAACGTGTATGACAGGAAATGGTCCCAAGTGTGGAGCAGTGATGGGCTGCCAAAGATTAAATTTTTTTACTAGACACTTGCCCATCGAAAAATTCTGATCCCTGAGAACCTCAGGAAAAGAGGAATCACAGGCCCCATTAGATGTGTGCTTTGCAAAAATTCTGAAGAGTCCTTGGAACATCTCTTCATTGAGTGCAAGTTCTCTCAAGAGGTTTGGCAACGGGCTTTTGAAGGCTTGAACTGGGATTTAACTTTGCCAACAAATTGGAGTGATTTCTTTGCATGCTAGAAATATTACTATTGGGGATCTCTATTTAAAAAACCAGACTTCACCAGAGCATGGGAAGATCTCCCAAGATATATTTATTGGAAATTATGGACAATAAGAAACACTGAAATCTTCAAGGGAAAACAAAACAGCCATGGAAAAGTTGTTTCCGCAGCAAAGGCACTCTGGGTGGAAGCCTTATCCATGAGGAAAATGGACAATATTAATAAGGAAGCTTTGAAAAATGTTGAAAGAACTTGGGATTCCGAATTTTAGGGGGGCACCTCCTTCATCCATTAGACTCAACCAAGGAAAAACCCCAAACCTCAAAGTTGGCATGTTAGAATGAAGTATGAAGATTTAATTGGGTGGTGGAAGAACATTGGTTGCAACTCCTTACTCTTTGACGACGCCTCGAAAGGAAATCCTGGGTTAGCAGGTGTGGGTGGAGTCATTTTCGACTTTAAAGGAAATAAGATAAAAGATTACTCTTGGGGAATTGGAAAGCAGACAAATAATAGGGCCGAATTGCTAGCTTTAATCAAAGGTCTAGAACTGGCAAGGAACATCGACATTGAAGAGTTGGTGGTCTTCGAGGACTCGATGTTGGTCATCAGAGAAGCAAGGAACTTGATGAATAAATGCAAGAATCTATTAACCAAGACACATCCCATTCTAAAATGCATGGTCAATGAATACAAAGCAATCAACTTCCTTCATCTCCTGAGAGCAAATAATCAGCAAGTAGACATCATGGCGACAGGGATGATTTTAAGGAACCATACTTATTTAGAAGTGTATAAATGTTGGCAAATCTTACCAATTCTTAAAATGACAACTATATATTGTTTGGTGATATTTTTCAAAAAATATTTTAATTTCCAAGGATTTTATATCGTTTATATAATAATTTGACGATTTTTAGGGTGAAAAAAGTTTACCCCATCAAACTTGGGCGAAACAGGGCTTCAAAAAATGCAAAATGGCGAATCTTTTTTTTGAGAAAAACCCCTAAAAATAGCCCATGGGCTAAATTTCGCCCCTAAAATTATCCCTGCATGGCGAACAAGGGTGTTGATCTAGACTATGGAGTCTTAGTTTGCAATCAAAAGGATTACAAGAGGAACTGGATACCTTAAACAAGACAACATGTTTTTTGCATATGTTCTGGTTTTGCACTCTCTTACTTGGGCAATTTGTTAGGAGATATAGTTGCCATAGCCTAGGGAAAGACCATGAAAAATATAGGATGGTAAAGTATGAACAAAGAGTCACGGACATAGCTCTCCTTTGGGAGCAGTCCAAGCTGAGAGCTTTGTAATTGTTATCAAACTTTTTATAAAATGCTACTCAACCAATTTTGTTAATATATATATATATATATATATATATATATGAGTCACAGACGTAGCTCTCCTTTGGGAGCACTCCAAGCTTAGAGCTTTGTAATTGTTATCAATTTTTTTATAAAAAGCTACTCAACCCATTTTGTTTATATATATATAAATAATTTCAATACCACCCTACTCTAATTTTGTTCTATTTGTTTATTAAAGCAAACGTTATTACATTTCTTTAATATTTAAACATAAAAAAAACCCTTAGAATCTCCATATCACAATAGAGATGTCTTCAAAAGATTAGGTTAATCTAAATGATTATCAAAAGAGAATTTTTACTATAAATTAATTTAAGGTTTTATTTTTAAAATAAGTTTAATTAAAATAATATCTTATAAATTATTTTTCAGATTTTGTCATTATCTTATAGAGATGTTTGATTCTATCTATATATATATAATGAAAAGTCTATCTTAATCTAAATTATTATTAAAAACGAACCTTATTATATATCCATTTAAGATTTTATATCAAAAGTGAATTTGATAAAGATAATATTTTATAAATTATTTTTTAGATTTGTATCTTAAAAATTAATATTATTTATATTGTATTATTTATCACAATTTTAAAGAAGGTTTTATAAATTATGATTTTATTTTATAAATATTATTTATATTAAACTTTTAATAACTTATAAAATTCAATCATAAATATTTATAGTAATTTAAATTTTAAAATAGTAAGTATAAGAGAACGAAAACTCACAAAATACGAAATTGATATTGTACGCTATCTCATCAATCTTGATATTGATATACAAAACTAACTTCTAAATAAAAAACAAAAACAATCCTATCAAAAACAAAAGCAATCATATCAAATCTATATTCACTGATTTTTTTCTAATACATTCCTAACGGACATCTCAAGTAAGCTAGTTGTCAAGTTCGGACAATAAAGTTAAATGATGAATAGGTAACCCTAGAATATAAGATATGGATAATGGTCATTTGGCATCTTAATTCCAAAGCAAAGATTGATACAAGGAAACTCTTCAATCTTTCAACAAGAAAGACAAAGAAGTGAAATCATAAACCTGCATGATGGAATTAAAATCTACAGGATGAAAGGATATGAAAAAACACCAATATTTGATGGAGTAAACTTTCTACCCAAGCATTTGCACCGATCAGACGACCTGGCTTCCGTGAGCTTTTACATCACGCATTGCTAGTTGTCCGATCGGTCGGGTAAAAAGTTTACTCCATATTTGATAGAAGTGATAGAATATTCTCATAATAAACATTATTTTGAATATTTGCAGGTTTTTATTATTATTGATCAATCCCATAAAGTGGATGATATAATGTATGTATATGTTAACTTTGCTTTTTAAATATGATTTAGATTCTATGACATGACTTTTAATGTTAGTATGGTTAACAAGGTATGTATGATTAGACTATAGGACATGTCTTTTTATGTTAGTAAAGTTTACAAGATAGGCATATGGTGGTTTATTTGTTATATAAAGATATGACATGACTTTTCATGTTGGTAAGGTTAACAAGGTATGTATGATTTAGATTATATGACAATTTTTATTTATTATTATTATTATTATTATGTTAATAAAGTTTATAAGATATGCATGTGGTGGTTTATTTGTTATATAAATAAATTGTAATTTTTTTTTGAAAAAGAAAGTGATATAATTTAAGGAAAAAAATAGTGATATAATTTTTTAAGAGAAAATAAATTGAATATATAGAAGAAATTTATGACAATAACTTGTTAAAAAATAGTATAAAGATAAAAATAAATAATGTTAAAGTTAAAGAAAGAAAATTATTGATACAACTCAAAAGAGTTATTGAAACATAAATAATTTGAATATTTATAAAAAAAATTATTAAAGTAATTAAATTTTTTATCTGTTTGATTGTATAGTACCTATTATTATATTATAATAATTAATATATATTATTTTTTCTGAATAAAATTCATATGGTATAAGCATGAACTAAAAAAATAACTAAATTAAAATGAAAATCATCGAATAATAATACATCATAATAATTAATTAACCAAACAAATTAAATAATTTAAGGTGAGAACCATCAAACCAAAAAAGACTACTTAGTTAAAATTTAGAAGAACCAACAAATTACAAAAGATTATCCAACTAAACTAGAAGACATTCCTTCCAATGAAAAGATACATTACTAGAACCAATCG
This sequence comes from Pseudotsuga menziesii, assembly GCA_001517045.1. Lineage (NCBI taxonomy): Eukaryota > Viridiplantae > Streptophyta > Pinopsida > Pinales > Pinaceae > Pseudotsuga > Pseudotsuga menziesii. The sequence continues at coordinate 380,341 of LPNX010430734.1, forward strand.
AAGAGAGAGAGGGATGTATCATTTGGAAAGCTATTCTTCATGCTTTTGATCTAGTTGGTGATTGGATGGAATGAAAGATACATTACTAGAACCAATCGAAGAGAGAGAGGGATGTATCATTTGGAAAGCTATTCTTCATGCTTTTGATCTAGTTGGTGATTGGATGGAATGGTAGGTTGGTAACGACAAAATGATTAGAATTGGTCAGGATTGATGGAGTGGAGGGAATGGACATCACAGACTCCCTTGGCAGCTCATGCTTGATCTCAAAAATCAAGATATATTTTATTTGCATTAGGTCAATGACCCACAAAACACTAATTCTATATCACAGGCTTGGCTTACTATTGATTAATTGGACATTATGTGACAAGATTTTAAAGATGCTTGGCATAGATACATTCATTCCTTAAAATCCTCTTTTGTTAAGCTGAATGATAATGTAGACACTCTTATCTGGTCTAGGAATCCTAAAGCAGACACTTATTTTCCTAGACTTGGTTATCTCACTCTAAGATCTTTAGAAGGTCCCCCCCCACAGTTATGGTGGCATTCTCTCATTTGGTGCATTAATTATCCATGAAATGTCGGATCTTCCTTTGGATTGTGTAATCAGGTAAGGTCCCTATTTGGGACTTCCTCATGAAAAGATATGGACAAGGCTTGGTAGATTCCCTTTGTGTAAGAACAACAATGAGACAATAGATCATCTATGTATTTCTTGTAGTTATAACTGTCAAGTCTGAGATCTCCCATCATATTCCAAAGGCAGTCTGTTCCAATGAATGGGAAGATCCATGGGGGATGCTTTTGAACTATGGAATAAAAAACCAATCTATTTGAATTTCAGAGCTCTCTTTGTTATCATTCTATGGCTTGTTTGGTATTCCAAGAATCTTGTTATTTTTTAGGATAAATTTATCCCTCCATCTTCTTGTTCCTCGAAGGAAATTTCCATATTTAATCTCTATCCATAGGAGTTCCTAGTTCAGAAAGTCATGATTGTTACTCCGGAGCAGATTGACAAAGATACTCCTTGGCTTTTTTTTGGATGGTGTAGCTCTCCACCAACCTATTCTGGGAGGGGTTGGGGGCATACTCCATTTATCTGCTACACATTCTATATCATTTGTTGCAGTTTGGGGGAATGTTCTAACAGCAAGGAAAAAGTGCTTGCCTTAAAACTTTCTCTTTCTCTAGTTGTGGCAAAAGATGTTCAACAAATTCAAGTGTTTGGTGATTCTCTGATAGTCATTAGCTCGTTGTCCCACAAAAGACCCCCAAAGAAATTTCTTTTTCTTTTGGTTCTGTCTTCGATGGCAACATCAGGCTGTTGGACCGATTTCATAATGTCTCATTTAAACATAAATATTGTGAAAGGAACTCAACAATAGATCTTCTTTCTAAGAGAGGTTTGACTATAGCTGAATGCATTTGGCATAGATGGGAAATGATTGACGAGATTGAGTCTTCGTGGGATCCAGGCCCATTTATGGGGTACCTAGATTGAGGCATCTACTTTTCTAGTTGTCCTACTTTCTAGAAGAAGTAGATTCAACCCACTTTTTATGTTTTTCATTTTGGATAACATGTTTATGATCTTCAACTATCCTTTTTAGTTGTAGATTCTATCTTTTTACAATCTAGAACAACAATTTCTAGATTAGTTTTTGTATATATCTATGACTTTTTTTGTCGATGAAGCATAGTTTCAATTATGGTTCCCAGAGGGTTCGTGGAAGATCTATTTCATATGATCTATGTATAGAATGGTTTATTTAATACAAATGAACTACGATGTTTTTCTGAGGAAAAAAGAAATAGAAAAGAGAAAAGCTTGAAAGATAAATGCTAGCAAACACATTATTATCAATGGAGAGAATAATACCGATAAGATATGGGCAAGGCCTGATAGTCTTAACAAATGGGAGCTTCCACATTTATCTACTTACAAAATGTAGAAATTCAAGTCAATAACCTATAGTATAAACCTAAGCCAACAAAATCATATATATATATGCTTTTGTTGGCTTGTTGTTTATAGAGCATATATATGTGTTGGTTTGTTGTTTATACAATGAGTCAAAGTTATGAAAAAAATTACAAGGTAACTTTTATATTAAGTAATTCCATAATTTTATGTATACTTTATTTTTATTTTTTTAAATAATATAAAAATAAATAAATAAATTATATCATTAATGATTAAATGTAGGTTATGTTTTAAATAATATAAAAATAATATATATATATATATATTTTTTACTTTCTTTCTTTCAGAAACACCACCTTCCTGCTATTGCGGGAATGGCTCACAACACACATTGTGTGAAATCTTAACAAACTTTATCACATTTCGTAGTTTCGTAGGTTGAGCAAACGGTCAACTGAACATCCAAGCCAGAACATGTCTCAACAGAATTGAACTCGAGTGAGTGGAATGAAATCTATGTAGCCCCACCAATGGAGTAATTTTGACAAATAAATTATATCATTAATAATTAAATATAGGTTATGTTTAATTTGAAAATATTTAAATTTATATATATGTTTATAAAATATTTATAATATTTAATATTTTTATTTATTTTTTAATTTATATATAATATTTTTTAATATATAATAAAACACAGTTTCATAATCTCTATTATAATATTATTTTTTCTAACTTTTTAATTTGTCAAAACTAAGGTGATTTTGATCTAAGCTTCTTGAGCATGAAAAAAAATGTTCCAACAAATTAAACAATTTCTTGAAGTCAAATAAATCAAGTTGAACATTAACTATCATCATCATTAATATAATATTAACATATTACATTTATTATACTAAATTAAATATAAATAATTTTCACATATACATAACATATATTATTAATTAAAATTATAAATTATATTAAAAATAATTTAATATAATTTTATTTTTAAATAATTCAAATAAAAAATATATACACTTTATTAAAAAAAATCATATCATGTTATTTTTTAATTAAAACTATTCTCCACAAATTTTTCTTGATATGAATCTTCATAATGTTTCTTTTAAATTATCATCACTAATATAAATATAAGTCATAAATTTGATAAATTATTAAACCATTCAATCATTAAGAAAAATCATGCCATGTTATCTTTTAATTAAAACCATTCTCCACAATGTGAATTTGTGGATACTCATCTTCATAATGTTTCTTTTAAAATCTCACCTCCATAAATATAACTCGGTTATAGGACCCTTTTAAATGGGTGTCAAATTTAGATAATCTAAATTATTACTTCTCTTCTCACTCAAAGAATTAAAATTATATATTATATTTTATAAAATTAGAATTATATTGTGTTACATAAAAAGATACATAGAAGTAAAGAGTGTTTGGGTTTTCCAAAATGAGAAAACATCTTAGGATATCTAGCCTCTTAAATGGAAAAAACAACCAATTATCAAAAATATCAATTTGATGCTTGTAGGAAATCATAGTTTTGTTCATAGCTAGATAAACAAAAGGAAGACTAACATTTACTGTATTATTCATCAAAAGAGCATGCATGTGACCAAACTCAAGTCATGTAATAAAAAAGACTAAGAAAGAAAACAACACTACTTGACAAGTGGGCCAGTGCATGAGCAAGTTGTTGTGACAAGTGGCTTGTCCTCTTTCTTGACACCGCCTAGATACTCCAGTTGTGTTCCACTTGTGCCAACCATCGCATGAGGATCGCCATGGTTAATGTCCTGCATAACACTAGTTTGATTTTCCTTCTTGACACAATTAGTAGTCCCTTCAGCTTCACCATGGGTCCTATTTTCTGCTTCCTCGTTAGTATTCCAGTGAATTTGTCCATCACTGTTGATGGTAACAAGCAAGGGTGAAGGCAAGTGGTGGTGTTCCGCAATGTCCGCACACCAATCCAGTGGCGCTTGAACTCTATCATGAAGTTCCAAAATGTGAGCTTGTTTGTCCTCTTTCGCCTCGTTGATATTATTCCAGATGAGGAGAAGAGTGCCTGTCACCCTCACGAGCTATCTAGGAAGGCTTGTATCCCCCTCACACTGAGCAGGGGCATGACAACCAAGGCCTCATCGACCACGATGTCCTTGGTGAGCCATGTCCTCGTCGTTTTCTCTGCTATCCTCACACTTGAAAACCTCTGCTGAGTTAAGGTTTGTCCAACTGAAACATAAGCCTGAGATCCTGCCACCTCGTGGAGCATTGAGCATCACAGGAAAAGGAGAAATGAGCATGGAGTCATGAGGAAGAAGCTTAAAACAACCATTGTCAAATTCGAGGCAGGAGTAACTCCGCTAGAGAAGGAAGTTCATGTTAGAATGTGCTGGAGTTAACACCATTGAAGGTTGGTGTCCTTGCAATCGTCGTCCCACTAGCCGTCATGGGCTTCTCATTAACCCTTGTCATGTTGTCATTAATAGTGCCATCATGACCTCTTAACACCCCATCTGGGAGTTCTTAAGTTTAAATTGCTTGCAAATAAGATCATATTTTTTTAAAGATTGCATATTACAAGAAAAAATTACTTTCATATTCTATGTTGTTAAAAATATAAACTTTGCAATTTTTTGTTTCGTAGTTGTTATAAATCTTGTCCTTCTCCACCTTTCATTAAGAAACTCAATTAAATTTGTTTCTATTTTGGTAATATTTATTTTTTCTCGACAACAATATAAAGATGCTTTGGAATTTCTAAGTTAGAGTTAATGAACTCTTTATAGCAACTCATTTTTTTCACCATAACTTTTCTTTAAAATTATTTACAAAATACTTACATTGTAACACCATAGTTTTTCTTTAAAATTATTTACAAATAAAGGTATTGATATGGGCATTGTCTTCTACTAGCTAGGAAGCAACATCTAAAGTCCACCATTTCTTTAGCGTAAAGTTAAAAAAAAAACATAAATGATTTAAGATTGTATTAAAAGAAGTGCAACATATAACAAGTTAATACAAAATGAAGAGTGCACTTAGAATTCAAGTCTAAGGTTATTTAAGAAAAACAACAAAACTGTTTTAGATTGTATTAGAAGAACTTACAACTTAGAATGAGTTAATACAAAATGGAGAGTGCATATAGAATTAGAAAGCCAAATAGAGATAGTATGTATAATATCAAGTGATTTTTATTGGTGTTTGAAGTTGCCACATGAAGGCTCTCTTTCTTCATGTTAGCTATCTTCTACCTGTTAAATAAATATAGGTGGAACACACACTTCTAAAAGAAAGATAGAGCAGTTGTATTTAGATAATCAACATTGAATCTTTTCCATTAAGCAATTGGAAAACACAAAGTAGGCATGTTGCTTTTAATTATAAGATTGCCTATTATAAAATGAATTTAAATTTGCCATAATTTTCTTCAAATTTCCTTAGAAATACTACAACCTCAAAGTTAGTCAAAATCACTAGATAACAAGTGTGTTAATTTTTTTTATGAACCAAAATATCTACCAATAGTCTAAACATGTTACAATTTGGACCTTTTCCATTGACATGTGATATAATGATATTTGAAAAGGTCTAAATCCTTTAAACTACTCCCTACCATTATCTACTTTAGGTAATCTTTTTCATATAACTTACCATTATCTACTTTAGGTAATCTTTTTGATAAACTTCAATTTAGCTTAAGACAAATGTTGATTCCAAGTTGTAGTTTACAAATAATGGTGGTTTCTTTTCCTGATCATTTACTGCTATCCATAAATGCTAGATGACTCATTATTGTTATTTAAAGAAAACCACACCACCTCAAATACCCTGTTAGCTCTCTGTAAAAGATCAAACTTCTGGCGATCAATAACCAACCTGCTAGACAGGCTTTGATGCCCCATCCTATTAAAGCCTACAACAGGCTAGTTAATTTTCGCCTAAACTTCCACTCTTATGAAATGCCTTTTTCACCTGTTTCTTTACATAAAAAAAAACTGCATCCTAAAAAAACTGACCTTATAAGTTAAAATTAAAACTGCATTTCAAAATAAATTGTTTCTGGATTAAAAAAAACATAACAAAATAAAATGTTTTTGGCTGATGAAAATATTTTTTTTTTCACGAGGAAAAAGACAACCTTATATTATATAAAGCTGTGTATGAAAATAACAATCAGTATCATATAACATTTTAATTTCGCAAAAATAGCTATCACTCTCATATCCTACCAAGCCAGAGTAAGTTCTCAATAGCAAGACCTAAACCATGAAAATATTTTATTTTATAACCTAAGCACAAAATATATTACAGAGTAGTTTACATGGTATATTTCAGAGTGTAGGTAGATCTCTCTAGACTAAATTCTTGAGTGTATTTCAAAGTGGAGGTCTGTCACACCAAACAATTTGTACTGTCCTTTCTTGAAATTGGAAAAAGCATTTTGTTGTTAATTTTCAATATGATAGCAATCGTCAAAGTTTGGAAAAAGCATTTTGTTGTTAATTTTCAATAGGATATAAATCGTCAAAGTCAGCCATGTCAGCCATGTCAATGCTGAATTTTCGAGCTAAATGTCATGCAAGTAGGGCCAGCACTCACGCATCCTCATAAGTTTTCTTTCGAAGCGAGTGATTTAAGGCAGTCAAGCGTGAAACGCCTAATTTTTGTCGAATTGAAATCCCTGCCATTTGAAAATCAAATCAAGATTAATTAACAAAATCATATTAAATATATTCCCGGGATGATAAACAAGACACGGAGTTGTGTAAAATGATTAGTTAAATCGGTCTGCAGTTGTCTGTATTTATTTGTATTGTTGAATGGCAAGCACCTATTGGTGATTATTAGCTGACTCTGTAAGTCGTGACCTTCCATTCTAGCTAGCTGGCCTTTAGAAAAGAAGGGCGCTTGGTTAGTCTTCATTGGCGGCCATGGCCACTGGGTCTTTCTTCACTGTATATACAGGTTCACTAAATTTATCCTGACCCACTGGCACTGTTCCTCAAGCCCATATTGGCAACTGCTGCTCTTAACCTTGACATGTGGGATTACTAGGACTAAATCCTTGCTAATCACTGTTCTAAGGTAATTTGATGATGGCGGTGGGGATAATTCTGTGGGTGTCAAAAGCATTGAAAGCAAGAGAGAGTATGGAAAGCTCTAATGGCTGCCTTGCCATTCCCTTCTAAAGAGGGCAAGCCTACATGATGTAGATGTTCTGTGCTTCCGTTACCTTCTAACCTGGCACCGCTTCCAAAATTAGCAGTGGCACCAATTTAGCCTTCTGTAAATTTTATAGTATTCTTTTGTTTATTATATAACTTACTAATGAGGATTGCTAGATAACCCATCCTTACACTCATTCCCCTCTTTTCTGTTAGTCTAATTACTCCAAGCCCTTGGTACATCACCTATTTCTCCTTTCTGTCTGTTTGCTGCAGTTTTCTCAAGAGTTGCCGTGCAAGGACATGCACCTTGACTATCTAATTGGACACACACAAACATACAATCTTTGATTGTTCTGTTCGTTTTCCCTGTGCAGACTTACTTCACTTTTAATTTATCCTTTCTCACTTGGTTTCTCTTGCTTCTTGCTTAGTCATTTGGGTGCTCTATAAAATTGCTTATTCTCACTTATGTTCTGCATCATCACCTGGGTCCTGCTCAGAATTGTTTGTTTTCACTCGGTTCCTACTTCAGAATTTATTATGCTCACTTGGGCTCCGGTCTGAATTTTGTATGTTTTCATTGGGTTCTGCTTGAAATCCATTCTTCTCGCCTGGCTGCAACTGAGAATTGATTATTTATCCCTGTTTGAAGATCCATCTACACTTGATCATCTCTGAGTGGCAATCCAAAGCACGGTGTTTTTTACCATCGGGGGATTTTGTGTTTGGCATGGATCTGTTCTAACTTGCAGAATTTTTTTAAGGATAGAAGATCCAAATCCTGTCATAATTGGGTCAGCCTCGAGTAGCAGCACATGAAGAGATTTGTAAGTCTAGTTAAGATCTCACTTTGATGGGTTATGCTGCATTTATTCTAGATCAACTGCAAATAAATTCCATTGATTGATTTTGCGTTGCCCAATATATTAAATGTTTGATACCTGTTTTAATGTTCTCAATCAACATCTACATTGCTGCTATGGTTGATTATTTTGCTTCCTTGCATAGTGCTCTTTATAACTTTTATGTGTTCCTCACTACCTCATACTGGATATGGGGCGGTGGCAGTTCCTCTTTTAAGTAGCTGTAATCAATAGAAGTTTTTCTTTTATGTAGCTTTAATCAATAAAAACAATGATCTTGGAATGAGAACTTTGTATGTACTGGATGAAATATAAATCATTCAGTCTTAGATTTAATTAACAGTTGATTCTGAAACTCTCTGGATTCTGAGATCCTCCTATAGCATTTGTCATTAATGTCTGTTTGCGGTTTGCGAACAAGATAAACTCCCCATAAAAGGAAAGCATTGAGAACCCAAATGTACAAGTAATGCAGTCTAGGTCTCCTCTACCTTAATCTGAATTCCTTCTCTATGTGCTGTATCTTTTGAATAAGAGAGTTTTGTGGCATTCAAGTTGGTATCGAGTATGCAACTGATCAGTGTTTTTGTTTCATCCAGATTATTCAAGTTTGTCTGTTGCTGCTAGTTCTCAGCTGCACTAGCGAGGTTGGGCAAGCATTCTTCCATGGAAGACATGAAACAGTCAAGGAGATCAAGAACTTTGGCTCTTATTCGGAGCAGCAAGGGGAATGCAAACAGAACAGTGCAATGCCATTGAGGCCTCATAGTGTGACTATTACTGAATTCGGGGCTGTTGGTGATGGAGTCACTATTAATACACATGCCTTTCAAAATGCCATCTTCTACCTTAACACCTTCGCTGATAAAGGTGGAGCACAGCTTTTTGTGCCAGCAGGAAAATGGTTGACTGGAAGCTTCAATCTAACAAGTCACCTCACACTGTACTTGGATGCTGGGGCTGTAATCCTTGGATCGCAGGTTATTCTTTGGAGCACAATCTCTGTATCTTGTCTTAGCTTCACATTGCCCTCTAGGGTTTTTGCTGCCAACATATGATATATCATTATTGTTGGGATTATCCCTCCGTAAAAGCCCTAGTATAAACCAAAGTGACCGGCTCTAGCACTGGATCATTATATGATCTATATCCCATAAGCATAATAGCAACTAGCAACTGATTATTTAATGATTGTTTTATTTGAAAAACTGGGTATGGTGGAATGTTTAGGGGATATCATTTCCAACTAGACTTTGCCAAGCTCAACCTTTGCAGACGCACGGCTTCTGTCACACGCACAGACTATTCTCTATGATGCCAATGGTTGCATACTTGCACTCCAGTAGAGGGAAATAATTTTGATGGTGTGGGGAACTTTGCTTGCCATGTTTACTTTATTTAGAACTCTGCAAGTTTAGATGTATTTAAGCTAGATTCTGTACTACAGAAGAAATATCCCACCTGTAGTCATATCCCACATCTTAGCAGAGAAAGAAGGGATATTTTAAATGATTTGTTAATTCGGAAGATGCTGCAGGGAGTGATTGACAAACAAAAGTGAATTTCAGTGCGAGAATATCACTGATAGATTGAATTGGATTTCCTATTATTCGAGGCTGTTGATTGCATTTCTTATTGCAGGACTCTGAAGATTGGCCAGTCATTAGCCCCTTACCCTCATATGGCCGAGGCAGGGAACTACCAGGTGGAAGGCACTGCAGTCTGATACATGGGTACAATTTGACGGATGTTGTCATAACAGGTGTGGATATCCTATGGCATGAAGATCTTTGAAAAAACTGATCTAGTAAACACGGTGTGCAGTACTTATATGCTGCCCATCCACTTGGAGCATGTTTCATCTTTTTAAATTATAAAGAAAAGTAGGCATACAATGCCTTACTTCAGACATTGAAGCAACAGTAGATATAGAAAATGTTTTTCTCACTAGCTTAAGGATGCTAACCCATTTGTCACTTTTTCAGGCAATAATGGAACAATTGATGGTCAAGGAGCTGTTTGGTGGAATTGGTTCCATAATCATACATTAGATTATACCCGTCCACATCTTGTGGAGCTGGAGGACTCGCAAGATATTATTATTGCAAATTTGACTTTCATTAACTCTCCTTTTTGGACCATCCACCCAGTGTACTGCAGGTCAGTGTCCCAGATGCTGGTCTAGTTGAATGTACATTAATGTCAGTATTCATATATTCTTTCATTTATTTCTTTCTAAAATCACCTATATGCAAGATTAGATTATGTATGAATATTGTTAGTTGATATCTTCTATGGTGAATGTACAGTAATGTCCGCATTCAGAATCTTACAATCCTTGCTCCACTTAATTCACCTAACACAGATGGCATTGATCCAGGTAATTCTTTGCCTATCATTGACTTAATTTGGGTTAGCATGGGACAGTTTATTTTCTTACAGTCGATGCAAGTTTTGAATCTATTTCACTGTTATCATTTATGCCATTGCGGCCCTCATTTCATAATCACCCTAAAATGGCTTCTAAAATGTGTTTTTTTGTTGTTGGAATTCACCATTGTATGTTTGCACAAACTTTGTGTGTCCTCTTGCTCTCCATTCCCCTTGATAAGGATCTGAACAGAAATATGTTCCTGTCTGACGTATTATGTCCTGTCTTTAATGTTAAGATATCTATAAACAGTGTACCTCAGGTCAACTCTATGCTTCACCACATGATACATATAAGCAAAATATTTCTTTGCAAAAAACCATCATCTGATCGTACAAGTCAGTCAGAATTACATCATCAACAACAGAAAGGAGCAAGGGTTGAATTTTTTTTGATTCAGCAGGTTCTTCATCTCTAATGCTTGAATAAGAATTCCAAATACAAATGCAATATGCTGCCTAATATTTTGTTATTTTAATTTTAGTAAACACTGCCTAGCTCTTACCATTATGACCCTTAACCACACATGATGCCATTTTCTGAATACAATCAAACATCAAGAATATGGATATTGTCATTGATATGGATTTTAAGCTTAGAGGAAAATCTAAATCCTCTCACTGCTCAAGTGATGATCATTTGGCATGGATAAAACAATGGAAATGGCACTGATATGCCCATACCATTTTCCAACACTTGCAGCAAGCTTATGACAGTTATTCAGTTAAATTTTCTCTTCTTGAACCATAGGCTTCCCTGTAGCACATCCCCCACTGTTTTGTTTTGTAGTTGTTTTCCATTGGTTTGATGGACTTTAGTACACAATTTTAACTGCTTACTCTTTCTTGTTCTGTTTTTTCTTCTATCCAATCTATATCTCTCTAGTCAACTCGATGCTTCTTGAATCTCCACTCAATACAAACTTCCAGATTTTACTCTATGTATGGCTGTCCCTCCTTTTGCACTGATCCTTAGAAGTCATTTGCCCCTGAAATCCTTGCACTGGGGTTTTTTTGTGCAGTGCTTCCTTCAAGTTCATTCCAAAAAAGAACACTAACAATCTCCACCATGCTGATGATAGTAATTTAGAAATGGAAGGAACACAAGGAATGAAGTATGTCTCATTGTCTTGTATCTCCTGAAGATAATGGTAGGGTAGTGATGCAAATGCACTGACATCATGGGCAGCGAATCTCTTGTGCTACTTTAGTTTTCAGTCTCTGATTGTCTTGCACCCAGGTGTATGATTATAATTCCAAAGTATGCTCATACTTGCTCCCAGTTAAATCAAACATCACAAATGACACCTTCTAAAAGTTCATTGAGGTTCACAAATGCAAATACTGTTGTCAGCATCTTCGAACAGTGAATTCCAATTGGGAAACCAAAGTCAAGCTTAATCTTCTTGAGAAATAATATGGGAAGGCTTGAAACAGTGGAAATCCCAGGCATGGTGTCCTTTCCTTGTTTGTAATTCTGGTTCACTGTATGGACATCAGGATGTGGAGGTCATCTTAGGATCTATGATTGTTAAAAGTAATTTATTATATGGCTCTATGCTAAATGAAGTTTCATGGTGAACTGAGCTAATTGCAACAACGAAAAGAAAGTATCATATTCCATAATGTTATGACTACCTAAAAACTTGAATCACAACTCCAAGTTTTAGCTCATCAAGTTCCTGTAGCTCATCAAAATCCTGATATTGTTTCCATCTCCTTTGCTACTTTTGTTCTTTTCCAGTGCAATTGTATAGTAGATCTATATAACTCAGGAATATATATAGTAGGTCTTCCATTGGAAAGTGCTTAGATCTTTGAGAGATTCTGTTCTGACTAATTATTGCTTCTGGATTGAGCATTTACTAGGTTACATTTTTTTCGATACTATTGGAATTTGGATCTATGAGAGTTCAGAGCTTGGGAATGCTGGAACAACTATGAAAACTTCCTTTCCTGACTTGTGTTTGCTTCATATGGCTCTAGCTCTTGCATCTTGCCACCTTGGGGGTGTTCATTTCCTATTTCAATTTTCAAATGACAAGCTGAAGCAGCACAACACCTTATGTTAAGACCGCAGATCATAAACATTGATTTTCAAATCACGCAATCCATTGTGAATGATTAGCAGTAATATGTTATCTCGGTAATTATGTTGGAGATTAAGATGAAACTCCTACACTGTTGCATTGTTTAGATATAGTTCTAGATATCCCCTTGTTTTTTTACTAATCATGAGGTATGCTTTCAGATTCGAGCTCTGATGTGTGCATAGAGGACTGCTACATTAGCGTTGGTGATGATGTAATTTCTATCAAAAGTGGTTGGGATGAGTATGGTGTTTCTTATGGGCGCCCTAGCTCCAACATTATTATCCGTCGTGTGATTGGACAAACACATACAAGTTCTGGTCTTGCTTTGGGCAGTGAAATGTCTGGGGGCATCAAAGGTGTCCATGCTCAAGATCTTCAGATTTTCAACTCAAGGAGAGGTCTGAGAATAAAAACAGCCCCAGGCAGAGGTGGTTATGTGAAGGATGTGTACATATCCAATGTTACAATGAACAATGTTAGTGTTGGTATTGTCTTTACTGGGCTTTATGGTGATCATCCTGATGATAAGTATGATCCAGATGCTCTTCCAGATATAGAAAGGATAACATTTAAGGACATCTTCGGTGATGAAATCAAAACGGCAGGTTCCATAGATGGCATTCAAAAGGCTCCCTTCAAAGATATTTGCCTATCAAACATTGTGTTCAATGTTACCTCACAGCCTTTCTGGAACTGTTCAAACGTAGGAGGATTTTCAGAGTCAGTCTATCCTGAGCCATGTACACAGCTTCAGCCCCAAATCCCTCATGACATGCCCGTATGTTATTCTTCTTATGTCAGCAGCACATGTAAGGACTTCTAGAATAAAGCCAGTTTATAGATATATCTGTATTTGATTTTGTTCTTTAATGAGTGTTAGGTTGATTAAGGAATCCCATTATTTATGCATTTTTGCAGAGCTTTTTGTACTATGGTCAGTGAAACAGTAGTTTATACCACTCAATAATATTCTAGTTGTTACCCAGATTCGACATTTGTTTTCATTGTAATATACATTGCTTCTCTTTATTTCCAGTCTTGCATATCTGATCTTTATTTCTACTAGACTGCACCTACCCTGCAAAGAGGAATACCCATATCCCTATTAAACCTGTACTCTGTAAAAAAAGTGCATTTAAGTTCCTGTTACATCTAGTCAATAGAAGGCTAGACATTCATTTTCTTTTCTCAAACTTCTGATCAGTGATAACGAGGATGAGCATTGCTCCTCTCTGCAGGGACTAGTCAAGGAAAACGCGTTCTTAGCAGACAATTCATTGGTAATTTTCTTATGTTGGGTTCTTTTGCTCATTTATTTCTTTTCTGCCATCTTTGAGCAAGAGTTGGCAAGATTGAATATGGTTGCAGGGTCTTGTGTATTCATTTGCTTATTTTTTCAATTATTTTATTTCAAATTTATGTGCTTAATTTTAAGGCAGTTTTGTGCCATCATGTACAGTTTTTCATAAATTCAAAACCTACAAGGTAATGACTCGTTGTTTTAACTTTCAAGTATGGAAGATGCACCAGTTAAAATACATTTTTCTTGTCCATGTTAAAGGCTATAAAATGGACTTAAATGCTACTTGGCAGCTTGCTTTCTTTCCCTACTTTTTTAACTCATAGAAGATACCTTTTCCTTTTATAAAAAGATAGACTTCACTCCATGCCTCTGGAATGCATGCTCTCTAAAGGTATGTAATTCACAAGATGCTTTTTAAAAATCTTTGGTGTTAACTTAGCAATGGTAAGTTGTTGAAATTGCCAAATTGCTACTGTCCTGGTTGCTTCTATTCTCTTCAGATATTACTATAATCTAATTGTACAGAGTGTAACAAGCTGGTAAATAAATTATGGCTTTACCTAAATAGAAAAAGACCTTGGATTCCTTTCCAGCATGACATACCGATTCCTTCTGGTGAGAACATGGGTGCCTATTATGCATGGGGTTATGTTTGAACCCTGGGCTTCACCGGATCAAAATAAAAATCTATACATTCCATGAATGACGTGGGCACATGTAGCTTGCACATTGCTTCAAAAAATTAGAAACAATCACTAAAGTTAAAGCCAAAATTGAAAACCTTTGACTCCTGCATCTAAAATACGGGGGACATAAGATAAAGCTTCTCTTTTCTTTAATATAACTAAAGGTAAAGCCAAAATGAAAAACCCTTGATTCCTGCATCTAAAATACAGGGGACGTAAGATAAAGCTTCTCCTTTCTTGAATTGGCATAAAATGCTGTGTCAAGTAATGAATTTTATGACTTCTTGAAACCAAGAGATTTTGAGAAGCAAAATGATACAAGGCCTCTAGCTTTAAGACCTTATCAATATTGTTCCTCTGGCATAGCAATTGTGTGGCGTAAGTATATTCAAGTTACCGTTATGATGAGGTTGGTGAGAATTCAGACATAAAAAATTAATAATAAATTGCAAGCTTGTCCTGGACGGAGGCTTAGTAAGAATGTTGGCAATGCTGCTCATCTGTGGATATGTACCATGTCTTGGATATAACTATCTAGAAACCTTGTGAAGCTTTATTGCTTTACAATTTGTTCTATCTAGAGCAGCATCTTTGATGTGATCTTTCTTGATCATTGCACTAGTCAGAATCCATATATCTTTGAAACTTTATTTCATTGTCTGAGACATATCTAAGTCCACATACACTTGTACCGAGTATGTACCACAACACGTGCTTTGTTGTACATGTCTAGGTACTGATTACAAAGCATATAACCGATCTTGGTGCTAATCAGGTACAACTCAATTGAATTTTGAGATTCTCCAAATCTGAATCAACTTCATATTTATCTTCATATGTGTGGCCATGGATTTACAGTCCATTATCTTGAAACTCATCAGGCTCTTCTACTACATATTTTCCTTAACTTTGAAAATCTTATTTGGTGACTGGCACACCTCTAATCCTAAGAATCATAACAAGATTCTTGAATACTGTTCTCAGCTTCCTTTTGAATATGAGCATCATACATGTCTCCTATTAACAGGAGATACATCAACTAGTTTCACTAGTTCCTCAGGAGCTAGTGAATCTAGCTTCTCCCTCTCACCATCTAGATGTGAGAATCATAATCTGGGTCCTCCAATAAGGAATCTCATGCTCATCTATGTCTGAAGCCTCTTCTTGACACATGAATACGATACTTTAAATATCTTTAGGAGTTTTCTCATCTCTCAGAATAGTATTAGGGCTTCTATTCTGACTTATTCCTAAGAACCATAGGAACTTCCCGATCTGCTTCTTTCTAGATCAACCATCGGAATGTCTCCACATTCATGTCATTCTCTACTTGTAGGTCAAGGCATATCATTTTTCCCTACAAGACAATTTATTCTAATGGTTAGAACCATTTCATTCTCATGAATTTTATTTACATGAATACTTTCAATATACTGATAATGATTTACACAGTTATGTACAGATATTAACCAATTGTTTTCACACAACCCATTCTAATCTCATGTAATGATCTCCAGCCTTATCAGTCCCATATCAGTCCTATATTAGTCCCATATCATATCGTATGAAAAAATATGCAGCCCCATATTCATGTGAAAAATTCATCTTTTTACGCAGCCCCATATTCATGTGAAAATTTCAGCTTTATATGCCTGTATCTCATATCTCATGAAACAAAATATGCAACCCTATATCTCATATTTCATGAAACAATTATGTAGCGTTATATCAGTCATATATAAGTGTATATCTGTTCAATATCAATACTATATCATATTGCATAATATGGACTTCATGAGATCTACAACATGGCAATAAAAGACATACAACAATGTATATGCTCATCATGTTGTAACACAATTCCAAATCCCAGAAATTCAGATTTCGATGTGACTATAATGAAACACATTCAAAACTTTTTAAATCTGATTTTTATAACAGCATATGATAACAAATACAAGTACTTATCTTTTATTGTTTCACGGGCTCCATCTTGATCTCTACTTCCTTGTGAAGATTCCCAAAGTCTCTCGTACTTGATCTACTTGCAAATTTGAGTGCATGTAGGAGGCAGCGAGACTTTGCATAGGGAATAAGGTTTCTATGCACACAAGAACGAGTGCTCTTCCCCACTAAAGTAAATACTCCTTTCGATCATCCTTTTCCTCGGATGATTTCTTTTGAGAAGGTTCATCTTCTTCTACAACGGTAGATGCATGAAGCCTTTCTTCATTCTTCTTCCTTGCATGGCACTCTTGTGCAAAGTGGCCCTTCTTTTGACAATGGAAGCATTGAAGTTTTGATTTGTCAAACTATTTATTGAACTCCTCCTTTGCATGAAAACACTTCTTTGGAATGAATGACTTTCTCCCTTTCTCCATTCTTGCCGTGAGGGCAAGATTCTCCTCTTTGGTGCACATTGTCTTGCTCTGGATGCGCTCTCTGCTTGAATGCAATCATGCTATAACCTTTCGAAGTTGGGCTGCTCTTCTCAGTCGTTTACTGTAGCTAATAATGTCTCCTTTGTGGATGAGAGACCATCAAGTGGTTTGAAGAAGATCATCTCTTTTCGTTACTACTCCAATACTAGCAAGCTTGGTTCTTCTTGAAGTTGATAGCGCTTGCCTTAGATGTAGATTCCTCCATCACTGTGGACATGAGACCATTTAGGTCATACTTTTCAAGAATGTTCAATACTCTCGCTTTCCATGTGTTGAAGTTGGAAGTGTCCTCAAGACGGTCTTATAGTCAAACAAAGATCGATGCCATGGCTCCAAGATTTTTCTCAACTCCTCAAGATCACGTAGGCTTGAGTTTATTGCACAAAATTAAGCTCTTTCAGGCCCTATGCTCTAATACCATATTGTTTTGAGCAAATATGGATATCTTCGAACTTTAAAACTTTTATCAATCAATCATTACACATATGAATCTCATAAACAAATCACCACATAAATCACTCAACCATATGAGACAAGATGTACCTTGGGAAAACCCTCAAAATATAGAGGATGAAAAACCTAACAATTCTTTGAGTATAATAGATAGACTTGCAAATAATGGTTTACAATACATTAGCAGATTGATCGATAACATAGAACACAAAGCAATAGAGAAGAGATATCATCTCTTCTACCTCAACCAAGAATGTTAGCCTATGTGGATTAGAGACCATCAAGTGGTTTGAAGAAGACCATCTCTTTTCGTTACTACTCCAATACTAGCAAGCTTGGTCCTTCTCGAAGTTGATGCGCCTTGCTTAGATGTAGATTCCTCCATCACTGTGGACATGAGACCATTTAGGTCATACTTTTCAATAATGTTCAATACTCTCGTCTTCTATGTGTTGAAGTTGGAAGTGTCCTCGAGGTGGTCTTCTAGTCAAACAAAGATCGATGCCATGGCTCCAAGTTTTTTCTCAACTCCTCAAGATCACGTAGGATTTAGTTTGTTGCACAAAACTAAGCTCCTTCAGGCCCTATGCTCTAATACCATAATGTTTTGAGCAAATATGGATATCTTCGAACTTTAAAATGTTTATCAATCAATCATTACACATATGAATCTCATAAACAAATCGCCACATAGATTTTTTAAACATATGAGACAAGATGTACCTTGGGAAAACCCTCCAAATATAGAGGATGGAAAACCCAACAATTCTTTGAGTATAACAGATAGACTTGCAAAGAATGGTTTACAATACATTAGTAGATTGCTTAATAACAAAGAACACAAAAAATAGAGAAGAGATATCATCTCTTCTACCGCAGCCAAGAATGCTAGCCTATGTGGATGAGAGACCGTCAAGTGGTTTGAAGAAGATCATTTCTTTTCGTTACTACTCCAGTACTAGCAAGCTTGGTTCTTCTTGAAGTTGATGCGCCTTGCTTAGATGTAGATTCCTCCATCATTGTGGACATGAGACCATTTAGGTCATACTTTTCAAGAATGTTCAATACTATTTCCTTCCATGTGTTGAAGTTGGAAGTGTCCTCGAGACGGTCTTCTAGTCAAACAAAGATTGTGTAATACACCCTGAATTAATTATTATTATTAATTCTGTTGGAAAATACTTTATTGATTATTTTATTATTTTTGACAGGAAGGTAAAAAAATAAAACAGTTTGTAAAAAAACATTTTTATTTAATAAAATATGCTCAAGGGAGACAAAAGTGGATATAACTGTTGAAGAGTGTTTGTTGACCCACAAGAGGAAAAAGACAAGTGGCAAAAACCACCGAGTGAGAATTCAAGATGCAAAAGGCATCATCCCAAAAAATCAGGTCTGCACTCCTAGTTGTGTTCTAAAGAGTAGGAGGGTCATAAATGACCAAGTCTTATGCAAAATACAATATATTAGTATGTCCATGAACAACAGGAGGCTGACATTGGACGAGGATTAACATCTGTAAAATGGAAGAGATGGCACATTGAAATATTTTGCTCTCGTGGTTTAACGAACAGGTTCGAGGGTTCTGGAGCAAGTAATTTGGCTGCTCTGGGAGTTGGCTGGGAGGAACAACTTCTCCACTTTTTTTTTCCCAACATTAGTGCTAGGTTCCTACTCTGTTTTCTTATGATTGATTTTAGTTGCAGTGGAATGTGAATTTTAATGTTGAATTGCAGTTATACTTCCAGGCAGTAGTATTTATACATTTTTGTAGAACAATTATCCATGTTTTTCTATAGTATATCGGATATGTACAATGTTAGATTAATTCTTAAGGCATCTAAGATCGGGCATCCATACCCGCATCAAGGATTGCTAGTAATGTTATTGTTGTAGCAATTAGTATTTCGTTCTTAGCACAATTATTTAGGTTTGACTGTTGTTGATCTGTTATGGTTTCGAATCCAATACTAGAATGATTTAGAAATTTTGTTTTTGTACCAAATGAATTAAATCCTCTGTTTTTGGAACTGTTTCGGATATTCCTACTATGTATTTCCTCTTTGTACCAAATTCTGTAAATATTCGTTAATTCTGCTTCTCGAATTTAGAATGCCAACTGAAATGATAATGTTGGGTTATGGTATAGATCTGTAATATTCAATATTGCAATTAAAATCTAATTACATAGAAAAAACCTTACTTTACTGCTTAAATCCATAATCAACTTGGCACAGTTTACATTCACAACTGTTAAATCATGTACAAAACGATGGAATCAAGAAAGGTTAAACATCAAGATAATCTCCATATCTAATTAATTTACAGTGAAACAAAACCCCAAGTTTTAAAACCAAAACCCTTTGAATCCGCATTGTTAAAGAGTTGATCCACAAAGGTAATCAAATTGAAAGCTGAGATCTAAGCTGCAACGAGATCAACAGTTGACAAGAGTTGTGGAAGACGGATTTGTAGAAGAACAATTCTGAAAAGTTTAAAGGCAACCCGGAATCCACTATTCGTAAGGTTAATTGTTGATCCGCAAAGGAAATTAGATTGACGGTTGAGATCTAAGCCGCAAGGAGATCAACGATTCACAGGAATTACGTAAACCCATTTCGGAAAAGTTGGATGGTGCACCCGCAATCCGCAATCCGCATTGCGGAAGGTGTTGATCTACAAAGAAATTAGATCAACGGTCGGGATCGAATCCGCAAGAAGATCAACGCTTGATAAGAGTTGCGGAAGATTGATTGTGGAATGATAATCGTGTTTGTTAAAGTGTGAAACCTGCAATCTGCAATACACATTGCGGAAGGTGTTGATCTGCAAATAAACTAGATCAACGGTCGAGATTGAAGCCGCAAGAAGATCAACGACTAACAAGAGTTGCAGAAGGTTGAATGTGAAACGATAATTATGTGGGTTAAAGTGTAAAACCTCCAATTTGCAATCCACATTATAGAAGGTGTTGATCTGCAAGGAAGCCAGATCAACGGTAGAGATTAAATCCGCAAGAAGACCAGCAACTCACAAGAGTTGCGGAAGATTCAATACAGAATGCACAAGGGAGCTAGATTGACAGTGGAGATTGAAGCCGCAAATGGGTTGACGAATCACAAGAGTTGTGGAATTTTTATTATGGAATGTGCAAAGAAGTCAAATTGATGAATGAGATCAAGGCCGCAAAGGGATCAATGACTCACATGAGTTGCGAAATGTTATTTTCTGATAAGTTAAAATGTGTTTCCGCAATACACAATGTGTGGAAAGATAATTGCGTAAGGTTGATTGCAGAACGGTAAGTGGTGATAAGGTTCAACCCGCAATTCGCAATCCACATTGCGAAAGGGTTAATTTATAATGAATTAAAGGGTGTTCTGCAATCCGCATTGCAGAAAGGTTCCCGCAGAGGGATTTTTTTGCGGAAGGCAACTTGCAGAAAGGTCGTTGCAGAGTTTTAAATACCCGCGGAAAAAGACTATGAACTTAGGAAAATAAAGGTAAACAATAAAGTATTTGGAAAAACTAATTGTTTCAGAATTTGATTCTGTGTATGAGGAAAGGTTGATCAAACTTGTAATGAGAAGAATGTTCATTAAACTCTCAAGGTTCAATAACGCCCTGTTTAAATACCCGCGGAAAAAGACTGTGAACTTAGGAAAATAAGGGTAAACAATAAAGTATTTGAAAAAACTAATTGTTTCAGAATTTGATTCTGTGTATGAGGAAAGGTTGATCAAACTTGTAATGAAAAGAATGTTCATTAAACTCTCAAGGTTCAATAACGCCCTGTTACAGTTAGGGACTTTAACACTGTGTCTGTATTTATATGATTATAGTTTTTTTTTTTAAATTTGAGGTATGTTACATATGGTATCAGAGCACAGTTACAACACTAGGCTTGAATCGGCTCAACACTAAAGCTGCTACAATAAAAAACTAATTTTGATTTTATTTTGGTTAAATTCTCTTACAAACAATAAAAAGAACAATAACTAAGTTTTTACAGGAAACATGGCAGATGCAGAGATGTCTGCAGAAGAAGAACGTCGCCTAGAAATCCCTTTAAATAACGAAATGGGTAACTTAAGGGATGAAGAATTTGGGTAGACTTAAATGGCAGTCAGGATAATAAATCTGAACTTAAACGAACTGTCCAAGAGTTAAGGGTTTGAATTGATAAAAGTTAAAGAAGATAATGAGTGAATACTAAAGGCTCAAGAAGAACTAAATACTATTTTGTTAGCCAAGATCCATAATGATGATAAATGAAAAAATAAAAAAATTGAACATGAAATGCATAAAACTGCACCTTACAAACGTAAGGGAGAAAGCTGGAATTTTCCAGCCATAAATATGACACTTCAAGTGAAGAGTCAGTTAAACACCATAGGAAGCAACAAGAGTCAAGCAAAAGCAATGACGAGAATAAAAATAAAAATAAATACAGACCCTATGAGGAAATCTCTATGGAGTTTAAGAAAATTAAACCACCCATGTTTAATGGGGAAATTGAGAAGGGCGAAGAGGCAGAGACCTGGTTGTCCGGAATGAATACGTATTTTCAAATATATAACTACTTAGATGAGTTAAAAGCTAAAATGACCATCTATAATTTGACTGGAAAAACAGATATATGGTGGCAAGACATAAATAAGGTTAAAGGGTTAAAAGAGAGACATGTAACTTGGAAAACATTTAAGAATATCTTTAAAAGAAAGTACTTATCAGAACAATATTATGAAGGAAAAGAAAAAGAATTTTATGAACTAAGGTTAGGAGCCATAACGATGAAAGAACTTTGCACCAAGTTCTTAAGTCTACTTTGTTATGTTCCCTATATAATTGACAAGAAACCTAAAATACAACGGTTCCTTAGTTGTTTGCCCATAATGTTCAAAGAACGGATTGAGTATGACAATACGAAAACGCTAGAGGAAGCAATAAGGAAGGCAAACTTCTGCTATAACCAAAACAAGAATAAAATGGAAAGTATACCAGCTTCGAAAAATCAAGGGCCAAATAATTTTGATCCAAGGAAAAAAAAAGTTCCATAAACACACGAGAAATAACTATAGAGGGTATCAGGGTAATAATTACAAAAGTTTTAAACCGCAAGACTCTGCAATACAAGAACATGCAATTGTTCTTAATAAAAACCCAACACAAAAATAATTCTTAAAATGTTGGGAGTGTGGAGGGCCACACTACTTTAAATACTGTCTAGCAGGAAAAAAGAATGTTAATGTTCATTCTATCAAAGAAGCAGTCACAGTTGGGGACATGGCCAAGAGCATGCCCAGGATTTGCGCTGCATTGGAAAATTGGCAAGCAGACCACCAAACTTCTATGGTTGAAATTGAAGGTATGATAAACAATCAATTTATCTCTATTTTAATTGATCCAGGTGCAATCCTGAGCTATATACCACCTAGAATAGTTGATTTATGCAATTTGGTACCTGAAAAGTTTGACAAATCATGTCTAGTACAGTTACCCACATGTATGAAATAGAAAGTTACTAGTTTTGTTATAAATTGTAAAATGACGATGAATGCTTTTTTTACGCATGTTAATGTAAATATTCTGCCTTTAGGATCTTATGAGTTATTAATAGGAATGGATTGGCTAAAGGAACATAAAGTTGTGTTAAATTGTTTTGATAAAACCTTTACTTGCATTGATGATAATGGAAACAATATAAAAGTTAAAGGGGTCCCTAGGAAGGTGGCCATCCGAGAAATATCTGCATTACAAATGAAAAGACCAGTAAGAAAAGCATGTAAAGTGTTTGCAGTATATATAATGAATGGTAATGAAAATGATCAACAAACTTAAACTAGAAGGAATACTAGTCTTGAAGGAGTTTGAAGACATCTTTCTGGAAGAAGTCCCTAGACTTCCTCCGAAAAGAGATATTGACTTCACAATCGATCTGATACCCGGAGCGGCAGCAACATCAAAATATCCATATCGAATGAATATAATTGAACTTATAGAACTGAAATCACAACTACAAGAACTAATCGATAAAAGGTACATTCGACCAACCGTTTTTCTTTGGGGAGCATCGGTCTTGTTTGTGAAAAAGAAGGATGTGACCTTAATATTATGTATAGATTATCGACAGTTAAATAAAATGACCATTAAAAACTGTTACCCACTCCCTCGGATAGATGATATATTTGATTAATTCCACGAAGTAAGTATCTCCTCAAAGATATACTTAAGGTCGGGTTACCATCAAGTACACATAAAATATGAGGACATGTTTAAAACAACATTTATGACCCGTTACGGTCACTATGAGTTTGTCGTAATGCCTTTTGGGTTGAAAAATGCACTTGCTACATTTATGTGTTTAATGAACAGTATCTTAAGTAACTACCTAGATAAGTTTGTGGTTGTCTTCATTGATGACATACTAATATACTCTAAGAACAAACAAGAACATAAATAACATTTAAGAATAGTTTTGCAAGTACTAAGTGTTAGATTTTTAACATTAAGCTATCATTATATTATGATCTTTAACTAAGAGAATAACAAGCACAACAATCAAACACAAGAGACAAAGAACACAATGTTTTTCCTCGGGGAAACCATAAATGGAGAAAACCCCACAACTTCCTCAGAGATAGAATCAACACCAAAAGTAAAACCCAAAACAGTAAGATGATCTCCCGACAGCAGTAGCCTCTTTCTTTCTAGCCCCAGCAACTTCTTCTTCCTCAGCTATGCGCTACAACTGTGTGTGAGTGAGTGTGTGATAAATACAGAGACTCACTCTCTATTTATACGAATTCTTGACTTGACAATGACTCACTAGGGCCGACTTCACTAGGTAAGTCTAACAACCCTAGGGCCCCGGAGCTCCAGGGACTTCAACCCTTGAACAATAGGAGGGTTACCCACATTGACTTAACATGACTTGTTTACATTATAGAAACTTTCGATCGGAAAGGCACGCCCAGCACTCACATCTTACCATGTGGGAACACATCCCACAACCTTGTCAGAAATGCCACTCACATCTGACAACCAATGTTAGTGTTGAATAATAACTCCCAAATTCATTCATTCCATTGCAAAATCATTTATTTATACATTACATATGCTGGTTGAGTTTCATCTTCCGACCAGCCTTTTCAGCTCCCTACATAACTATTCATTTTCCTTTATTTATTTACAAAATATAATCCTGACGGATTATATTCCAACAATCCCCCCCTTAATCCGAAGGGGTGTTAGTAAGTCCGAGCATGTTTCTGAATCTTTCAAACTTTTCTCGTCCGAGCGCTTTGGTGAAGATGTCTGCCACTTGATCATTTGTGGAACAATGTCGAAGATGGACTGTCTTGGCCTCTACATGATGTCGAATCAAATGATACTTTGTGTTGATGTGTTTGGTTCGATCATGGAATCTGGGATTCTTAGCCAGCTTGATTGCAGAAGTATTGTCGACCAATAATGGAGTGGAGTTCTCTTGTTTTTCTTGCAAATCTTCAAGTATCTTCCTGAGCCATACTGTTTCTTTCGTTGCTTCAGCTGCAGCCACATATTCTACTTCTGTTGTTGAATCTGCCGGAACTGACTGTTTGCGTGATCTCCATGAGACAACTGCTGATCCAAGACTCATAGTGTATCTAGAAGTTGATACTCCTGTCTCCTTATCGCCATCAAAATCTGAGTCTGAGTACCCAATAAGTTTGAAGTCATCCACCTTAGAGTACTTGAGTCCAACGTCTTGAGTCCCCTTCAAGTATCTTAGAACTCTTTTTGCAGCTGACCAGTGTCCTTCACAAGGTTTATGCATGAACCTTGAAAGTATGCCAACAACATAAGATATATTTGGTCTAGTTGTTGTAAGGTAGATAAGTCTACCTACAAGTTGTCAATACTTGGTCGCATTTTCAAATTCTTTTCCTTCGCTTGATGTGAGCTTCATTTTCTGTTCCATTGGAGTAGAGATAGGGTTGCATTCTGTCATGCAAAATTTGTCTAGTAGTTC
>LPNX010430734.1:407345-450447 GCA_001517045.1 Pseudotsuga menziesii
GTTATTTCTACTATTCCATCAAACATGTGGATGGAATGGCCTTGCTGTCGAATCTCCACCAAGGACAGTAGGCTTCTCTGCAACTCTGGAAGATAAATAACATTCTTCAACAAGAAATCAAGGAATCCAGGCATTTTCAGCCAAATGGTGCCCATTCCCTTTGGTTTAAGACTTGACTTATCTGCAAAGTAAACTATGCCATTTATTGTTTCATTAAGTTCTTCAAAACAGTCTTTTCTAATAGTCATGTGTGATGTTGCACCAGTATCAAGTAGCCAACAATATTTGTAAGATGAAAGTGAAGTCATTTCATTAATACCAATATTACAATGTGCAACAATACAATGAGCAGAATCTGAAGATTTACTAGCATCTTGGTTTTTATTGTCATCTTTCTTCTCGTTATGTCTGTCTTTGATGGAGTCCCACAAAGCCCAACACTGATCTGCTGTGTGTCCAATATTTCCACAACGCTTTCACTTCAAATCTGATCTTTTGCTGGAGTTGTTTCTGCCTCCTCTACCTCTGAAGTTTCTTCTTCCTCTACCTCTCTTGCTGCTTTCTCCTTTGGGATGATCATGGGAATAAGTGTCTTTTCCAGAGAGGACATCGCCAACAATAGATGCAAAAGAGTGCATCTTCAATCTAGAACTTGCAACTTACAGAATGCTTGAAAGAAAAATATGGGATGCGTGATTAAGATCCTGCTGCTTTACAAGTTACAAAATGATTCTGCAGCCTACTACAAATAATTCTGCAGCTGCTTAGAATAAGTCTGCAACACTATCTAAGTAGCTCTAGAGTGTTATTACATTCAATATCCTTGTTTCTTATGAGATTTACACTTTGTTCAACAACTATAATATCACTCTATTACAAAAAGTCTTGCAGCAGAATAGTGCAGGTTGCAGTAGTATACTGTACAATTTAATTACAGTAGCAATGATGGTGACACAGGCAGTCTCGATTCCCGAATATAGCTCTTTGCAAACTTCAAACAACAGTATACTTCTTGCAGCAGAATGGAATAAAATCAAACCTCAACAATTCAATTCTTTATCAAGATGATTGATCTTCACGCCTTCACGCGTTCCATCAACAATCTTTTTGACGAAGGGAGTCTTCAAAACAGTAATTCTCTCCTTTTTCAATAGTGCGACTTCACGCAGATGGGAACTAGCGTAAACCTTCTGTCACCAGTCTTCAATGGACAGTAGTAGGACAACTTCAATCATCAACAATGTTCCAGGACTCTACTCACTTGAGAAAGGGCGTGAATCTCCACGTACAATTCTCAGTCACTTGAGAAAGGGCATGAATCTTCAAACAAATTGCAACAGAATATCATGGCTTCATTCTTCATGCAAATGATAGGTGTGAGTATTTATCCTTGTATCATCGTTCTTCAACACACATGCAGCAGCAAGGCGTCTTCAATCTCTACTGGTTGCATCAATCTTCTCTCACATAGTGTGTGGTCACATTCACAGGTTTAGAAAACACAATAGCAATTCGCAAGACCGAGAATCACATCCACTTCAGAAGGATGAATTATTTCTTCAACTCATTAAATACATAGCAGTCACAGTGATCATAGCTCATACAAAAAATGGGTCATACAGCAGCCGCATCATTCATCATTCATATATTTTCAGAAGTTACTCTCAAGCTCCACTCACAAAATTCGGGCAAACTTAGGTTTTCCAACGCTCACATTCATCACAGTAAAAATATGTAAATTTTACCTTCACGTAGTTTGGGAATGGCGCGAATCTTCAGCTATACATTCTCCACCAGCAGTCTCCAGTTATCATTCTTCAAAGAACTCGCAGAATCAAAACTCATCATGGCTTCAATATCAATCTTGTACAACATCAAAGAATCATAACATTCATTCTCCAAGCAACAATACATTGACGGTCTCAAATCGCAACAGTCTTCTCATTCCTTAGCGTAGGTATGGAGGAGCATAACACACACAATGAATGCGCACAGGCTGGCAAAGAGAATGCATGTGACTGGCAGATGATGAGGCAGAATTGATTTTGAGTGCGTGCAGTAGAATGGGAGGAGAAATGTTCAATTATGATCAGAGGGCAGACACATTAATGGGCCAGCAGTCTGGCAATGCAAAATTTGCTGATCACAGAAAAAATGTCTCATACTCATCCTTCATAGGCTCCTACATAAGCCACGGGCTCATCCCAACATCCACACTATTCATACATATGAAAAATATTTGAAGAAATTTTCCAGAAAACACTCCATGCACCAGAATTGGGGCAGAAATTAGGTTTTATGCACTTCATGGGAAAAACTAGGGTTTTTGTATTCCAACCAGCAAAAGCAAATTACCTTCACATGACTGAGTAAAAACTTGTGTCTTCAGTAAGTATTGTCATCATCTTCAAAGCAAGTTTGCTCTACGCACTTGAGAAAGGGCGTGAATCTCCACCATTAGTGTTCAGTCACCAACGTTCAAAGGAATTATAGCAGCATATCACGGCTTCAAACAACAAGAGTGATACGCATCTCCACAGCTCCATTCACCAGTCGAAACCCCAACTCGATTCTCACGTAGGTTGAGAACTCTCAATGATCCACAACTATCAACCATGCACAGTAAAGGGGCACCGTCACGCAGATGTGTCTCACATAGTTCGCAACAATCTTCACTTACACCGATTAGGGTTCTCCACACAGAGGTTGAAATGAACAGGTAACGAGGTAACACTATTCAAACAGTCACGATGTGAGTCTGTCTATTCTCAAAAGGGATAAAATGGTTATCTGCAAGGCTTCTACGCATAGAATAATTGGCAGGCTCATGAACGTTAGAGCAGCCAGCGCATGCACCGATGCATGCAATCTGCAGACTGAGGAAAGGGCAGATGAATGAGCAGACTGGAAATAGGCAGGTAGGTGTGCAGCAGGACTGAAACGCATCAAGCAGGAGTTATGGCAGGTGGTGCTTTGATACCACTGTTGGATAATAACTCTTGAATTCATTCATTCCATTGTAAAATCATTTATTTATACATTACATATGCTGGTTGAGTTTCATCTTCCGACCAGCCTTTTCAGCTTCCTACATAACTATTCATTTTCCTTTATTTATTTACAAAATATAATCCTAACGGATTATATTCCAACAGTTAGAAAGGCTTTATCACTTACATTCGACCATGCGAGGAACCAATACTCCATGCCGAAAAGCTCTGCACTTACATCTGACAACCAATCACAGAAAGGCTCAGCACTTATATTCGACCATGCGAGGAACCAATCCTCCATGCCGAAAGGGATCTGCACTTACATTTGACAACCAATGTCAGAAAGGCTCTACACTCACATCTGATCATGTAGGAACCAATCCTACAGTCACATCAGAATGACCCTCAGTCCCAGACTGATTTTTCCTGGTAACTGGCCAAGTGCCTCCATTCCAAGAATGGCATTCAATGCTTATATCTGATCATGTAGGAACCAATCCTACAGTCACATCAGAATGAATCAGCACTCACATATAACATGGAAGGAACCAATCCTCTCACCATGACAGAATGGCTCAGCCCTTACATCTGACCATGGAAGGAACCAATCCTCTTACCATGTTAGAATGGCTCACGAACTCATCACTTCCCTTTGGAGGGAACCTCAATCTAGAAAAAACCAAGATTCTCCCTGAAGTACTCAAACTTCACTCTAGCTAATGGCTTTGTCAACAGATCAGCTATCTGTTCGTCCTTCGCAACATACTGGAGCTTCACTTCTCCCCTCTGCACCATATCCCTAATATAGTGATACTTGATCTCAATATGCTTTGACTTGTCATGGAACACTGGGTTGTTCGACAACTTCACACAACTCTGGTTGTCACAATATATACAAGTAGCATCCAATTGGAGATCAAATAAATCAGACAGTAGCTTCCTTAACCATACTGCCTCACAACTAGCTAAACAAACTGCGACATACTCTACTTCAGTTGTACTCAGTGCCACACAGGATTGCTTCTTGCTAAACCAAGAGATCACACCTGATCCCATACTGAAGCAACACCCTGAAGTTTTCTTCCTATTGATGGCACTGCATGCCCAATCTAAATCAACATAACCCTTCAGGTTAATCTTCTGATTTGCCTCATACTTGAGCCCATAATCAATTGTACCCTTCAGGTACCTCAGAATATGCTTTGCAGCAATCAAGTGAACATGTCTCGGATTTGTCAGGAATTGGCTCAAGGCGTTCACAACAAAGCATATATCTGGTCTCGTGTTCATCAGGTACATCAAGGACCCAATCATTTGACGATACATCATAGCATCAACCACTTTGATGAAGCATCACTCAATAGCTTCAGGTTCGATGTCATAGGTGTGGTCATGGCCTTGCAGTCCATCATCCCAAACCTCTTCATGATCTCTACTACATACTTCCCTTATCTGAGGGAGATTCCATCCGCATTCTACCACACCTCCATGCCTAGAAAATAGTGCATCATACCCAAGTATTTCATTTCGAACTCGACAGCAAGCTTTCTCTTCATATCAGCAATCAACCCATCCATACCTGTTACAAACAGATCATCTACATATAGTAGGAGCATCACCGGGTTGCTATCTTCAACCTTGTAGTAAAGGTTCAGAATCTGCTTTACTTTTGGTAAAGCCCAAACTGGATAGAAAGCCATCAATTCTGTCGTACCATGTCCTAGGTTCCTGTTTCAAACAGTACAGGGCTTTCTTCAATCTACACACATGAGACTCCCTGTCATGTGTCTCAAAACCGAGTGGCTGCTCTACATACACTTCCTCTTCCACTACACCATTCAAGAAAGCAGTCTTGACATCCATTTGGTGTATCTTCCATTTCATCACTGCAGCCAGAGCAAGTACTGATCTGATGGAAGTGTATCTGGATATAGGTGCAAAGGTTTCTTCATAATCTATTTCTTCTTTCTATGAGAAACCACGGGCCAAGAATCTTTCTTTATATTTTTCTATGCTGCCATCTGCAGCATGCTTGATCTTGTACATCCATTTGGAAGTTACAACAGACTTCCCTTCTGGTCTTGGGACAACATCCCAAACGCCATTCTTCATGATCAATTGATACTCTTCGATCATAGCATCCTTCCATTCTTTCCGTTTTGCCGCTTCTTCATAGTTGGAAGGTTCTTTATTGATAAAGTCACACAATA
Organism: Pseudotsuga menziesii; assembly: GCA_001517045.1. Lineage (NCBI taxonomy): Eukaryota > Viridiplantae > Streptophyta > Pinopsida > Pinales > Pinaceae > Pseudotsuga > Pseudotsuga menziesii. The sequence continues at coordinate 412,549 of LPNX010430734.1, forward strand.
AAGCTACATACCCGGAGCAGGACCTGGTCCTCTTTCTTTCTCTATGATTCTCTTTTGGAGCCCCATATCTTTCTGCACCTTGAATAGCTTCTTGTACCCAAGCAAGTTTCCTCTTGTGAGGATTCTTCTCCTGAGGCGGATCTACAGGTTCTTGAGGTTCTTCAAATTCTCAATCTTCTTCTTGAGTTTCTTCATTCATGGTTGTGTCATGAATTCTGGGTGCTTCTGATTTTTCAAGATCTTCAGTAGGTCTCTTTCTGGATTTGTTGTAAGCTGAGTCTTCGTCAAATGTTATGTCCCTGCTGATGTCGATCTTCTTGAATCCTAGAAAATATATTCTGTAAGCCTTCGAGCTTCCAGAGTATCCCACAAATATACCCTTCTTTCCTGAAGGATCTAACTTTATCCTCTTTTCTTTCGGAATGTGTATGTACACTGGACAGCCGAATATTCTGAGATGGCTGACTTCTGATTTCTTGCTGGAAAATACATCTTCAGGTGTCTTGTTCTCGAGTACTCTATGTGGAGTATGGTTCTGTACATACACCGCTGTTTTGGAAGTTTTTTCCCATAGATGCATGGGAAGATCTTCATCATGAAGCATTTTTCTTGCAGCTTCCATGATAGTTCTATTCTTCCTTTCTGCAACCCCATTCTGTTGTGGATTATATGGAGTGGATAACTCCCTCTTAATCCCTGAATCTTTGCATAAATCTTTGAATTCATTTGATGTGAATTCTTCGTCATTATCTGATCGAAAGGTCTTGATCTTCTTTTCTGTGTGGTTCTCGATCAAAGAAGTTTGAATTCCTTGAAGTTGCTGAAAACTTTATCTATGTTCTTCATAAATTATATCCATGTCTTCCTAGAATAATCATCAATAAAAGAAAAATAGTATACATACCCGCTTAAAGAACTGGATGAGATTGGACCTCATACATTGGAGTGAATGATTTCCAAGATTTCTTTTTCTTTACTTTCGCTACTTGGAAATGTCTTCTTTGTGTTCTTTCCTTTCGCACATCCTTGGCAGACTCCATCATGTTTTGACTGTATTTCTGGAAGTCCTTCAACAACTTTGATTGCAAGTGGTATTGCTCTGTAGTGCACATGTGCAAGCCTTCTATGCCAAAGTTCATTTGGCTCTACTGTGTCATGGACCAAAGCTTGTTCTGGATGGCCCTTCAATTTGTATAATCCTCCTTCTTGTTCTCCAATTACTATTGCATCATCTATAGTCTTTCCTCTTGGCCACATGAGGACTTTGCCATCTACAAATGCAACCCTCATGCCTTTTGCATCCAGTGTCGATATGGAGAGAAGATTCTTCTTTACTCCTGGTACAAACAATACATCCTTCATTTTCATAGACTTTCCAGAGTCTAGCTTGTAGGAGGATTCACCACTACCTTTTATGAGATATCGGTAGTCATCCCCAAGTTTCACCTTATGGGGTGAATTATGTTTGAATAGTTTCTCAAAATATTCCTTGAAACTTGTTATGTGTTTGGAAGCCCCACTGTCAATAAGCCAATCTTTGCTTCCATGAGTGACAGTTCGCGTGAGAGCATAAATCAGAACATATTCTTCATCACTTGAAGAGTCTTCACTTTCTTGTTTTACTTTCTTCCTGGGAGGATCATCATCCTCAGTAGTGTGAGCATGATGTCTTCTTTTGGATTTCTTCTTCTTCTTGGATCCACTCTTATTCATGAAACAACTTCTAGCAAAGTGTCCTCTTTCATCACATGTATAACATCTGGGTTTGGATGGATACCTTATTACAAAATTATTTTTCTAATGAGAATGCTTACCTTGGTGATGATGATTTTCTCTTCTACCTTTCTTGGAGTGTACTGTGAGAGCTTGATTTTCACTTCCCATATTTTCTTCTCGAGTTGCTATTCAAGCTTCTTCTTGTGAACATTCTTCCCACAGTCTACTAAACTTGATTAGGTTCTTCCTAGCACAGATTCCTTGGATGAAAGAATCCCATGACCTAGGAAGACCATTCAAGGTTGTCATCATAATTTTTGCATTCTCCACTTCTTCATCTACTGCTTCAAGTTGTTCTTTGATCTGGGAGACCCTTGTGAAGTATGACTGGATGGTCTCCTCATTTTGTCTCTTTACATTCTTCAACTGGTTCCTTAGAGTCATCTTCCGGTTTATGTTCTTCCCTTCAAACAGTTTGGTTAGGGCATAAAACATAGATTTAGGTGTCTTGAGGGAGGACACCTGTGGTATGAGGTGATCCTTAATTGAATCAGAAGTAATCCTCTTTGTCATAACCAACTTCTTCTAATGTAAGGCCTTAGCCTCATCTTCCTCTGGAACTGGAACCTCCTCATTGATGTAGGAGTCCAAAACTCATTTTCTTCCAGGACCAGAGAGATCCTATACTTCCAGGCTTGAAAGTTATCAGCTCCCTCAAGATTTTCATCATGCTTGGTATGATGAGACATCTTAATTGAGAACCTCAAATGGAAATACAAAAGATTTAGATCTTACCAGGTCAAGATATTGGATCTGGATTTGGAGCTGAATTTATGCAGTGCTGGTTCAGGAGCAGATTAGGGTTTGAATTTCCTGGAGTTCTGTCCAACAAAATGCTTTGATCTTGATCTCTAAACTTTGATTTTGAGGAGGAGATCAATCCAGGCCTAGGCTCACTCAAAAACTCCACTTCTGTGGAAAGCCCTAATTTCTAGCAGTAGTGTTGGGTCCAAAACTGAAAAAGCGCAGAATCAGATTCTGTTTCGACAGAAAGATGCCCCCTAGGGAGGAGTGTCAGCCCAACCTTCTTTTGCTGAAAATCTGTGGAGAGAGATCCAAAAATTAGGAAGCCCTAGTTCTCGCAGCTGCACAATGTCTTCTTCTTAGGTTAGCTCTGATACCATGTTAGATTTTTAACATTAAGCTAGCATTATATTAGGATCTTTAACTAAGAGAATAACAAGCACATCAATCAAACACAAGAGACAATGAACATGGTGTTTTTCCTCGGGGAAACCATAAATGGAGAAAACTCCACAACTTCCTCAGAGATAGAATTAGCACCAAAAATAAAACCCAAAACAGTAAGATGATCTCCCAACAACAGTAGCCTCTTTCTTTCTAGCCCCAACAACTTCTTCTTCCTCAGCTATGCACTACAACCGAGTGTGAGTGAGTGTGTGATAAATAGAGAGACTCACTCTCTATTTATACTAATTCCCGACTTGACAATGACTCACTAGGTCATACTTCACTAGGTGAGTCTAACAACCCTAGGGCCCCAGAATTGCAGGGACTTTAACCCTTGAACAAGTTACCCACATTGACTTGACATGATTTGTTTACATTATAGAAACTCTCGATTGGAACATCGAGGCATGACATGACTCAATTACATTACAAACACTTCCTGGAATAAACATCGGGGTACAATACATAAGAAATACAAGTGAATACATTCTGAAGTTACAATTACATCAACACTAAGAGAACAACAACTTTATGCAAAATTTAGTAAATGTGATTTCTTTAAAGATAAGATTCAATACCTCAGACATATAGTGTCTAAGGATGGAATCTTAGTTGATCTAGAAAAAGTAAAGGCCATCATTGAATGGTCGGTTCCTAAGAATGTATCTGATATCAGATCATTTATGGGGATTACCGGATACTATCGAAAGTTCATTGAAGGCTTCTCTAAGATTTCCTACCCCATAACCTCTTTACAAAAGAAGGGTAAAATTTTTGAATGGACTAAAAAATGCATGAAATTTTTATCAAACTAAAAAACTTATTAACTACAGCCCCGATATTAAATATTGTTGATCCATTCAAGGATTTTGTCGTATCTACCGACACTTACAATGAAGGGCTAGGCTGAGTTTTATTACAAGAAAATTATGTTGTGATATGAATCTAGAAAACTAAAAGATCATGGGAAAAACTATGCAACACATGATTTAGAAATTCCTGCTATAATTCACGCCTTAAAAATGTGGCGACACTACATAATTGGAAGAATTTTTTTACTTATGTCAAACAACATAAGTCTTAGATACTTATTTGACCAACAAAATTTGAATGCAAGACAAACAAGATGGCTGTCCTTTTTAAGCGAATATGATTTCAAAATAAGACATATAAAAGGAAAATAAAATAAAGTGGCGGACGCTCTAAGTCGTCATATAAATTTATAGTTTGCAAGAAGCAACTATGAATTTGATTTGGAAAATCAGATTCTAAGTGCTGAAAATTCTGATAAAGAATATTAGTTTTTAAGAGAAAAGACTGCTAAAAATGAACAAATTCAAGTAAAAACAGTTTTAGCCTAAACCAACAAAGACTATTGATGCATAAAAACAGGCTATACATACCAAACATGGCAGAAATTAAACTTATAGTCATGGATGAACTACATAAGAGACCATATTCAGGGCATTCGTGTTATCAGAAAATGATCACTATGATCAGAAAGGATTTATTTTGGCCAAATATGAAGAAAGAGACGACTGAGTACTTAAATTGTTGTCTTGAATGTCACCAAGTTAAGGTAGAGCATCAACATCCCGCAAGATTGTTGCAGCCACTACCCATTCTAGAATGGAAGTGGGGGACAATCAGTATGGACTTCATCACCAAACTGCCCAGAAATTTCAGACAACATGATTCCATCATGGTTGTGGTTGACAAATTAAGTAAAGTTGTTCATTTTATTCCTGTTAAATCTACATATAAAGCTGTTAGCATTGCATATATTTTCATGAAAGAGATATTCAGGCTACATGGTGTACTGAAGGTAATAGTCTCAGACAGAGACACAAAGTTTATAGGTAACTTCTAGAAAGCCTGGTTCAAAGGTTTGGGGACACAGTGTTAAATTTCACTACTGCATATCATCCGCAAACGGATGGGTAGACTGAAAGAGAAAATCAAGTCTTAGAGGACATGCTAAGGATGTATGTCATGGACAAACCATGTAAATGGGAAGATTATCTGCACTTAGCTGAACTTGCATATAATAATAATTTTCAAGTTTCTGCAGGAATGAGTCCGTTTGAAATATTATATGGGCGTAAGTGTAATACTCCAATGTCATTGAGTATCCCGGTTGATAGATTAATGTTAGGACCCAACTTATTAAATGACATGGAACTAACCGTGAAACAGGTACAACAAAACTTGAAGGCTTCCCAAGACAGACATGAAAGTTATGCTAACTTAAAAATAAATCCTAGAGAGTTCCAGTTGGGTGATCATGTGTACATAAATGTAAATCCCAAGAAAATTACCTTGAGATTTAGAAAGTATAAAAAATTGGCACCCAAGTATTGCGGGCCATTTGAAATTCTAGCTAAAGTAGGGCCGGTTGCATACCAATTATCCCTACCACCCAATATTAAAGTGCATAATGTGTTTCATGTTTCTATATTGAAAAGATATGTACATGATGTTTATCATGTGAATGATTGGAATGTAATACAGGTGGAACCCGAGGGAGAGTTCCAAGTGGGACTGGAGCACATTCTCGACAGGAGATAACTTTTACTCCAAAATTGTACCATCAGACAGACAAAGGTGCAATGGAAGCACCTTAGTCTGGAAGAAGCTACTTGAGATCTGGAAAGTAATATGCAAGATCCATATCCAGACTTGTTCCAAGAAGTTGGAATGAAAGAATAAAAACAAAAGTTATAACACCGATGACAATGTTATCTTTTGAGGGGAGTTGTATGTAATAACCCCTGAATTAATAATTAATAATTATGTTGGAAAATACTTTATTGATTATTTTATTATTTTTGACAGGAAGGTAAAAAATAAAACAGTTTGTAATAAAAACATTTTTATTTAATAAAATACGCTGAAGGGAGACAAAAGTGGAAATAGATGTTGAAGAGTGTTTGCTGACACACAAGAGGAAAAAGACAAGTGGCAAAAACCACTGAGTGAGAACCCAAGATACATTAGGAGTCATCCCCAAAAATCAGATTTACACTCCTAGTTGAGTGCTAAAGCGAAAGAGGTTCATAAATGACCAAGTCCTAGGAAAACTACTATATATTAGTATGTCCATGAAAAGCAGGAGGCTGGCATTAGATGTGGATTAACATCTGTAAAATGAAAGAGATGGCGTATTGAAATATTTTTCTGTTGTGGTTCAACAAACATGCTCGAGGGTTCTAGAGAAAGTAATTTGGTTGGGAGGAACAACTTCTCCACCTTTGTTTTCCTAGCATTGGTGCCAGGTTCCTACTCTATTTTCTTATGATTGATTTTAGTTGCAGTGGAATGTGAATTTTAATGTTGAATTGTAGTTATACTTCCATGAAGTAGTGTTTATGCATTTTTGTAGAACAATTATCCATGTTTTTTTGTTGTATATCAGATCTGTACAATGTTAGATTGATTCCTAATGCATTTAAGATCAGGAATTCATACCCACATCAAGGATTGTTAGTAATGTTATTGTTGTAGCAATTAGTATTTCATTTTGAGCATAATTATTTAGGTTTTGTTGTTGACTTGGTATGGTTTCGAATCCAATACTTAAATGATTTGGAAATTCTGATTTTGCACCAAATGAATTGAATTCTTTGTTTTTGGAACTATTTCAGATATTCCTACTGTGTATTTCCTGTCTGTATCAAATTCTGTAAATATTCCTTAGTTCTGCTTCTTGAATTTAGAATGCTTACTAAAATGATAATGTTGGTTTATGGTATAGATCCGTCCGATTCAATATTGCAATTGAAATCCAATTACATAAAGAAAACCTTAATTTACTATTTAAATCCATAATCATCTTGGCGCAATTTAGATTCATGACTGTTAAATCATGTACAAAATGATGGAATCAAGAAGGGCCAAGCATCAAGATAATATTTAGATCTAATTAACTTACAGTAAAACAAAACCCTAAGTTTTTAAACCAAAACCCTTTGAATCTGCATTGTTAAAGAGTTGATCTGCAAAGGGAATCAGATTGAAGGCTAAGATCTAAGCCACAATGAGATCAACGGTTTACAAGAGTTGCGGAAGACATATTTGTGAAAGAACAGTTCCAAAAAGTTGAAAGACAACCTGCAATCCACAATCCGCAAGGTTAATTGTTGATTCGCAAAGGAAATCAGATCGATGACTGAGATCTAAGCTGCAAGGAGATCGACGACTCACAGGAATTGCGGAAGACCAAATTGCGAAACACTAGTTCGGAAAAGTTGGATGGCACACTCGCAATCCAAAATCTGCATTATGGAAGGTGTTGAGCCGCAAAGAAATTGGATCAATGGTCGAGATCAAAGGCACAAGAAGGTCAACGAATGACAAGAGTTGCAGAAGGTTGATTACGGAAGAATAATCGTGTATGTTAAAGTGTGAAAATTGCAATCTGCAATCCGCATTGTGGAAGGTGTTGATCCACAAAGAATCTAGATCAATGGTCGAGATTAAAGCCACAAGAAGATCAACGAATGACAGGAGTTGCGGAAGGTTGAATGCAGAACGATAATTTTGTAGGTTAAAGTGTAAAATTTGCAATCCGCATTGCAGAAGGTGTTGATCCGCAAGGAGGTTAGATCAACGGTAGAGATTAAATCTGCAAGAACATCAACGTCTCACAAGAGTTGCAGAAGCTTCAGTATAGAACGCACAAGGGAGTCAAATCGACGGTGGAGATTGAAGTCGCAAATGGATTGATGACTCAAAAGAGTTGTGAAAGTTTTATTATGGAATGTGCAAGGAATTCAAATCGACGGATGAGATCAAGGCCACAAAGGGATCGACGACTCACAGGAGTTGAGGAAGCTCCATTGTGGAAGGTTATTTTCCTATAAGTTAACATGTGTTTCTGCAATCCGCAATCCACAATTTGCAGAAAGCTAATTGCAAAAGGTTGATTACGAAACAATAAATGGTGATAAGGTTCAACCTGTAATCCAAAATCTGCATTGTGGAAAGCTAATTGTGGAAGGGTTAATTTATAATGAATTAAAGGGTGTTCTGCAATCCGTAATCTACATTTCGGAAAGGTAATTGCAGAAAGGTTCCTGCGGAGGGAATTTTTTTTGGAATGCAATTTACAAAGAGATCATTGCGGAGGGTTAAATACTTGTAGAAAATGACTGTGAACTTAGGAAAATAATGGTAAACAGTAAAGTATTTGGAAAAACTAATTGTTTCGGAATTTGATTCTGTGTATGAGGAAAGGTTGATCAAACTTGTAATGAGAAGAATGTTCATTAAACTCTCAAGATTCAACAAATCCCTGTTACAGTTAGGGACTTTAACAATGTGTCTGTATTTATATGATTATTGATTTTTTTATCTTTGAAATTTGAGGTATGTTACAGATCGATGCCATGGCTCCAAGATTTTTCTCATCTCCTTAAGATCGGGAAGGCTTTAGTGTTTGCACAAAACTAATCTCCTTTAGGACCTATGCAAATAATGGCTCCATAATGTTTTGAGCAAATATGGATATCTTCAAACTTTAAAACTTTTATTAGTCAATCATTACACATATGAATATCATAAACAAATCACTACATAAATCATTCAACCATATGAAAGAAGATGCACCTTGGTAAAACCCTCCAAATATAGAGGATGAAAAACCCAACAATTCTTTGAGTATAATAGATAGACTTGCAAAGAAAGATTTATAATACATTAGCGGATTGATCGATAATAGAGAACACAAAGCAATAGAGAAGAGATATCATCTACAACAACTGTAATGAACTTTCCAAGTGCTCGACACTTTAATAACAAGTCAAAACCTCAACAATGCAATGTTTGTTTGACACTACAAGCACTTCAATTTCAAATTTTTCCTTCAAGGGTGCTAAGTCGATGCCTTGGATTCTTCTCCATGTTGGAGTTTGTGCAAATTTAGAGGCTATTCTTATTGTTCTTTTATTGTACCTCCTATGGGAGATTAACTTATTGTAATCAATCATACAAACCCTAGAAGAACAATGTAGACCTTGGGGAGAAAAGCAAGAAAAAGAAAAGATAAAATGAATTATATGTGTCCCCCAAGAGGAGTCGTCCCCAGTTAAAATATTAGTGGAAAATATGTATAAATAGGAGGCGCCCCTCCTCATTATTCCACACAACAACAACACAACAACACAAGTGAAGTTCATAGTTTTCTGGGAGAGAGAGAAGTTCACATATACTGCAAAAGAACACTGTTTTCAGGGTTTCTATCATTGGAAATCATTTCCATATTTCTTTTTCTTATTCATTGTACACTGTTCTCAGAATTATCACCTCTAGACGAATGTTGCTGGGTTTTCTCCCATTTGGGTTTCCCAGGATAAAAATACTTGTGTTATTATTCTATGCTCCTATTGTTTCCAGTGATCCTATTGATAAATACAATTAATATATATTTCTATAATCTTATGAAAAACTAACATGGTATTAGAGAAGTGCTAGAAGAAGCCATTTGTGGAACTTTGTCGGAAACCTGTCAGAACTAGGGTTTCAGATTTCAAGGTCTTCACTCAACCTTTTTGCAGAAAAAAGATCCTTGGGAATTTTGCTCAAAGGAGGGAACATATTTTGGTGAAGACATAATTCAATTCTGAGAATTTTCAATTTTTGACCTAATTCTATAGACGCAACAGAAATTGGAGTTTCAATTTTTGACCTACTCCCTCCACATTTTTGGGTCGAATCTACCTTTTCTCAGCTCGCCTCTCTAGGGAGCGTTTATCTGTGGAGTCAATTTTCCAAAACTCCAACCTTCAGTTTTGACCTAGTCTCTACTAGGGTTTCAGATCTAGATCTATAGTCAAGATGGTCAACATGAAGGTTGAAGATCATCTGGAAGGAGATTCCAACTTCATCCCCTAGAAGTCTAGGGTTCTTCTTCTACTTGAATAAAATGACCTATTACAGTGTGTAAATGAAAAGGTCCCATAATCATAAACTGATGAAGACAAACCTTGATGTAGGAAGAATGATGCCAAAGTACGAAGGATTTTGGTGGACTCAATTAGAGACCACTTGGTTCCTTAGATCTCATAAAAGACAACAACGAGGAAAATGTTCAGAACCTTAAAGAAGATATTTGAACACAATAATATCAATGTGACTCTCACATTGAGGAATAGACTGTCAGATATGAATGTTTATCCAAGAGAAGTGCACAAGGAAGAATCTGAAGCGCAAGCACAATAGAGGAAAAGAAGGCACATGACGGGAAAGAAGCAGGTAAAGGATAGAAAGCAAGCACAGAGGAGAGAAATCTACGACACAGATTGACGCGATGAAGGAAAAAAATTACATAAGGAGGCAGGTAGAAGAGTTAAGGCTCGATAGATGCAGGTCAAGAAGGACTGCAGGAGCTTGAGGCGGCGAAATACTAAAGGACAGTTTTTGTGGCTAGTTATGACCTGTGCAAGCAGGTTGAAAGACATTTTTACGGCTAGTTATGGCCATGGTTAATGTAATGTAGGACTTTGCAACTAGTTATGGGCCGCCATCAATGTAATAGAAGATATTTTGTAGCTACTTGTGTCTGTAATAATTGAGCTGTACTCGGTCGATCCTGTGCAGTCTTGTTAACATTATAAGTAGGAGAAACCCGCTCTGTATAAGGGTTCAGTAAGTTAGTATTCGTTTCTACTAAGTTTAGATCAAAGATGAGTATGATAGTAGTAGGATGTTGAGCCGTAGATCTGTAGCTGAGTGCGCAGACTGTTTTGTAGGAGGTAATTTGTAGCTGTGTGCAAATACAATAAAGTATAAGAGTCGATCCAGGCTGTGTGTGGATCAATAAGAGTAGATAGGGGAATAAACAGAGAACATGAGAGAAAGAAGAGTTTGATCCAAAAGACATATCTTAAAACAGTCTGTAAGTCGCAGACTGCAAGGTGCTACCTATATTTCTCATTCCAGATGAAGAGCACCTTGGTGGTTTTTCCCAGATGGGTTTCCACATTATTTCCTGTGTTAATTTATGATTGAATGTTGTGTTGAATGTTTAACTGTTAATGTTGAATGATTTATTAACTTGCATTATTTATGGTTATTTATTGAATGAATGTCGTAATATGGATAAGCAGTGAATGAATGGATATCTAAGCATTGCTGAGCATTGCGTATTGTTTTATGTTTAAGCACTATTAAGTCACGATATAAGTCACATCACGATCATTTAATTTAAAGGAATCAACTGCGTCGCACTATTGCACCGACTGTTAAGGTTGTTAAGGACAAGGTTGTGTCACACTATTGCGCCTCTATTGAGAAGTAAAAGACTCGAATCCTCCCTCTCTGTCGAGCGCTTTGGCTACGCTCCAAGGGACTATTGTACCTCACCCAATATGAAAACATGGTTCTAGCAGTTACACATTGAATATATTTCGGGTGAGACTGCGCCTACCTCGTAGGTATTTTTGGCTGAGCTTGCTCTGTTAGGCCGATGTCTTTAGGTGTTTTGTTGGTTTTGTGATGTTGTTGAACCTGGGTCGCGTGAGTGGGAAATTTAGGACAACGAATGGTTCCGTTGCTAGGACCCGTAATCATTTGAGTCGAGGGAGATGTTGTGGCATCCGAGAAAAGAAGGAAACAGAGGATTGGTTGGAGTCTAATACATTAGCATTTGCATAAGAAGAAAACACAAGGTCGCGGTTGAGCATAGAAAACTGGTTAGACTAGTACATATACTCTGATATTCACGAGATCTTCTTTGCAGAGTTTCCTATTGTGCTACATGAGTGGTTTTCAAAGTTGGCGACTCGGCAGACAAATTTCCAAAGAAGAGAAGCGGTTAAGTGGAGTGATTAGTTGGTTCACGAGATAACCAGTGTAAGTAATCCCATCTCTAGAGCTGTTGATATTTGGTCGACAGAATCTTGCAAGGGTATATTAGTAAGTTTGCAGTAGAGACGATAACCTCATATAGTGAGGCTGAAATAATTTTTTTCCAAAGACCTCGATAAAGGTACTTATTGTCTATAAGTACATGGATACAGATGCTCGTCTATGAGAACGGTATTCTACAGTTGAGCAGTTGAGTCGCATATCCAGAAGAAGAGGATATGTTGCAGACGACCTGTAGAGAAAATGAGAAATGGTGAGATGAATGTTACAAAGAAGTATAGAACCTGAACTAGAATCTAGAAGTTGAGTTGCAGATAGACGAAGGGTCTTGCAACAAAGAGGAAGACCATAGTCTGATTTCTTAAGGACCAGAAGAGTCCGAAGAATCTGTAAAGACACCAAGATCAAGACTCAACTACATCACACCCAGAGTATCGCCAAAGGTAAGGTCTAGAGCCTCATCTCCTTAAAGAGTTGTTAATACCGATAGTGATAGTACTGTGACTAGCATGCAAGAGGGTACACCTCAATTAAATTATTCATTAGATAACACCGACACCAACTCAATGGTTGGGGCATACATTATATTACCCACATTCAATGGGAATGGAGCATAAGATCCAGAGCAACATTGGTTCCTTTGCGAAGCTGTTTGGATGGTTCTCCTAGTTCATAATGCAGGCATAAAGAAAGAACAAATGATTACGAATTTGCGGGGTCGCACGCTGGACTGGTTTATGAAATTTTGTGTAGTACCAGCAAGAGCCCCACAAAAGACCCTTGATGAGATTCGACTCATGATGATTTGTGAATTCATGAAACCTAAATATGAGTCGTAGTGCATCACTAAGATCAAGGAGATAAAACAGGCACCGATGAAATCCATATGGGATTTCGATCAACGGTTTAAAAATTTGATGGCCAAAGTTATTTTCAGATGTCAGATCTATAGCATAAGGAGTGGTTTATTATTGCACTATTACCACACATCTGAGGGCCATTGATGCAACAAAAGATTGCATCACAAACATAAGTAGTAGAACTAGCGATGAAGCTGGAACCCTTGCTGACCAGAGATGGTGGCACAAGAATCAGTGTAGATTCAGTCATAGTTGGCTAGTCTGACAGTACATATTCAAGACATCAAGAAGGGTAAATACACATGTGAGGACTTGTGGTGCGCAATATGTCGAACGGATGGACACACCAAGGATAATTGTTCATCGTACATGAGCTATATCTCATCGGGTGGACCAAATCCATTGAGTACCCATGAACTACCCTTGTGCCGCATATGCTAGACTAGAGGACATCACGACGAGGAGTGTCTATACTTGAAGAAGATTGTAAGTACCCCAACAAGCCTTTTCTGTAAATTTTGTAAATCAATTGGACATGATGAGAAGGATTACAGAGCATATCAACTCTTGAAGGAAAAGATAGTAGACACCTACTTGATGAAGAATGATGGGTAGGTTCAGGGTAAACAGGATAAAGCGCACTACCAGCCTGTGCCTTTCCCATAAAACTAGTATCAAAACCAGTATCAGCCACAGTATGCGCCTCAAAACCAATGCGTGCTATAGAATCAGTACCCACCACAACAACCACACCCTTAGGGAAGGGGGGTTGGAAACTTCAGAGGAAGAGGAGGAGGATTTGGAAGAGGAAGAGGTCAGGTTACATGCTATAACTGTGGAAAGTTGGGCCATTATGCTAGATATTTCCAAGAGCCTGCAAAGACATGTTCAGATTGCAAAGCACATGACCATAATGTGGAGCAATTTCCTCAGTTGATTGCGAAGTGGCAAGCTTGGACCATCGCAGGTCCTAATCCCGTGCTGAATCCGAATCCGAATCCAAATCCTAACCTAAATGTTTAGATGCTTGCTGATGAGTAAAGAGAGTCGAGCGTTGTTGTCATAAAATGAGGAGGTGCTGCGACTGGAGCTGATCTAGATATACCGCAAGAACAACCACAACCACAGCCGCGGGTGCAACCCGCAACACAAAAGAAAGTACCATTCGACATACAAAAGTAGAAGCAAGTATTTTTGGATGTGCAACCAAAGTTTTTGGATCAAGAAAAACTGTTGACCTCAACCAAAGTCAGGGAGATGCCTGAACGCTTCCAACAGCTATTCCAGAAGCAAATTCCGAAAAAGGCTAGTAAGCTAAAGTCGTTTCTTTCAAGTTGCTTAGTGCTAATTCAATATAAAGATGCTATCGCAGAAATACAAGAACTGATAAAAGAAACCCCAACAGAGTCTCAACCTGGAAGAAAAGTTAACCATGTAAAGAAGAAATTCAAAACGAGGCACGAGTTAAGAATGACTGCGCAAATAGTGGATTATGACATGGATTACATCATCCTAGATCTGGGTTCGGACGTCAATATTATGATGCAACAGAATTGGGAGAGCATCTGAAAGCCGCACTTGGACTGGTCCCCTGTCTAGTTGTGAGTTTCAAATCAAGTGAAGGTCCTACCAATTGGTAGGTTGAGTGAAGTCCCTGTCGACATTGAGGGGCTGCACACATTTGCAGAATTTGAAGTCATTAACATTTTTGACGACACAAACCCATATCCCGCGCTTCTGGGGATAGATTGGGCCATAGATAATCATACCATTATAAACTGTAAGAAAATGATTCTATCATTCAAAGATGATGAGTTGAGGGTAGTATCACCCATTGATCCATTAGAGGGAAAACGATACGTCGAGCTTGTCTACAAAGAGGGACATGGTGATTATCTAGACCATATCTACAATGTTAGCACCTTAAAAGAAAATTACATCAACTCGACAGCGGATGGAAACCTAAGCTGGAAGAGTGCTAGTTCATACACATCGGATTCATGAGAGGCCTTAGAGAAATAGAAAAAAAAACTGCTTGAAATCTCTATGAGGTGATGTGCCAGAGTTATCCAGTCTGTGTGACGAGTGCAAAATCATTTGAGGGAGTTACCCACATATGAGGGCTTGCCTAATCTTGTAACCTTCCTCAGTGAGTTCGAAGGACTGGTAATAGAACCGAAATTCTTGTGTGCGTTGGACTATGTATTAAAGGCTACACCCACCAGATGGCGGGGTACACATAAGCAATCCATATCAGAATGGCCACAATGTAGAATATTGTTGGAATTTATATTCGGAGAAGAATTCACTGTCGTAATTCATAAGTACATAGGGATGTCAAACCCTTCCAAGCACATTAATAACTGTCGTATAACATTTGTATAATACCTGCCACAGGAATGGGTCCATCATGTCATTCACACATTGGAAATGACACCCAAGAGTTGGTATACATCCATGGAGTTGTGAAAAGGAACTAAGGATTGGGACAAGGTATCTATACAGTTCGCGCACACATTTGAATTTGCTGATGAGCAACCTACAGTTGATGTTGCACTTCAGATGATCAAGGAAAATATATTCACTGAAATCCCTGTCGAAGTGGCAAGTTCCCACCAGTGCAGCGTGACTATCCAGCAATAGATGGATTGTTACAATCTGGACGGAGAACTTGATGATGACCTGAGTCAGAGGGTACGTGCGATGTCGAAGGAAGTGGTATTTCTAGTGACCATTTCCTTAAGTCACTGAAAATAAATAAAGTAAACATTGGATTGCCGAAGAACCTGAAGTTTGCTAATATAGGATATTATTGGGACGATGAGACGTTATCAAAGATCACAGACTTGCTACATGAGTTTTAGGACCTATTCCCTGCCAACTTCTTGGATACTAAGGGAATAATCATTGACCTAGGGGAGATGAAAATACCCTTGAAACCAGATGCTAACCTAGTCAAACAAAAACCTTATAGGATGAACCCAAGGTATAAAGAGAAGGTAAAAGAAGAATTGGATCGCATGCTCGATGCAGGAATCATTGAACCTATTAAGGAATCGGAATGAATCAGCCCTATAGTGATCCAGGATAAGAAGACAATAGATGAAGTCAGGATCTATGTTGACCTAAGAAAGTTGAATGACGCATGCCTGAATTATCCATTCCCAACACCATTTTCAGACAAAGTACTTAAAAGCGTCGGAGGGCAAGAGATGTATTCATTCACCGATGACTTCTATGGCTATCGTCAAGTCAGAATCGCGAAGGAGGATCACCACAAAAATACCTTCGTCACAGAATGGGGATGCTCTAGTATACGGTAATTCCCTTTAGACTCAAGAATGCACCTTCTATTTTTTCTAGAACAATAGTTTCTGCTTTTAAAATTTCATACATAAATTTCTTGAGGTCTACTTTGATGATTGGACTGTGTTTGGTCTAGTAAGAGACCACATTGAGAGTCTGTGCATGATGTTGGGCCTCTGTCACCAATATCAAATCACGCTTAATTCCAAGAAATGTATCTTTTGAGCACCATTTGGTGTACTGTTGGGTCATGTCATATGTCGCGACGGTATTTTGGTCGACCCAGCGTAAGTTGCGATTATCCTTGAGTTACCACCGCCTACATCAGTCACGCAACCCAGATCAGTGTTAGGACACACATGCTACTACATGAAGTTCATCAGAGGGTATGCCGAGATAATTGCACCTATGGAGAAACTGTTGAAGAAAGATGCAAAGTTTCAATGGATGGAGACTTGTCAGGAAAGCTTGGATAAATTAAATAACAAGATGGCCATTGTGCCAATACTTGTATTTTCGGCCTGGAAGAAGGAGTTCCATGTTCATTTCAACGTGTCGTCTGTTGTGCTCGGCATAATGTTGACGCAACTAGGTGAGGGTGCGCTTGACCATCCTATTGCTTTTGCTAGAATAAAACTATCGATGACAAAGAAAAATTACACGATGACAGAGAGAGAATGCCTCGCCATGGTCTATGCGCTGCAAAAGTTTCGACACTACTTATTGGGTGGACATTTTAAAATGTACACTGATCATTCAACATTGAAATACCTAGTCAACAAGCTAGTATAGGGGGGGAATATTTGTTGATGGCTTTTCTTGTTTCAAGAATTTTATTTTTAGGTCATTGTCAAACCTGGTCGGATGAATGTGGGGCTTGACCATCTTTCGAGGATAGAATGGTGCAGCGAAGACAATAGATGGTTCCTACGGCCGGTTTGACCCCTATTCTAGCCTCTGGTTCGGGCCCTATGCCGAAACCCATTCAGAATCCACCAGTGAATCCCACAATTGCAGGTCCACGACCGTTCGTGCCGTATAGAGAGGCCCCAAAATCATCAAGGCCGAAGATATCAAAGAAACATAAGGCTAAGGACGCTGTGGATATGCCTACTGAGGACATATCTAAGGAGGACACATCGGAGTCACCACCATGCAAAGACATGAGTGCCACCATTGAAGAGCAGAACCTATTACCACAATATGTTCGACTGAGGAGAGAAGAGGCATCGAAAGTGAAGCTTCCAACGAAATTGCGCTCCTCATTAACGACACCCAGGATCCCTGTTGATATGCCCCTGCTGAAGGATATACTATCGAAGATGGCCAAGCTGTAGTTTGAGGATACTGATACACGCAAGAAGGCGGGCTTGGATAGGAAAAATTACATGGTCACGCTTCCAACCATTCCTCTTGAGCCCCATCTCGTAGTACCAATGGAGTAGGTCAGCGGTGTAGACAACGAAGGATTATTAAACTTGCTTCTCATGCTGCAATTTGGCCAGAGCACGCAAGTAAGTATATATGTGTGACATATCCTAGTTTGTTTTCATGGAGGATACTTATGGCTTGATCGACCCTACCCTATTTACGTCGATCTCAGCTCGTCGATAATGGGTCTGCCAAAGCAAGGAGACGACCCTACGCTGTATCTATGCGTAAACAGAGATACGACGAAGATGAAGTAGAAATATGACCTCCAGCGTGCAGGTAGGGGATTCCTCATTTCCCCTATAGCTGACAACATGGTGAGGTTCACTGCGAAAATACTATCTTGCAAGCTGCTGCACAAGATGTGGCTCACTGAATGCACCATCGAAACAATAGAGCTTGCATAGCAGGTGTAATCTTCAACTGGTCGTAATACTTGTTAAATGAGCTCATAGAGGATGTAGAGCAAGCACATGAGGACGATAAGGCCAAATTCCACTACTCCCGGTTTCTCATATCAATTTCTTTCATTCTATGGTCGAACCCACCCGACTAGTAGCCACTATATGTCCCAGTACTTTGGCTTGGCGCAAAGTACCAGAACCTATGGGAGGACAAGGGCTGTTGGAGACATTTACCACCATACACACTCACTTTGGTCGATTTGTCCTAGTTAAAACACTATCCTAAGTTTTATTAACTTAATTGACATCAGAGGAGCACTGTATGACATCAGCATGAGCACACCCACACCTACCTTTAGTCAAGGAGGCTAACTTAGCATTCTCCTACATTCGGGGAGGCTAACTGGAGAACTCCGAGGGTGATCTGAGTGTACAAAAAAAATTAGATGCTGAATCAGAACCTGAAGTACAAAATCATCTCCCAACTTGGGCCCGACAGACACTCTCCTCCGCAGGAGATAACATTGGAAATCTGGATGATCAAAGGAGAACGTGGTCTGATTTCCAAAGAGCAGGTGTTGCGCTCTCTTGTCCTAATTATTTGTTGTCCAAATCTTGTTATTTGATGATAAGTTTAGAACAAAATTCCTACTACTATGCACGGAAGGATCTGAGATAGCAAGTTTCCATGGATGAAGAGATGAATTCTCTTCAGAAAAACACTACTTGGGAGCTAGTTTCTCTTCCTATGGGAAGGAAATTGGTTCAATGCAAGTGGGTGTTTCCGACTAAGGTTGCTGCAGATGGAAACACCTCAAAATATAAGGCAAGGCTGGTGGCAAAATGTTTCTCCCATGTCCAAGGTGTGGATTACCATGAGACTTTTGCATCGGTTGCAAAAATGGACTCCATCCGCCTAGTTTTGGCAATTTCATTATCTAAGCACTGGGAAGTGCATCATATGGATGTTAAGTCAGCCTTTCTGCATGGATATATTCATGAGGAGATATACATGAAGCAGCATGAGGGATACATCTATGATCCATCTTTGGTTTGCAAGCTAAAGAAGTCACTATACGGGTTAAAACAGGCCCCAAGAGAGTGGTATTCCAAGATGGATGCCTTCTTTCTCTCGCAAAACTTCCAAAGGTGTAGATCAAATCCAAATGTGTATATACAGTAGTTTGATGGTTATTTGATTATTATTGTTTTATATGTTGATGACTTACAAATCACAGGTAGCACAGTTGTTTCTATTTCAGTCATCAAAATTTCTCTCCACAATGCATTTGAAATGAGCGATTTGGGGCTCTTAAATCAATTTTTGGGGCTCGAAATTGAGAAAAATTCTGATGGGATAATGGTCACTCAGTTCAAATACATATCAGACCTATTAGTCAAGTTTAACATGGCTGAATGTAGGCCTGCACCATTCCGTTTCCTTTCAGGGATCAGCCTTGAAGAAGGAAAAAGCACACCTCCCATGGACTGCACTATCTATCGACAGCTGATTGGTAGCTTGTTATACTTGACTCATTCTCGAACTGATATCTATTATGCTATGAATGTTGTATCAAGATACATGCAGCAGCCCCATGATCTTCATTGGAAGGCAGCCAAGAGGATCCTCTAGTACATTCAGGGAACCAAGACCTACGACATTCACTATGCTGCAGACTTCGAGCTAGAGCTGGTTGGATACACAGATTCCGATTGGGCAGGTGATCCTATTGATCATAATTCAAATTCCGGATATGTCTTCATGTTTGGTGGTGGCCCCATTTGATGGTCTAGAAAAAAGCAGGCTGCCATAGCATTGTCTTCAGCAGAGGCTAAGTATCGAGGAGCGGTGAATGCTTGCATCCAAGCTATTTGGTTGTAAGGAATTCTTTCAGAGTTTGATCTTGGTAGTACTTTGTCCACTATCCTCTTTTGTGACAATCAAATTTCTATTAATATATCCACAGATCCAGTTGCCAGGAAGAGGACCAAGCATATAGAGATACACATACACTATATCGGGAGCTAGTGCATGACAAGACCATCATTATGCAATACTGCCTGACTGATGAGCATATTGCAGACATATTCACTAAGAGCTTTTCAGAAAAGAAGTTCACTTACCTCCGTTCACTGTTGGGGGTGATTTCATCAGGGTGATCCAACTACTTTCAGTGTTTAGCTTGAGGGGGGTTTTTTTCCACTGGGTTTTCCCTCTTTTCCTCACTTAGTTTGTTTTTGAGCATTGTCTGAGTTTCAATATTGTACAGGGTGACCTATTTCCTTTGTTGTTGGGGCCCTAGCATTCTTATGCACTTTATGTTTTCTACTCCTCCTAAGTATAGCTTAAGGGGGGGTGTTGGAGACATTTACCACCATACACACTCATTTTGGTCAATTCGGTCTAGTTAAACCACTATCCTAAGTTTTATTAACTTAATTGACATCAGAGGAGCACTGTATGATATCATCATGAGCACACCCATGCCTACCTTTAGTCAAGGAGGCTAACTTAGCCTTCTCCTACATTCAGGGAGGCTAACTGGAGCACTCTGGGGGTGATTTGAGTGTCATAAATGCACTTTATTGCTAATTGATGGTTACAATCAGTTAAACGGAGCAATGAAGGTGCCTACCTTCATTAAATTGATGATTTAATGATTATTTAATGAACTGGAGTCAATAGGGGCACCTCCAACCACTTTTGATGGTCAGTTACACTTCCGTTAACCTCATCGGGGTTCATTGGAGTCATTGATGTGCTACCACTTGTTGGTTGGCTTGCAGTGACATTTGTCTGAGCTACTTTCAGTTAGAACTAGTCATTTATTACACTCCAACTTCAGTTAGGGCTCAGTTGAGTCAATTAGGGTTTTGATCAGTGGTTAACTTGATTGTTTACAATGGCTTACATTCAGTTAAGCTAGATTCACTCATTCAATTCGAATGACCTCTTTGGGAATTCGAATTGTCTTGGCATTCATGCATCTGGCATGATCATTGTATTGTATCATTATTGTTTCATTTGATTATACATAGCTGCTACTTCCATTGTGTTAGTGCCATAAATTGTTCTCAGACTACAAAAGAACAAGCCAACACAATCTCATAAAACAAAATTAAGTAAAATAGGTTTTTAGGGTTTTGGTTGTGTAGTTTGTAAGCAAGAGGGTAAAAACTTTACAAGGCTAAAGAAAACACTAAATCATGCACAATTGAAGGGCTGAGATGCATAACATATAAAACATAAACCAGATACAATAATCACAGCACTGAATTCCATCCACAGTTAACAAGCATTTCATGAATAATAACCTCAAACAAGAAATGAATATATCAATTGAGTGATTAAACAAATCAGAAATGAAACCAGCAAATAGGCTAAACAGGGCTTATAGTTGCATATATTTCATAATTAGTCATTCAAAAATACATAAGGGTGTTTTTACACTTAGCTTCATAAATCACAGCTTGATAGTCTCCCCTTGTACCAAAATTCAAACCTTTGGTTCTTTCCCAATCTTACTTTTATCTTGGTTTCTAAAAGACAATTACATAATTGAAAAACTACCTTTAGATCATACTATCGAATTGTTCAATAAGACTATCATCATATAAAAATAAAATAACTTTTTATTTTATTTTATAAACTAACTAATAACCACTATTCTTAAAGCACTTTACAACTCCTTAGTAGCCTCTGCTAAAAGAGTAATCCCTTCTAAAGCTTGAGTCTTCCTTCTTGCTTTCTGGTGATCTGCTTCCAAGTCTTCAACTCTTTTTGTCAGCTCCTGATTCTGCTGTGTTAGCTCTTGAATGGTTTGTTTTAGTTATGTAAACATACTTTGTGTTTGTCTTTTTCTTTTTAAAGCCTCCTTAGAAACTGTAATTGATTCCTGATAATGGCTATTTACCTCTTCTAAATCTTCTCTCAATCTTCTGTTGGCATTCACTAATCCCTCATTTGTCTCATGTAGGTACTCAATCTGGTATTTGTACTGTTTGATACTCCTTTGTAAATTTTCATTTTTAGAATCAATGCACTTCCCTTCTGATACTAGATGCATTTTTTCTGGCATCCAAAGGATTTTCAACTTCTTAAAAATCTCTTCATCTTCTTCCAGCTGCTCTGTCATGGCCACAAGGACTTCTGAAAATTCTTTGACTTCAATACTGCATTGGGATGATTACTCACCAACCCTTCCTTTCTCTGCACAAAAGCTTGATATAACTGAATGATGCTTCTTTAAATCATTTTGATGCTGGTCTAAAATTACCTTCTTTCGAACTTCCTCAAATATCTCTGAAATTTTGGTTTCAGTGAAAACTGATTTATTTTCTGAGACCATTTACTTTTTATCCTTCATGTATTTTTCATGTTGATCTTCATTGTCTTCTAACTCTTCCTGAGATGAAGAGTCTTAGATTACTATAATTTTCTTTTTAGCTAATTTAGGGTTTAACAGTTTCTTCATATTCAATCTGAGTTTGTTCTTAGGTCTAGTCTTGGGCTTCCAAGCTGTTCGAATTTCTCCTAACATGCTTAAAGCTTTCCCTTGATGTTTAATAGAAGCTAGCTGGACAACTTTTCTTTTTATCCCTCATGACATTACCTCCTCTTCAAACTGTTTCTATATCTTCTGTTCAGTATGAACCCTAACTTCATCAGACAATGACTTTTCCTCATCTTCAGACTGCACTGTAATAGGAACTTGTTCCTGCTCTTTCACATTTTCCTTCACTTCTTGGTTTAGTTCTTCATGAAAAATATCTTCTACAGGCTCTATTTCTTTCACTTCTGCCTTTGAAATTTCATTTTCCTCAATATTGGTCTGTTTTTCAACTTCAACATTTTCATGTACTTGAGTCATAGATTTCTCTGGTGCATTATCCTCTTCAATCTTAACTTTGACTCTCTTTTTCAGCTTCTTGACCAAATTATGACCCTTATTCAACTGTCTTTTCTGAGTTTGATCTTCCTTCTCTGTTTGAAATCCAAACCAAAAAAGAAAATATTCCCACGTTTTCTCCTTCTTTCGAAGCATAGTACTTATGACTAGCTTTATAAGCCCATGATGAAACATAGATTGTTTAGTGTGATCTTGATGTTCCTTCACCTTGCTAGACATCTTTTTTAAACTTTTAAAGAAAAAGAATGGAAGATTCATCTTTGCTTCATGGCTAAGATGCTGCAAAAACCTAAAATGATACTTAAAAACAAATGCAAATCTTCCCTCACAAGTGATATAACTTTTCAGAATTTTTATTGGATCTATCCATTCTAGTTTAAATTTTTGAATATGTACTCCTTTACCCCAGTCTGCTACCACATCTGGAAGTAAGCATTTCTATGCATCAAAGGTAAAAGGTACTTTTTAAAACTAGTATTCGCCTTCATCTGGGATCTCTGTAGCTTCAGCTAACAATTCTCTGGTCAACTCAAACTTCAAAGTATCAAAAGTAACAATATCTTTTTCCAAACACTGAGCAAACTTACAAGAGACCTCTGTGTGATACCCATCAATTTTCTCAAAAAAGCTTAACCATCCTGCCTCTAAAAACAATCTTGCACAGTCTGGAAAAGTATGAACCCAGGACATGTTTGAAGGTTCAGCTCTATTGGTTTTACCACTTCTTTTCATTTTAAATGACTGTCAAATTGCTTCTTTCAGTAAAGAATTTTAACTGTGTTCAGATCTTGGCAAATTTGACAGACAATGATATGTTGGAAAACTAAACCTCTGGACTGGATTTTATCATTTAAACTGATAAATGTCTTAATTCTATTGATAGAAAATTTGACATTTAGTATGAATTAGGTTTACATACTAGCAATCTTCATTAAATTCCATAATTAATCTTCTGTTAGTATAAACCCAAATACATGGACTTTGATAGCAATTCGCTTCCTACCTGTCAGAGTGGTGAATCCAGCTGCTAGATGTTGAAATATTGTAACTTAGAAGAATATTCTATATGTATCTTTTTGTGGTCCCCGATGGTCCTACCGGGAGAACCACTTGTATTACATTGTACCCCGATGTTCCTAATTGGAAGAACTAATAAGAGTCATGAGGTAGTCCCCTCTAATTGTAAAGGTGGGTCATCAGCACCCCAGTGTGGTTACTTGAGCCTACATGTGTAACTCGAGCCTACATGATTTAACTCGATCCTACATGTCGAATGAGTTAACTTAAGTGAACGGATGAATATAAATAGAGGTGTAGTGCTCCTCATTTGAGACACACACTCTCACTTGTGTAGCGCATTAGTGGAGAAGAGAAGAGTAGTTGGAGAAGGAGGAGGATCAGGCTTTGATCTCCTTGTTGGTTTTATCTTTTATCTTTTGGGGCATCTATATTGAGGAAGATTTTTCTTGGTTTTTCCCTTTAGGGTATTCCTAGGATAAATCTTTGTGTTCCTTTTGTATGGTTGTGCTTGTCTATCTTTCAGTGATCCTGCTTATATGCTTTTGTTATGAAATTGAAATGAAATACTAATGATCTAGTTTAGCATATGAACATTTAACATGGTATCAGAGCCACGCTTAAAGATGACATTATGCAGCTACAGAAGTTAGGGCTTATTAATTTTTTATTCTCTCTCCACAATCTATCAGCAAAAGAAATCTAGGCTGACTCTCCTTTGAAGGGCGCATCTTTATGTCAAAGCGGAATTCAATTTCGAGCATTTTCAGTTTTCGGTGCGGGAAATTAGGGCTTCTTGCAGAAGAAGAATTTTTGAGTGAGCCTAGTATAGGATTTATCTCCTTATCAAAATCGAATTTTAGAGACCTGGATCAAGTTTTTTGGTTGGGTGAAACTGCGGGAAAGTCAAACCCTAGTTTGACCCCGAGCTAGAAAAACCCTAAATACTAAAACTGCTAAGTTTTGGTACTTTTGCTATATTACGATATTGGAGAAGCCTCAGGAGCTAAAAATTGTAGAGGCCAAATATAAAATCCTGATGTACATTGTATCCAAAATTTAGCCTCAGATTCACTATATTATGGGAGATATGATCCCTCCAAGTTAGGGTTCCAGCCTCTTCCATAATTCATCCCTAAACAGGACACCTAGGGATAATTTCTATAGCGTGGGATAAAGAGGTCCAAGTGGAATTATTGAAGATTTTCTAGAAATATCATGGACTATAATTTATGTGGTCCAAATTTCAGAACCAGAAGATGAAACAGTGACATGTGGCAGGCCGTACAACTTCACTATTCTGAATAGTCCTGTAACAGGTCACCTTGGGAAAAGGATCATAAATCAAAATTGGTGAACCGAATTCTGATGAAAACTATGGTATTGGATCAGGGACGTGCGAGGTTACCTTGGTGTGAAATTTCAGACACATAGGAGTAGTAATTTCGGATATATCACAGAAACAGTGACAGGCATTTTTGCAGAAGAAATTGGAAAACTAGGGCTTCCTGTTCCGGGAGCTTCCCTCCACTGTTTTCAGAAAAGGAGTACATTGGACAGCTCCATTTGAAGAGATATATCTTTCTATCCAATTATATCTGAAATATTCTAGGTTTTGAAAATTAGGGTTTCTCTGAAAAACCCTAGATCAGCCATCTCCGGAAGAAGGACGGACACCTCAAATCTGTAAGATCTAATCTTTTGCTATTTGCATTTAAGGTTCTCATTTCAAAATGATATACCACATCAGCTTGATGATAAGCTTGGTGAAGTTGACAAATTCCAAGCATGGAAGTATTTGATCTCTCTAAAGAAAATGAATTGGACACCTACATGAGTAGAGAGGTTCTAGTTCTAGAGGGAGATGAGGATCAAAGCCTTACACCAGAAGAACTTGGTCAAGGCCAAGAAGATCATTGTTGATTTAGTCATGGATCAACTTGTACCACAAGTGTCTTCCCTAGAGACAACAAAATAGATGTTTGATTCCTTGACCAAGCTATTTGAAGGAAAGAACATACATCAGAAGATGACCCTAAGAAACAAATTGAAGAGGTAAAAGAAGAAGTGAAGAATGCAGAAGTGGTGAGAGCCACCTTGAATGGCCTGCCAGGATCATGGGATCCATTCACGTGAAGAATGTATGCCAGAAGAAAGTGATTACTTTCAACTCGACTCATAAGAGGAGAAGAAGAAGATGGGGGAAATTGAAGATCAAGCTCTCACCATTCAAAGAAGATCCCTCAAGCGATGAGGAATATGAAGAACTCAACTCTTGAAGAACCTCTTATTCATCTTATCATAAGAAATGATGTTTTCATGAATGTAGAAGATGATAAAGTAGAGTGATCAAGATGGAGTCTACCCATGAAACAAATAAAAGATAAGTATTCAATTGTCATTTCATGAAATTGTTTTGTTATACATTTGATTATATTCAGTTGATGTGTTATACATGATAGATTGTTTTGCATTAATGACTGTATACTACTAATATGCATGTGATGGGTAAGTAATCTAGAAAGTTTCTATGAGATATGGATGAATGTTGTATTGGCTGAACAGTTGCATGATGCATAAGAATTTTTCGTTATGCATATGTTTTATAAAATAGTTCTAACCATGCAACTGGTGCATTTGAATTGTAGGAAAGGTCTTATACAACCTCCTATAAGAAAAGAAGGATGAGACTTGTTCCGAAGAACAAGTGATGACAATGCAATAAACATGAATCTGAAGCTCCCAGGGTTAGAGACACCATGAAGAAAGAAAGAGCTTCAGAGAGTGGTAGATCCACCTCGAAGGATGAAGACCATCATGGGTATGAGAGATAACTCAAGATGAAGAAAATAATGCTATGAAAGAAGCTATGATCAAAGAATAACAGTTGATCATGGGGAATGATGTATATGATATGATTTCGAGACATAAAGGGAAGTACGTAGTATCTTCCATATGGATATACAAGAAGAAGTGTACAAAGCAAGGTTCATGATTTTCCTCAGAAAGAATAGACTATGACATGACATACTCGATTGACCAATATATATCAAGCATAGAACCACCTGTACAGAATGAAGAAGGAAGATAATACTCCACTTTTGGGGGAGTGAATACAAAAGATATATGAGTTCGACATGGTACGACATGATGGACAACTTCCTGATAGATCGAGACTTTACCAAGAGTAAAGTGGGTTCCAACCTTCAAAGTTGAATGCAGAAGACTAGGATATGTTGATGATCTGACAAGACGAACTCATGGAAGATGTTATGATACTAGAATGATGTTTGGGATATAGTACTCAAACCAGAAAGCAAGAATGTGGTATCTTACAAATGGATTTGCAAGATAAAATATGTTGCTGATAGAAGTAAGGAAAGACTTGTGGCTTGAGGTTTCTATAAGAAAGAAGGAATTAGTTCTGAAGAGACACTTACTCCAGGAAGCAAGGTACACTTCCTTCAGAACTTGTTGCAGCTGCAACATTTTCCCAAAATTCAAAAAAAAATTCGGGAACCCTCCTTTGCTTGTTTTGGTTTGATGATTCTGCAAAAAAAACTTTTCCTAAGGCCAGAAGTGTTTCACTACTTGTTTGAGTTTACCTTGTCATCGAACGCATTTTGAGTTGATTGAGTCGGAAGCTTAGTCATTTGTGCTTCCACTGTTGCAAGAGAGTAATAAGCAATTAGCTCCGATTCTTTCCTCCGATGCACTTTTTCTCAATCGGCTGTCGCTGGGTTTTCCGTCGGGACGTATTGTCTCTAAGTTTTCCGCAGCGGTGGATGGCGCATCACCTTATTCTTTCCGATCCTTAAGTTTTCGGCATCCACCGTTGCAGCTTCGAAAAACGCTATCTTTCCGATCATTAAGTTGGTTTTTTCTCCGATTTAGATTTTGTTTGTCGCAGAATGTGATGTCTCTTATGTTTCCGCTGTTGCGACTCCTCATCCATTTATCACTCCGATTTTTTAGTCTTTCGAGCTCCGATATTTTGGTTATTTGGTCTCTCCCGGATGTCTTAGCGGTTCACCTAGTTTTTTTATCACCCGACGTTGCGGGAGGAGATGTCCATATGAATTTTAATTCTTGCGTTTCACCGTCCAATATTTTCTTCCACCGCCCTTGGTTGACCGGTTATATATATATGTATATATATGGGGTCGGGTAAGTTGGTTATTCTATTACTATTTTGGAATGTCATTGTCATTTTCGATCGAGCCTACCAGGACCTCGCTGTCGGTGTACCCACATTCCCAGGTGGCTCAACCATGGAAGCTTAATGTTCTTCCTCCCACCAGTCGCACAGTAGTGCCAGGTAGGCTCTTATATGCATTATCCCGTTCCGTTCTACTAGACGTTTTGATTATTGTTCAGTGGTTAGGTTTTTCACATCGTTCTCCCTTGGTTCCCGTCGTTTACATGTATATATATATGTGGGGCGAGTCTTGGTACTGTCAGTGGGGGAATGTTGTTTCCCACATGGTAGTTTTCTTCCACGGCCGTTATGGTCTTCGACCCTGCACTTGATGGTTGGGGAAATTGGTGCAGATGGTCGTTACACTGTCTACACCGATCTGCCCCGCTTCATGATGGGCCGCTCGAGGAAGGTTTTTCATGGCCTCCCTGGGAGATGTCGGACTATTTTCCCTTGATCTGTTTACCCGCGCCTTGCGAACCAGGACCTTATGTTTCCCTAGCTGTTTCGAGCAACCCAGTTCGTAGTCGGATTTTGAACCCGAGCCGGTCTGGGGGATAGCACCGCGCAGCATTAGACAGACCATAGAATGATCACCTGTAGTGTTTTCCTCAAATGCCCCGTTGAATGACTAGAATAAGTGCCCTTGTCGCTCCTCGTAGCACAGTGGTCATGGCGCCCATAGAGAGCCCGAGGTTATTTCATTACAACGCAGACTTTATTTCCCACTCGAGTCTTGTTGATTGAGCTGATTTCAGTATTAAGCAGGAGTATTAGCGTGAACATATTTGCTTCATTTAATTAACTTCCATCATGTTAAACACAGATGAGATAAAACATTTTACATTATTATCTCAATCTTTGCAAATTATCCAGAAGTAACCTAACAATTACAATTTTTATACGTTACAGGAAGATTCCGAACTCAAGATGTCAAAGCGTCAAAAGAAGAATGCCCCTGTGGTCGAAGAGGATCCCAATGTAGAAGTCATCACCAAGACCGAATATATTTATGAAGACACCAAGTGCATAACTGGTGTAGAGCCTGAGTATCAGTGGGGAGACATCTACAGGTTGATCATGCGCTGAGAGGTGCCTGATATAGGCTTTGAGGAAGAAGGCATATATGCCAATATAGAAAGGTCTTCATTGATGAAGATTGCTACAAGACTAGAGATATTTCCATGCTCTGAAGTGATTGGGTGGATTCTGCCTAGGGCAGATGCAACCACAATGATTCTTGAGAATGTTGACAAACAAGACTATGCTGCCTATAGCCCAGGATATGTAGCCTTAGCCTACCACCTGCCAGAAGCACAAATATTCTTAACTGAAGATTGGCTGAGAAACATTAGAATGGAACTCGTTGAGACCCTCAAGAGTATGCTCTTGCCTATTAGAAACTTTAGAACCAGGACAACGGGAGAATATGATACTGCGAGCTTAGGGACCCCTTATAGGGTCATTGCCTTAATGCTCAATATAATTTTTGGGAGAGCTCATGGAAAAAGCTTCAAATTGGAGTGGATGCCGATTATTTTTTATGTCGCAACACAGGGGACCATTTTCAACTGGGCCAACATAGTGTCGAATAGTCTTTCAGCCTGTATGGCCTCAGCTTTGGGAGGAGTGTCCCAAAAGAGGTCAGAATTTTACATGAGCACCATACTCATTGATTGCATACTGTGAAATCAACCTTTCCTCGGTCTAAGGTGCATCTAGGACCGGGAAAGGATACCTGTTTACTCCGCATACAAGCCACTGTGGGCTCACAAGTACCACAGTCACTACAGGGAGGTCTGTGAACATTTTATCATGCCATTGTATACTCTTATTTTCCTGAAAGAATGTGACTGCATGTCTGAGGAGGCACTACAGGTGATCGAGGAATATGCTGATTATTACCTGGCTAAGGAAGGGCTCTATTTCAGAATGTTTGGAGGTTCTAGAGCACCCTCCCTGCTGCCCAAATATGCCACATACTATATAGTTCATAAAGAGGTAGTTAGCCAAGTCTTCCTAGATGGCATATGAAGATTTTTATTTGAACACAAGAAGGCTGCATATCCTCCTTTGCCTTTCAGGTTGGGGAGTTATAAGTTTACCAGAGTGAAGAAGGCAGATGAATTTGTGGAGGGATTGGAAAAGTTTCATTTTGGTGAAATGCCCTTCCACAGGAATGACTCCCATAACAAGGTTGCTGAGCACTGCAAAGAGGCCAATGTCCACTTTGAATACACCCACCATTGGGACAAAGAAGAGTCCGTCTTCCGTAGTGCATTGAACATAACGGCCTTGAGGAAAAGGTTTAAAAGAAGATCACCACCAAAGGTGGAAAGGGGCAGGATGAGCAGGCAAAGGCCGATGAAGAAACCAGGAGAAGAAACGAAGAAGCCCAAAGGTTAGCCCAAGACGCTGAAGGGTGGCTGAAGGGTGAAGAAGAAGAGAAGAGGAGAGATGCACAAGAGGAAGCCAGAAAAGCAGAAGAGGATGCCAGACTTGAAGAAGAAGAAAGAAAAAGGAAGCTAGATGAGGAGCTTCAGAAACAGGAGGCAGAGAGGATGAAGCTGACCCAGACAGCGACAGAACAGTCAGCCTTTGACATGGCAGACATTCAGACCCAGGACTTGGAGAACCCCGATGTTCAAGACCCTGAAGTATCTACTGTCAGCACACCTGGACAGTCTATGGTCCCCACCCTTAGATTAGTCCCCTTTGAACAAAAAATAGGTGAAGAAATCCCTGATTTTATTACTATCTTCTATGATAAGGAGAGGAAGAGGATAGTAAAAGGAACTGAAAAGAAGGTTGAAACAGGGGGCCTGTCTGGGAAAATGATAACTGATACGACTATTGTATACGGGACAGACAGAGACCCCATATTCACTATTAGATCAAGGGCTGCATTGATCCACGCTGCAGAGGACAATGTAGATAAGATAATGACAGATCTGGAATAATCTAAGAAGTCTTCTTCTCAACTGAAAGACACACTAAGAAGGGAGAGAGAAGAAAGCAACAAGTTGAAGAGAAAATTTGAAGACGTGCAAAAGGAGATGAAGTCTTCAAAGGCTGAACTACAGGTTCTCCAAGTAGAGAGAATATCTATGGAAACTGCCTAGGAGGGTCTGGAGAAGATACAACAAGAATATCAAGAATTAAGGGTAGAAAAAGAGCAGCTGCTAGGAAAGATAGAAGATCTAGAGCTGCAAAAGACCACCTTGGAGGCGAATGAGAGGCAATCTCGAGAACAAGAGGCAAAGCTTCAAGAGCAAATTACCTATCTGATAGCAGCTTTGAAGGAAGCCAAAGAACAAGAGGTTAATCTCCAGCCTTTCAAAGATCATGTGTTGACACAGAAAACCAAGATGCTGCGATTGCAGACGGCCATAGAAGAAGAAAGATGCAAGGTTTTGCAAGTAGATGGTCGGTTGGAGGAGATTTTGGAGACCTCCTCATATTTTGTTGATAGATCTCAGGACATCCTGGAAGTCCTGACAACAAGGATGGCAAGACTAGAGAACGATGAAGAAGCTCTTGCAGAGTTGCCCTCGAAAGATCGACAGGCCCTTAAGTAGGACTACGACTTATTAGAGTTTGCCATCAACACGGCTGAGGAATTCAAAAAGGTTGTTAGAAAGACAAAAGGGGCATGCACATAATTATTCAGATGGCTCCTGATTACCTATAACTGGTGCCAAGTAGAAGCTGGGCAGAGACTGAATGCTTTTCCGGACCACAACTTGTTTGTGGAAATTTTGCAGAAAAGGTACCAAGAAGACAAAAAGAAAATACAGCACATTAAAGCTCTCGATGACTGGACCTTAAGGAATGAGGTAGATCATTCCGCAGTCAGTGTGCAGCTATTAGAAGATCAGCTTCACTTGAGTACAACCAGAATTGAAGCCATCAAGAACTAGGCTGCAAAGTTCGAGATAAATATTCATTTTTTGGAACCCTCTGAGTTTGAAGGCATCGCCTCAGAGGCTTTAGCTTGGAAAAAATTCCTAAATGATCAAGTAGGACCCTCCTCGTGAATGTTTGCCCATTTTTGTAATATGCTGAAATTTTGTAAAAATTTAGTGAAAGTAAAGTCTTGGGAGGCAAAAAGTTGCGGAAGCCCAAGAGTTATTCGTAGGCAGCCCAACAGTCTTATTCTTTTGTATAAATATAAAGGACTTAGAAGAGTATAAGGGGATTTTTCCCAGTTAGACAAGAAAAGAGATATTGTAAGAAGAACTACTTTTTTTTGCAATAAAGAATTATTGTTTTGCCTGTCGGAGAAAGTTTGGTGGGACGTTCAAATGTTAAGCTATGGATTAGTGGAAGATGAACTATTTCGTTTTTCCAGCTTTTTTTTCATTAACTGTGAGATTGTTCTAACCCTTAGGGCCTATGTTCTTGTTTGAATGATTTCTGGTTTATTCTGTGAAACTACCACCATGAGTAATGAATACTGTTCCTAAGCAATTGGCTATCTGATTGTCTAAATATATTTAATCATTCGTGTGTTGTGGAAAGGAATATCAGCTATCTGTAATTTCTCTTTATAATGCATCTACCATATACATTACTCATTGATAAGTTACATTTCAGCTCCCCAGGGATAGATGGATAGATAGTTAGATTTATTTTATTTCTGTGTATGTGATTTAGATGCTTGTGATTCCTAAGATGAAAGGTAAGAACCTGCGCATCACTTTGTGACTACTCCTTGCATCCTTTATCACCCTGCATATTAATTAGGCACGTGCATATCATACTTTAAGTCAAAATTACAAAAATATATACGGTGGACCGGGCTGCAACCGGTAAAACCTTTTATTTTTGTTTTTGACCTACGGTAGCCGAACCGCAAACTAGATGGATTCCCTACACCAAACAGTCATGGGCTAGTTGGGAACATTGACTGGGGAGAATCCCTTGCTGTTGCCGCCCGCAATTTTCCAGGCATCAATAGAACTATGATGGTAGTTGCTTCCATGATGAAGTAAAGACAAGCCTTCCTTAATGGTATGATTGGGGAAGAGTTTTACATCAAATAGTCACAAGGATTTGAATTTGAAGACATATGGACTCATATATGTAAGTTGAAGAAGGCCCTCTATGGCATGAAGCAAGGTCCCAGAGCTTGGTATGGAAGGATAGACAGTTTCCTGTCAATTATGGGCTTTACCAAGAGCAAAGTTGATCTTAACCTTTATCTCAAGGTTGTAGAAGATGAACCTGTCATCCTGTTATTATATGTGGATGACTTATTCTTGACAGGGAATGAGAAACAGATCATGGAAAGCAGCTAGCAGAGATGAAAGACCTTGGGTTAATGCATTATTTCCTAGGTCTAGAAGTATGGCAAAGTTCAGAAGGAATCTTTCTCAATCAGGGAAAGTATGTGGTAGAGATATTGAAGAGATTCAATATGTTGGAATGCAAAGCCATGGCCACACCCATGGACTCTAACCTGAAGCTATTAGCTGATGATTCATCAAAGTTAGTGGATGCGACTCATTACAGACAGATCATTGGGTCATTGATGTACTTAACAAATACCAGACCAGACATTTGTTTTGCTGTGAACACCTTAAGTCAATATCTTGTTCAACCAAGACGGGTTCACCTAGTAGATGGAAAACATGTGATGAGATATCTGAAAGGGACTATAGACCTTGGTCTATACTATGATGGTAGCCATGAGTATAGATTGTATGGCTACACAGATGCAGATTGGGCTGGAAGTATCTCAGATAGAAAAAACACATCAGGTGGATGTTATAGTTTGGGATCTACTATGATTTCATGGTTTAGCAGAAAGCAGTCTGGTGTTGCTCTAAGCACAGCCGAAGTAGAATATATAGTAGCCTGCTATGCTATTTGTGAAGCCATATGGCTTCAGAAGCTGATGTCAGGATTATTCAACCTAGAGTTGGATACTACCGTGATTCTATGTGATAAATAGAGTTGTGATGATAGAGAACCCTGTGTTCTGTCATAACACATAGAAATCCGGTATTTCTACATACGAGATAAGATGCAGATGATGATGTTTCAATATTCCCATACTGAAGATATAAATGATGTTTCAGTATTTACATACTGTAGATGTAGATGATGGTGATTCCATATTTCTATACTGAATATAGAGATAATGATGCTTTCAGTATTTCTATACTGAAGATATAGATGATGATGCTTTCAGTATTCACATACTGGAGATACAGATGGTGATAGTTCAATATTCACATACTGAAGATGTAGATGATGATGGTTTAGATGATGATATGCTAACGAAGCCTCTGTCCCGAGTAAAGTTCAAACACTTTCGAGACAAGCGTGGTGTGGTTCGAAAAGACCTTCCTCGAAAGGGGGAGTAGTGATGTTACAGTGGGATTGTATCATCCCGGGGAAAATGCCCTAAAGTGACCCGGAGACCTCGGTCTTCGAGAATGAAGAGGGATTGTATCATCCTGGGACATCTATCCATAATAGATCCGGTGACCTCGGTCCTCGAGAACATGGTGGGATTGTATCATCCCTGGGCACTTGCCCTAAAGTGATCTGGAGACCTCGGTCTTTGAGAATGAAGAGGGATTGTATCATCCCGGGACATATATCCATAATAGATCCAATGACCTCAGTCCTCAAGAACGTGGTGGGATTGTATCTGTTAGAATAATCTGTCAGGATTATTGTAAATAAATAAAAAATAAGAATATGAATAGATAGGAAGCCAAACAGGCTGAGTGGAAGGTGAAACCCAACCGCCAGGAGATTTGTATAAGTATAGGCTTTTGCATTGGAATAGTTAATTAATCGGGAGTTATTACCAACAAGTGGTATCAGAGCGCTTCCATAAATCCTGCCTTTTGCCAGTTTGCTGCATTTCAGCCCTGGCATTCTGCTTGCCAGTCCATTGCCAGACTGCTCCATCAGTCTGCCAGTCGAGTCGCATGCAGTGTATGTGTTACTCCTCTCCCAGCCTGTGTGCATTCATTTGTATGCTTTATTCTTGTACTGCGATTTTGTAGAGGAAACCTAACCCTAAGTTTTAGCCACGCCCTCCATTCATCTTCTGTTGTGTATGCCCCGATTTTATGTCTGTAATTCGGTGGAGTTTTAAGCTCTTGAATGACTGTAATACTCATGGGGATTACCTGCCTGTAATATTTGCTCTCTGCTTGTAATATCAGAGTATATATCTACTACTGCATGCTGCATACAATATATCTGCTCCTGCGTGCGTTGTGAAGGTGCACTGCTGCTGCATTTTGCGTTGTGAAGGTGCATTGCGTTTTGCTCCTATCATATGGAGACTGCTGCGTTTTGAAGATGGTGCCCTTGACTGATATATATTAAAGACTCTTGCTGCGTTTTGAAGATGGCGCCCTTGACAGATTTACTAAAGGAGCCAGAGAGGTCTCAATCCCGTAGAAGACTTGCTGACTGTCTGCCTGTGGCTAATGAAATGAATAGTCTGCACTAGAAGGTGTTAGTAGAGTGAACTCCCTTCTGAATCTTCCAAGGTTTTTGACGGGAGATAGAATGTCTGGAGGTCTGAGGAAGCGGCATTGATTAATTAGTCATGTCTTTCAATTTGTTATATTACAATATTTCAAGCTCCAGCCCCCAGCCAACTTGAGGGTAGATTGACCCATTACCTGCGTGGAGCTCCATCGTGGACTACCATTGCAGCCATCGTAGACTACCATTTGCTGGATGTGAAGAGGGGCTAGCTAGGCGTGAAGAGTCCTCGTTGTGGAGAGAAGCCTCATCTGAAAGTGGAGTAAAAGAAGTCAATGAGCCCGTGACTGATATTTGATGATAATACACTGCGTGATTGCACACTGGTGATAATATACTGGTGATTGCATATATATACTGCGTTGATGAGCCCGTGACTGATATTTGATGATAATACACTGCGTGATTGCATACTGGTGATTGATAATATACTGCGTTGATGAGCCTGTGATTGATATTTGATGAGGCCTGTATACCCTGCCAGAGGCTGCGTGGAGAAGAAATGCTATTGTTCTGCCTGTAGACTGATATATAGCGTGGAGCCTGTTGAAGACTGCTACAAACTGCCTGCCTGGAGACTGCGTTAATAGCGTGGAGTACTGCGACCTACCATTAACCTTGAAGACTGCAACCTCATCAAATGAAACCCTGAAGACTGATATATATCAAGACGTTGGAGGTATGACCTGCATGGAGCTGTGAGAGTATGATCATCTGAAGACTGATATATATATCTATTACGTTGGAGCTTTGCGTTGAATAGTGCAGCTGCTTGAATATTTTGATCGATTTTGATATATTGTGATCTTTTTGAAGTAAACCCTAATTTTCTGAGCTAACACGGTGGAGACTGCGTTGGAAAAATAATCTCTGCTGTAGTGAAGTCTTGTTGATGGTCGTTCACTTGTGGTGATTGATGGTCGTTCACTTGTACACGCTGCCTGAAGAATTGTACCGAGCCTGGAGAATTGTACAAGCTGCCTGGAGAATTGTACACGCTGCCTGAAGCTGCCTGAAGCTGGCATCTATGGTTTTGTTATTTTTATAACAAAATGGATTTGGTTTTGTTATTATAACAAGATTGTTTGCTAGATGATAATGAGAAGCTGAGATACGAGCTATGGTGTTCTTGATTGTCGAGACCCTAGTCCAGAGTGTGAAGACTGAAAAGTATTCTTGCTGAGCCTGAAGACTGAGATTGATATATTGCAGACCAATCTCAGAGGAATACTGAGACTAATATATGAAAATGTTGTATGCTGTATATTATGCTGACTGATTGCTAGTGATCGATATAAGCCTGTGTATGACTGACAGTGATATATTTTGTATCTACTGATATATTTGCTATGAAGTTGAGATTGTAAATCACCTTGGCAGAGACTGTAGACCTGCAAGGTTATTAATTTTTTTCTATTTTCTCTTTGTCATATCAAGTTTATTATTGTAAATTACACTAACAGTTGTAAAGATGCACTCTTTGGCATCTAGAATTGGTGCTGCCCTTGCCGGCAAAGACCAATCCAAAGACCCTTCCAAGAGAGATTGCGGCAAAGAGAGAGGCAGAAGAAGAAGAAATTTCAGAGGCAGAGGGGGCAGAAGCAAAAGATCAGACTTGCAGTGCAAGTGTTGCGGAAAGACTAGGCACACATCAGATCAGTGTTGGGCTTCATGGGACTCCATCAAAGACAAGCACAACCAGAAGAAAGATGACCAAGATGCTAGTAAATTTTCTGATTCTTGTATCGTTGCACATTGTAATCTTGGATTTAATGAAATGACTTCTCTTTCATCTTATAAAGATTGTTGGCTGCTTGATACTGGTGCAACATCACACATGACATTTAGAAAAGACTGTTTTGAAGAACTGATTGAAACAATAGATGGCATAGTTTACTTTGCAGATACGTCAAGTATTAAACCAAAGGGAATGGGCACCATTCGATTGAAGATGCCTGGATTCCCTGATTTCTTGTTGAAGAACGTTCTCTATCTTCCTGAGTTGCAGAGAAGCCTGTTGTCCATGGTGGATATTCGACAGCAAGGCCATTCCATCCACATGTTTGATGGAATCGTTGAAATAAGAAAGTCCTCTGACAACCAAGTCATCATGACTGGATATGAAGATGGAAAGCTGCTGAAGCTCAAGGGTTCATCCGCAAGATTTCAGAACTATGCCTACCTCTCTCAGCATGGAGAAGGTAATATGTCATCTAGCTCATTGTGGCATGCAAGATTTGGTCATCTAAATTATAACAGTCTTTGGTTGTTGAAAAAGAATGGTGTATTTGGCTTGCCCACCATTCCTAAAGAAAAGAGTAAATGTGATGCATGTATATTAGGGAAACATAGTAAGCTGCCATTCCATGAGTCTAATTTCAGAGCAAGTAGGAAATTAGAACTAGTGCATTTTGATTTGTGTG
>LPNX010430734.1:454623-555817 GCA_001517045.1 Pseudotsuga menziesii
TGATCGAAGCAATCAAAGAATTAATGATGATGAAAACTGAAGATTGAAGATGAAGACTACATGATGTTGAAAAGCTTCCAATGATTTATAGATGTGTTACCCTGCTGATGTTGATGATGTCCCCTATCTCTACTCTTGTTGTTGTTGATGTTTCTGTAGAATACCCTTCTCGTTAAGGGGGAGTGTTGAAATATTGTAACTTCGAAGAATATTCTATATGTATCTTTTTGTGGTCCCCGATGGTCCTACCAGGAGAACCACTTGTATTACATTGTACCCTGATGCTCCTAATCGGAAGAACTAATAAGAGTCATGAGGTAGTCCCCTCTAATTGTAAAGGTGGGTCATCAACACCCCAGTGTGGTTACTTGAGCCTACATGTGTAACTCAAGCCTACATGTCGAATGAGTTAACTTAAGTGAACAGATGAATATAAATAGAGGCGTAGTGCTCCTCATTTGAGACACACACTCTCACTTGTGTAGCGCATTAGTGGAGAAGAGAAGAGTAGCTGGAGAAGGAGGAGGATTAGGCTTTGATCTCCTTGTTGGTTTTATCTTTTATCTTTTGGGGCATCTATATTGAGGAAGCTTTTGTTGGGTTTTTCCCTTTAAGGTTTTCCCAGGATAAATCTTTGTGTTCCTTTTGTATGGTTGTGCTTGTCTATCTTTCAGTGATCCTGTTTATATGTTTTTGTTATGAAATCGAAATGAAATACTAATGATCTAGCTTAGCATATGAAAATTTAACACTAGAATTACGTTTTCTTGTCTGATAGGTGTCCAGTTCCATTCCTTAATCCTCCTCTGACTGCCACGATAGTTACAAACAGTCGCTGCTTCAAAGCCCTAAATTACCGGCTTGCTTCAAAACTTGATTACAAACTATCAAATCTTCGCCACAAACTTGTATTCTCTTCGTGCGCTTTAGGAGATGCATAATTGAAGGCGAATTTTCCTCAATCATGGATAATTTTCATTATTCCACTACTCTGTATCATAACCTCCAGACCACCACACTTACCCTAATGATGGATTTGTTTGAACTATTAACACCTGTCACAATGATCACCCTGGCCGAGAACACGTATCAAATCCATGAACAAGTGTGAATGACCTCTCTTATGTGCAGATTTCCAAAAATTTGAACCAAAAATCATGATTTTCAAATAGCGCAATTTTCTTGTAGCACGTGTGTGTAACTTTTTCAAGCTTGCGCTATAAGAAAACTTGTTTCAATAATTTCCAAAAATACAACTCATAACAAAGGGTTAACTTTGGTTAAAAGACTTAGATCAAGACTTTATGATATTTTTTAGGACCTTTAATTCATATACACATCCTACAAGCCCCTGAACTATGAAATTTGCTAAATAAAACCAAAATTGGAAAAATAAAACTATGAAATCAAAATAAAAACATAAAAAATTAAAGAAAAGATTTAAACTAACCTAAAATCCAAACGTAAAAATGAACAAATCCAAGCTTCAAAAAAAAGCAAATGTTTTAAACTGAGAAGCAAAAATAGGCTATAACATTTGGCTCATTCTGAAAGATGAAGTCCTCCCTTTGAGGCTTCAAGAACCTGTAGATCAGTGCCTTCTGTGTTGTAACTGCAACTACCTACTAATCTGCAAAAATTCCATTGGGTCATGGAGTCTTTATTCTATTATTCACACCGGTATATACAATGAAAGTACAATATTTACCTCAAAAGCTGTAAAAATGTTTGAGGAATCGTCCATTAACTGGATTAGACAATTCCTCACCATCCAAATTCTGTAGCACAAAAGTATTATTTTCTAGAATCTTTGATACTATGAAAGGACCAAACCATAGATTATCAAACTTGGCATGTTTTTGTCTAAGATCAGGGTCTTCATCTAACCAAAGAGGATTGGGCTTGGAATCATTGCTCAAAAGAATGGCTTGCTTGATTGAAGTTTGAGCGTTGAAGCCCCCCATTAAGAAAATTGCCTTCATTCCTTAGAGTGGAAATATCACTTTCTAGGTCATTGTATGTGAAGATTTTATCTATATTTCTTTTGTTATAAAAGTTAGAATTAATAAGGGTGAAGTAACAGATTGGTATGTAGGTTTTCTTAGCATTGATGTTGGAAATATCTATCTAGATATACTAGTTGTGAGGGTCTTTCTTATAGAGCTTAGCATGGGGGGAGAGGTTTTCTCTATTGTAATATTTTATACCTCCAATTCCTTTGTGATAGGATCACTTTTTCGGAATCAACCATAGGTCAAATCCTTTTATGTTAGGGACCTTAGGTTTCTCGTGCTCCTAGATTTCAACAAGAAGGATAATATCAATTTCACTCAGGATCTAACTCAAATTGGGGCCTTTGTTCCATGGGAAGCCTTGACAGTTCCAAGAGAGGATCCATAGCGTGTCTAACTACTATTTATTATTATATTTTTGGTTTTTGTCTCAAATAACAACTTTTTTATTTCTAATTAATGCCCATTTGCCTTCTTTCCTAGCTTCTTTTACATTTTGAACCTCATTTCTTAATTCAACTTGGTATTCTAGAATGAGATCTTCATTTATGAATATTCCTTATCCTTTTAGATAAGAGGTTTTGTTGAGTATGCCATATTTATGGTTGTTAGAGCTAACTTTGTCCTAGACCAACCTTTCTTTATTCTCAATTAATTTCCCTATCCTCTTTGGTTCAGTGATGCAAGTTGTTTCAATTTGTAGTCTATTATGTAGTTCTGCCTTGACTACGGCTACCATATCTTCTTCTGCCTCTATTTTTAAAATGAAAATTATGAGGTTCAAGGCTCATTTGTTGCACTTATGGTCTAATTCTAACAACTTATTCATTTCCTCCTTAATGGGTTTATATCTAATTGACCTTCTGGACTGTTCATGGTCAAAATTTTTGTTTAATCATGTCTTTCCGTTTAATATTTTATGATGTATCAACATCTCCTTGATGGGTTGACTGCTTAGTTTCTTGAATTTGTTTTTCCATAACCTGTAATCTAGTCTAAATTAACTCCATCTTGTTCTCCATCACTTTTATCTTATTGTCTATATGTTTTTGAAACTTGTCTTTAAAAGATGCAAATTTATTATCGAGCACGACTGCCAATATATTTTCTAGCATGGATGCAAATTTATTATTGAGCATGTCTGCAAATTGACTTCTAAGTCTATTTAAAGTTTAACATCTCTTTCTTCTCCACTTTTCTCTATGAATCAATATGATCGCCAAGGCTTTGCAGGGTAATTGTACTACGTCTTCCTTTTGTAGTTTTTGGAATATGTAGTGAATTGTTCATGTATTTGAATGAGTGTATATAAATAAAAAAGAACACAGAAAGAAACTTGTGCACCTGAATTGTAGTTTGTTGAGCGCTCCATGACTTCAAATGGACATGCCTATGTTAGATCAACAATGGCTTCAATTACAGCTTGCTCGACTTCAACTATGGTTCACTCGACTTCAATATAAACTAAATTAGATTATAAATATAAACTAAATTAGATTATAAATCCAAGTACCAAGAAACTTTTCAAATAGACATTTATATTTTAACTTAAAATTGAGATACAAAGAATGTCGTGATCAAAGTGAACTTGTGAAAACAATTAAGCAAAGATTTATCCTCCTAAGTAAACCAATGCGAAAATATATGTAACTCGTAGAGCAAAATTATGAAACTAGTTACACATGTGATTTGATACATATTTATATAAGATAGACTGATCAAAAGCCATTAATTCAATAGTTACATTGGTAGCCTCAAGTTTAACAATGTTGATAGGAACCTAATGTAGACAAAAGTGTGGTAA
Source organism: Pseudotsuga menziesii (assembly GCA_001517045.1). Lineage (NCBI taxonomy): Eukaryota > Viridiplantae > Streptophyta > Pinopsida > Pinales > Pinaceae > Pseudotsuga > Pseudotsuga menziesii. The sequence continues at coordinate 458,440 of LPNX010430734.1, forward strand.
GGCACCAATTAGATTAAACTAACCAATTATTTAATTATTTTAATATGGAGGATTACAAAATATATATTATTTCGATAAAAAATAGAAATTTATTTGATGTTAATATTTTGTTTTATGTAAATGAATCTTTATTAATAAATATAAGAATAAACAACATAGCTTTTAAAGTTATTTGACTGTTCAATATAGTTAATTTGTTGTATTTGTTTGGACTATTATAGCTTCTTAGTAGTCTTGGTCTTGCTTGATGTTTGGGATCTTTGTTCAATATAGTTAATTTGTTGTATTTGCTTGGACTATTATAGCTTCTTAGTAGTCTTGGTCTTGCTTGATGTTTGGGATCTTTGGACATCCCTTTAGAGTGTTAGTGGTTTTTATTCAATTATTTGTAGTTTTATTTGGGTTTGTCATGATAATTTCATTCTTGGATAGATTCTTATATATCGTGTGAAAAATAATTTTGATTTCATTGAATGGTAAGTTTTATTATTATTATTATTTATTTTATTTTATTTTATCTTGAAAAAAAAAGTTATTAATTTGACAATTATATTTATCTTTGATTTTTTTTTCAAGCATGTAGGTGAAAAACTTCATATTTAAATACATAGCTTTTCTTCAATGAAAGAAATCCCATTCAAATTATACAATTTATTGTTTAGAGAGGATGTACAACTTACAAGACTTGTGATAAGACTTCAAGTTTCTAATAAATGAGAAAACATAATTTAGGAAATATTTTTCTTCTCAAATCCATGATAAAAAATGATCGTTTTTGTTGAAATTTTCACTCATATTCTAAAAAAAATCTTTTTATTAACAAGAATAGTATGTAACATACCTTAAATACATAATTAAGAAAGTAAAAAGTATAATAAAACAATTACAAAATAAAGGATTTAATAAATTAATTATAATATATGTAATGTGGTAGATTATGCTATTTCTAATATCTCTTTATATAATAGTATGATAAACCTAGACATTATGTTTTTCCATGATCATGACTTGGATCAAAGACTTCTAGTTGTAACCCTCAATTTTTTTTATGAATAAAGTTCCCATAGAAGACAACCCTCATGGTGAAAAAAAATGATCTTAGATAGAAATAACGATGATCTTTTGATAGATGATTTAAAAAAAAAATTGTTTCCTCTTTCTAGTACAGATAATATAGAAGACCTCTATCATAATTTCAGCACGACCCTCTCTTGTTCCATTAACAAGTTCTCCTTCGAAATTTCAGATAAAAAGAATAATAGGAAAACCAACCCTTGGTATGCTAATGAATGCAAAAATGCCAAAAGAGCCATTGGGGAAGCGACTAAAGAATGTCTAAAACTTGACAAGATAAATAATTACAAAGCTCTTATCAAAATAAAAAAGAGGCTTTATATAAATAAAAAGCAAGAACACCTTTTACACCTCTCTAACATGGCCCTTAAGAAGTCCCAGAGGAAAATTCTAACTAGTAAAACTAAAGAGAATAACGAGATTGCTTTGAAGGATTGGGATTCCTATCTTAAAGGGATCTACGAAACCCTAGATGTCATTAATAACACGCAAAACCTTATTGCATTGAAATAAGTCTTTTTTAAAAGACTTTGACTTTGGGGTCAAACGCTTAGCAAATGGGAAAGCTAGAGACATTGAAGGATATCAAGCTAAAATCCTGAAAAATTGGAGGAACCATTCTCATTCCTCACATCCATAAGCTTTTCAATATGGTGGTCATTCAAGGTTTCCCTATACCTTGGAGTCAGAGTCTCTTTATTCATATCTTTAAAAGTGGAGATAAAAACAACCCCTCTAATTATTGAACCGTTATTATCATCCCTCTCTTAGCCAAGATTTATTATAATGTCCCAAATTTTCCTAATAACACCATGGAGAACCCTTGCCATTGAGAACCCCATGGTTCCTAGTGGAGAAATAATTTAATCAATAAGGGTTCATTAGAGTATATTGATTGCCATAATAATTTTAATTTCCATAGGGAAAAAGAAGAAAACAAAATAAAGTCAGGAAAAAGACAGAAAGAAGCACAAAAGCAGACATCCAGAACATCATGCAAAAAGCAGTCAAGTGCAGGAAAACCATGTCAGAATGAAAAGCAAGAAAGTCCAATAAATCAAGGAGGGCACGATTCCTAAAAAGGGAGAAATACATGTTAGTGTGAAAAGTAGCAAACAATGAGGGCACAATTTCTAAAGGAAGAAAAACATGTTAGTTGGAAAGGCGGGAAAAAAGGGAAGGTAAATAGGGAAAGTTTCTATACAGTTCATGAGGGCGCATTGGTCAAGGAGTCTTGGAAAATAACCAAGGTTGTTTATAAAAGAAGGCTATCACATCCCTTTCACATATTTTGACAATTTTTGCTTTTCCTTGAGAAGCTTTGAGCTACTCCAACTTGGGAGATGAACCCCTAATCCAAGCTGAGAGATGTGCCCCTTCTATTGAGAGGATGATGGAATTCAATCATTTTCACTGATTTTTATTTCATGTCTTGAAGTGTTTCCAGACAAGTTTGAAATCTAGGAAGGAGAATCACAAGCCTCCAATTCGAGTTCTCTAATATCTTCCATTCTCTCTTCTATCTTCTCTATCATTCTGTAAGGTTTCAAGTCATGATGTACTAATGAAGCCTTATGGAATACCATTTGAAGTAAATGTATTATTTTGAACCATGTGTATCGGTCTTGAAAGTTTTTCAATAAGAACTTGCATCTCTAAAATTATATGTTAGTCCCTCACTAGAATTACATAAGAATTATCTTGTTGTTCAATGATCTTTCAGTAATTGATTGTACACTGAGTGAATTCGATTGATTTATATTCCTAAATTTTTTTGAGACCCTAATGAATATCATACATTTCTTAGTTTGCATATTCAAAATCCTTTGAGGTCATTTGGGAAGCCTTGATTCAAGACTAGCTCTTTATGATTATTTTATTGACTAGTTTTATAGTGTTGAAGCTAGAAGCCACTTGATGAGCCAAAATTCGAATATAACACTTGTTTAAGGTCCTTAACACCTCAAGGAATACATACCAATCCTTACATACATAATTCGATACCCTTATGTAGTGTTTGGGAAGGCCTGAATCCAAGGTAAATGTGCAGTCCCAGAAACCAGTTTTGCTAGTTTGACCTCCAAACCGAGCCCAGTTTCCGCTAAGACTATGGATTCGAACCTTGATAATATCAGGGATATAGGTTTTGTATATTTGGATTCCCAATATCCATGTATTATACTTTATCCTCGTTGATGTTCAAAACCTCAATGGTCCTAGTACATTGTGCATATGATTCTTGAGATTATGCATTCCCATGGCTATCTTTCTATGAAATATTATTTGATGAACGTATGAAATACTTGTGCAGATTTGTAATCCCCTTTATACATATCCATTCACTGATTCTTAGGGATGTGACAAGGACATAGCACCGTTTTAAAGAAATCTAGTTAGTCCTAGTTCATTTCTAGTACCTAGTTTTGAGTTTTAATGATTGGATATTTATGGTAGAGTTGATATCTCATGAATTCTGATTTGGGGATATTACAGTGGTATCATATCTCTTACCTTGGCCCATCCTATGGAAATTAATCTCTCAGTGAAGAGATATTGCAGCTATGAAGCTCCTACCAATGATTGAAGAGGACTTTGAACATTATGAAGAGGAAATAATCTATGTTGATGGAGGATTACCAAGAGATGAAGATGGGTACCTTGGTGGCCCATTGTTCAATGAAGATCAATGGAATGGATAAAAAAAGGCTATATTGAAATCTGATTTAGAAAGGAGGACAAAAGCAGTGGTGAATATGTCTCACTACTATGCAGAATGCCTCTCTTTGAGGGAAGAGATTCACAAGGATTTTCCCTTCAAAGTTTACTTTCAAGAGTCCAACATGGATTTTGGACACAATATTTCGATGAGACCACATTCGAGAGAAGCAAGAGGTCATGGGAAGAACCACGTTGTTCCACATCAACCAGAAGAGAAGAATGAGGCATCAAAAGTGAATATTCGTCAAAGCAATCATCATGTCCAAGCATTATAAGGTTATTTGGTTTCTCTTCAAGAAGAGTCTCCACCAGTGATGATCCCAGTACCATTAAATATGGGGAAACCTTGGTTTTCTTGAAATAATATTATCATGAAGAGGATCCATGTGCAACTGAACAACCAACAGTTCAATATCTAGTTGCTAACAGTGTGGGAGATGAAAGCACTTCTAGTTTCTTTGTTGGTGACTCATAATCATTGAAATTTAGAGGTTGATGTTGTTAACGGTGGTAAGGAATATTTTGTATCATATCCAAAATAAGAACTCAAATCAGATCTGAAATCACCATTTGAACTTCATACTGAACTGAAAGGAAATCCCACACAAGTTGGGTGTGAACTAAAGAAATTGGAGAAAGGAATCATGCAAAGGGATGAACATAGTTCATATTTCTCTTTTCCATTGTGTCACAATGATGGAGAGTTTGTCATGATTAAACAACTAAATCCCCCTCTCATCATTGAGGAGATCCATGAACTACCTAGTATGGTAGGTGGGAAAGCGGAAACAAGGATGCATGAAGAGGAGCACAAGTCACTGCAAGGTGTTTGTAGCAAAGAAGAAGGATAAGCTCTTTCATTGGAATTTGTTGACAATGCATCTACTGATGGATGCACCACCTTGGATTTTGATCAAAGAGAAATTATGGAATATTTCTCAACTTTCAGTGAGACATCTATTGATGGATGTACACCTCTCTATATTGGTGACATAGATATACCACTTGAATAAGTTGCTACAAGACCAAATGTCCATGAGCATGAAGACCCTGTAGGAGATGACTAAAAGGTCCTAGGATCGATGCCACCTTCACCACATGAACTTCGTGAAGTTGATCCTGTGATGGAAGATGAGGAGGAGGTTCATCTACAAGAATCTCTTTTTCTTGTAGGGACATTGAAGATGGATGAAAAGAAGATTCAAGAGGACCTGAAGACTCTCCATGACACACATGCTTTAGTTGTGAAAATGTGTTGGAGCATGGAGGATAAATATTTCATGGAGGACATGGAGAAAGAAATATCTGACACTAAGAGTAACATTTTGAGTTTGCATTCTAATAGATATTATGGCTGGAGCTTGTTGAAATGTTTCATGAAGTAACCTTGAAATATACAAAAGAAATTGGCAAGCTCAAAAAATATTTGAAGACCACTCAGGATTCTTTGGAGAGTTTCCAAAAGGCCCTTCAAGAATCCCAAATGTAGAATGAGTAACTTCATAAGAACTTGCAAAGGTCACTCTCAGCTTCCTCTCTTTCAATCGTTCATTCAATGGCTGAGTACATTCAATTTTCAGAGGAGGAACCTCATAAGATGGTGAATCATGAGGTATGTTTTGAGTTGCAGGTGTTTGAGAAGGCCACATCCAAACAAAATAAATACCAAACGCTTACATCATTTCACATAGATTTGGAGCTGCCTCATGGTAACAATTGTATAGTTTTGGAGGAGGCACAAGAGAGTACATTTAATGAACCAATAAAAGGAGATAAGGATCTATCCATACTTTTTATAGATGAGTATTATAGAAGTTTCAATTTGGTTCACGTCCTTTCATCCTATGCACTTCCTACTACAACCATAACACATTAGGATGATAATTGGGTGAAGGGATTCTTTGTCTTGGTGACATGTGAGAAGTAGGAGGCTATCACACTCATACATGATGATTTGATGATAGCACCATCCCTTTTTCAGTAGAAACCAATATATCTATTGCCTAATTTTGGTTCCTCCATTCATAATGGTGATTGCATGACTAGTGGCAGAGAGTTGAGCCATTGGGATTATGCACCTAGGAAAGCCACACACTTTCCATCTAGACTTGATAGTTGTAGTATTTATTCATCCATGGAATGGATGGATAGGTACTTGTTGGATTTTCATACCTTGGAGGATGTACAATATTCTTACATTAATGGATATTAAATAAACATATCTTACATCTTCGGTGAGCAACATGGGGATCTATGGGGTTGGAGGATGCCTACAATTTTCTTGGGACATGGGACTCACATCTATGTAAATGCAACAAAAATATTGTGAGCTCCAATATTTGTGTGTTCCAGACACATAAGAAATATTCTGCTTGGTGGAGAAGGCTCACAATATTTTGGCCCTACATAGAAAAGTTGCATAGATCATTGTAGGGGACCTCACAGTTTCAACTTTGCAATGGAAATTTTGATCGTTCAGTGTGGTGGTATGATTTTTACATATTGATTTTCAATTTTTATGATGATAATTTTTTTTGGGTTGTTACTAATGTGTGGGAGGATGCAGATAAGACCATGGAACCCTAGAATTCTTTGGAATGCCAACTTTCCAAAAGTGTCAAGAACATTTGGATCCTTGCAGAGGAGGAAATGGGATCCAAGAATTCTACTCTGTTATCTTAACTGGGTTGAAAATATTATTGAAAAAGGGTTAGTTAATGGGGGAATGACCATAATCAGAGTGGTACAACAAAAACATGGCGAACCTTTAGAATTTAGCTTATAATTGAGGATGTCGATTCTAGACTTCCAATGACATATTTTGAAGATTGAAGTCACCGGTTGGCTTCATAGATGGTTAGAGATGGTTATTGTTTGAGGACAAGAATTTTTTGGAGGGGAGGACTATAATGTCCCATATTTTTTTTAATAACACCATGGAGAACCCCCTAGACCTTGAGAACCCAATGGTTCCTAGTGGAGAAATAATTTAATCAATAAGGGGTCATTAGAGTATATTAATTTCCATAGTAATTTTAATCTTAAGTGTTGGATTAAATTTGTAAGTTGAAATTACAATGTTTACAATAATATGTATTTTTGTAATAATTGAATATGAGGTGGCCAAGAGGGTGAATAAGGGGATAAGGTTTGAACAAATGAATCTTTCAAAATAAGAAATAAAGGATAAAGCACCTAAAATCTATACAGCAGGGAAAAAGAAGTAAACAAAATAAATCCATGAAAAAAGATAGAAAGCGGCACAAAAGAAGCCATCCAGAAAAGCATGCACAAAGCATGAAAGTGCATGAAAACCATGTCAGAATGAAAAGTAGGAAAGTATAAGAAAGTAATGAGGGAACAGTTCCTAAAAAGGGAGAAATGCATGCCACTGTGAAAAGCAGGAAGCAACGAGGGTGCAGTTTCCAAAGGAAGAAACACACGAAGGTACGAAAGCAGGGAAGGTAAAGCAAGAAAGTTTCTATCCAGTTCATGTGGGAATATTATTCAAGGAGGATTGGAAAAGAAACAAGGTTTTCTATAAAATAAGGCTAGTGCATCCCTTTCACATCTTTTAACAATTTGTGTTTTGTCTTGAGAATCTTTGAGCTACTTCGACTTGGGAGATGAGCCCCTAGTCCAAGCTGGGAGATGTGCTCATGTTATTGAGAGGATAATGGAATTCATCCATTGTCACTAAGTTTTATTGCAGGTCCTAAAGTGTTTCCAGACAAGTTTGAAATCTAGGAAGGAGAATCACAAGCTCCCAATTCAAGTTATCCAATATTTTCCATTCTCTCTTCTATCTTCTCTATCATTATGTAAGTTGTCAATCCATGATGTAATAATGAATCCTTATGGAATCCCATCTGAAGTTAATGTATGATTTTGAACCATTTGCATCAGTCCTGAAAGTTTTTCAATAAGAAGTTGCATCTTTAAATTTATATGCTAGTCCCTCTTTAGAATGACATAAGAATCATCTAGTTTTTCAATGATCTGTCAGTAATTGAATGTCCACTAAGTGAATTCAATTTATTTATGTTCCTGAAGTTGTTTAAGACCTTAATGAATACGTTTGCATATTCAAAATCCTTTGAGGTCATTTGGGAAGCCTTGATTTGAGACTAGATCTTTATGCTTGTTTATTGAATAGTTTTATAGTGTTGAAGCTAGAAGCCACTTTTTTTTTAAGTAAAAAGGACCCTTCTATTACTGCATATAACTGAAAATAATTACAAACAATGCTCCTGGAAACAAGGAGTCGGGCCTCATTATGAAATCCAAAATAGGAAAAGAGAAGAGAAGATCCCATATAGAGAGATGAAGAAACATGGGAGCAGCCCAACCTCTTAGCATGGGCGCTCTATCACACATACATATAGAACAGAGTAGACCCTGACTGAGCATGGACGTATAAACAACAAAAATAAAAACCAAACCAACAAAGAGCCACGTCCTAGCATCTGCGAGAAGACTCAGCCTCATCCTAGGCATCGTTGTTTTCTTGCCCCCATTAACATATGCTTGACTGGTTTCTTCCATATTCACATCTTCATCTCTCGGAATGCACCGAAAGGGTTACGATGAGAGGCGAAGAAGGCTACGCATATACTCGAGGTTGTTCTCTGCTTCGTCTTTGAACTTTCCCACTGTGATGTGAATGAGCTCCGCGTAACTCTCCCTCTTGTTCGTGGAACGAGAGAGAGAATGAATTTAAGTCGCCAGTAGTGCGACATGACCACTCCATCTCCCAATTTCACACGAAATTCGCCAAAGATCTCCTCCTCCATGGCAACGATGGATTGTCGAATGTGAGCCGACATCTCCTCATTGAACAACCACTCCCATTGATCTTCCTCATTGCCCCTTTCCCCTGCTGTTGGTACTGCCATTTATCTCTTGTAATGGTGCTTTCTTTTCCTCTTTCTCCTTTTCACTCTATTAATGGTGCCTACATGTGAGTGTTTCACCCAAAATATGCCTCTTTGCCAGTGTTTAACCCAAACCCGGTCCACAATCTCCTTGGCGATGGAGTCTCGTTGCTTCTTGGTTAAATAATGCGACGACACCCAGCAGGATATTTTAGCAATGCACACCCAGGTACATGAAATCGCCCCTATAGGATGACGAGAAGATTTACCTTTCATCTCCATATCCTCCATCTGTTATGAAATCTCCTCACCCTGAAGTCCTTCCAAGTTCATTGTTCTTGGGCTCTGGCTCTTAGCTGCGTGGAGGGTTCAATCCTCCCGTGTGAGACCTCTTCAGCGATTTCATCCAACGCATCCTGTTGCATTGATGTCCTGTCCAAGTGTATATCGCAATCCCAAGTCATATGTGCCATTCTGGCGTTTGCGCCGTGGCCTTGGATCCTTGGCTCTATAATCGAAGCCCCTCCTCATGTTGGCCCGTCGTCGCTGCAACTGGCTGCCTCTCTTCCTGACGCCTCACCCGCATTCGGGGGAAGCTAGAAGCCACTTGATGAGACCAAATTCAAATCTAACATTTGTTGCAGGTCCTTAACACCTAAAGGAATACATACCAATCCTTACATCTAGAATTTTATACTCTTAGGAAGTGTTTGGGAAGACTTGAATCCAAGGTAAATGTGCAGTACCAGATACTAGTTTTGCTTGTTTGACCTCCAAACCAAGCCCAATTGTCCCTAAACCTATGGATTTGAACCTTGATGATATTATCGATCTAGGTTTCATATAATGGGGTTCCCAGGATCTCGTAAGTAGACTTCATCCTCTCTAATGTTCAAAACCTCAGTGGTCCCAGTACATTGTGCATAGGATTCTTGAGATTATGCATTCCAATGAATGTCTTTTTATGAACTCTGATTTGTTGAACCTATGATATACTTGTGCAAGCCTGTGATAAACTTTATACAGATTCATTCATTAATTCTTAGGAATGTGACAAGGACCTAACACTATTTTAAAGAAATATAGTTAGTCCTAGTTCATTTCTAGCACCTAGTTTTGAGTTTTGTTGATTGGATCTTTGTTTTAGAGTTGATATCTCCTGAATTATGGTTCGAGATATTAAATTTATGGTATCATTTTAGAGAAGAAAAAAACATATGGATTGAAAGTGAAGGTAAGAGGGCTAAAGGTTAGGCAGGGTTTCAACGTCATCACTCTACCACATACCACCTCATTACTTAGGATAGTTGTGGAGAAGTGTCGTAAAATTAAATCCAATATGTTTTGTTGTTTTGTGGACTTTAGGAAAGCTTTTGATTCAATTCCTAGGAACAACTTGTGGAATAGATTAGAATAGCTAAAGGTTCCTTTAGAATTGAGAGTTGTCACGATAAGGTTGTACGAGAAAGTCATTGCCAAATTTAAGAGCACTAAGGGATAATTGAAAGATATTAATTGCAATATTGGACTCAAACAAGGATGCCGCCTCTAATTCCCTACCTTTTCGACATCTACAACGATAAACTAGAAAGTTGTTTAGAAGAAGCAGGTAGCACATGAACGACCTTAGATGGGATAGTCATCATCCTCCTTTTGTATGTCGATGATATTGTTCTTTTGGAAAGGAGCCCCTTTGACCTTGATAATCAATTAAAGATCCTCATGTACTTCTGCTCTAACACAAGTATGTCTGCTAACAACGACAAAACTAAAGTTACAATTATCAAGTCAAAAGAAGACATTATTGCTAATTTTGTTTATGACAATAAGAACTTAGAGGAAGTTTCCTCCTACAAATATCTTAGGATTGTTATCCATCACAAGCTCAATTGGAACTATAGCATTGAGAAAATGACAAATGGAGGGTGGAAAGCTTACTTTGGCATATAAAACAATTGTAAATCAACGAATATAATAACGTGGGATAAAGAAGTTCCTTTTTGAAACTTTTGTCACTCTCAATAATCCTGGAGAAAATCGAGCAAATTCAAAAGCGTTTTATCATGTATAACCTCAAAATTAAGGGCAATACACCCTATCTTATTCTCCTTATAGAAGTGCCCCACCCCATTGAAAGCATCGCTATATCTAGGTACCTGATGCATAAGAATAAGATAAATAACATGGAAGACCAGAGACTCCCTAAAATTGCTTTAAATTCTAGTCAAGGTAATCTTCGACTTAAGAGAGGATGGTATAAGGATGCCATGGCTTGGTTAAATATTGGGGAATTGACGAAAATACCACTCTGCAAGATATCAACAACCTAAAAATACTATCACATCTAAGTTCAAAGAGAGAATGTGGGACGATAAAAATTTGAAGGGTAAAAGAAAGTTTAAGATATTACAAGGAAGTCATTAACCCTAATCTGGAGGATCAAAAGTACATCTTTGTCTTAACCAGTTCAAAGAAGAAGATTAATATAGCCAAGATCATAACAAACTCCCACGAACTTCATAATGAAATAGGGTGATGTTTAATTCCTAAAAGTTCATGGGAGGAAAGGATTTTCCTGCTCTGTGAGTCTATGAGCATCGAGGACGAATCACACTTTGTTTTAGACTGTTCTGCAGACACCCATATTCGATCCCAGTTTCCTAATCTTTTCTATAACTCTAATATATCCATGATCTTCTTTCTTTTAAAAACTATGGAGATCTAGGAACACTTCAAGTTCCCAATTTTTTACTCATAAGACTCAAATTTTACAGAAATCCAAATAATGTATTTTTATTTTCTTAAGGTCCAATTAACCAAAAGTTCTTAATCATCATCATAGAATATTACATATATAAACATAAAATGAATTTCAAACATTATAAAATAAATATACTTATTACATTTGTGTTTTAAGATATAATTAAGCATGTCAGCCTATAATGTGTAAGAATGAGATATTTATTACGATTTACAAAAAACTTCAATCAACAATTCGTTCACAAGAGCAAACACGTCTCAAAGTTTGAACTGAAGTGAAAAGGATACCAATTCTTTTTAACAACCCTTCTGTGTAAACCTAAATTACACCCACTATAACTCTATTTATTTATATAATGATTACCATTCATCAAAAATAATTTTTATTTTAACAATTATTAGTTAAACTACTTTATAAATAACTAAAATTTACGAAATATTTTTTTGTTATTTTATTATCACATAAAAATGCTGTGTAACTTAATTTTAATTTATAAATAATTAAGGTTTTTAACCTTTTGCATTAATAGTTTATTTAAATGATGGAGTTGATTTAGAACATGGTGATATGAGAAATATTTTGGAGGAAATATTTTGAGTGTGAGATAATGAAAAACATTAAGCAAAATTGTCATATTTATGGTTAAGTGTATGATTTTTATCAATTTTTTTTTATTAGACTATAAAGAGTTAAGTAGGTTTTAAATCACAATTATAAATGATTATATATGTTGTTGGGTGTATAATATACTATGAAGGGTTACTTAGACCTTACATCACTCTAAATCATATGTAACCTTTCATAGTCTCATGAATAATATTTGGTAAAGATTATGCACTCAACTATGACCAATTTAATGATTTAAAATTTTCATGTTTGAAAAAATATAAATTAAATATTTGGTAAAAATTATGCACTCAACTATAACCAATTTAATGATTTAAAATTTTCATGTTTGAAAAAATATAAATTAAATTAATAGAATTTAATAAAAACAAAATATTTTCTTTCTCATATTTATCTTTATCTTTTAATTTATTGGTGGAATACTTATTTTAAATAAAATACTATTTTCATATATTTTGTTCCATGTTAAGTCTTTATTTTCATTTCTGAATTATTGACCATATTAAATTTAAATTACTATAAACTGCCACTATTTATTCAATATATCGTTTTGGTAAAAAAATATAATACATACTTTTTGTAAAAGCAAGATTTAAAAAAAATTCTAAAAACTCGTGGAATTATATTTTTTATATTTAATAATTATTTTAGTTCTTAGACTAAACACAACTAATATACTCCACATTTAAAAGAAAATTGAAATGTTAATTTAGTTTACATTAAAAAAAAAAGCAAATATTCAACAACATTGTGTTTTTTTTAGATTTTTTTTTGAAAATTTTAATATATTTTATAATTTAACAATGAAAAACCCTATTAAATCATCTTAAGTTAACTATTAAGACTTAAATACAAAATTTCTATTTTATTTAAAGTTTTTAATAATTTGAGACAAAAATAAGTATCAAACGACTATTTGATTATTATAAAATATTTTTATATATTGTAAAATATTATACTTTTATATTATGATTAGATGAATAAAGTGAAATAAGTAATTGAAATCTATTTATCAAATAATATATTATAGGTATTTAAATATTATCTCAAATATTGAACTTGCTTTAGGGGATCTACAAGATTAACCCAAATGTAACAAGTGTACAACATGGATTCATTTCATGGTCGTCTTATCTTGTTATTCTTAAATGCATCTTGATTAAGATTTAAAAAATAAGCTTCAGTTAATGGATAACAATTTGCTTTTGTTTTTTCATATCATTTTTTTGTTTGTTTATTAAATAGTATTTGTTTTGTGCTTATATTAACTCTAACAATGTGGTACTGCCTATAAGTATTCACCAACCACTTTACTTGTGACTATGTTGGTATATGCTATGGGTGAGAATATGGAACCATGTTGGATGTCATCGGAGGATCTAGGACTATCTGGTGAACTAGCAATGGAATGGGAAACGTATACTAAAAGCCTTTATGCTGCAAGTATTGTCCTGTCGGTGGATTGTGATCAGATGGTGTGGGATGCTAATAAACATTTTGGTGCCGTTTCAACAAAATTAGCATATCTATCTCTGATAAAACAATGCTAGGTTCTTGAGCCTGTGTGGTGGCATACTACATTATGGAAACTTAGGATTCCAAGTAAGATAAAATATTTCATTTGGCTCTGTCTTAAACACTAAATTCTAACTTGGGATTCCTTGCAACTTTGTGGTTTCTCTGGGCCCAGAAGATGTGTTCTCCATCTCACAACATTGGAGACGGCGGAACACATTTTTGGGGGCTGTTCCTAGCAGATTGCACAGTTATATTGTAGCATTCTTAGTTGTTCATGGCAATGTGATAATATTTGTATTGCAAACAACTTGGAGAATTTGTCATGTAAGCATCAACTACCTCTTGAGGTCTCGATGATACTTATGTGGGTGCCAGGAATACTTATAATTTTCAACAGGAACCTGTGGCACACAGTCATATTCTAATTAAGGCATGTTCTTATTTTGAGTTTACTGCTATGTTTCTTTGATGGAGAGGAAAATGATGGTTTCTGTGGGGCAGACATGGTTCTTAGGATGGATTTGAATCATACTTTTCGGCTATGCATGGATGCTGGACAAGAAGCAAATAATAGATCCGAACTCCTGGCACTATGGGGGTTACTTTATTTTGCTAGTAGAAGACAAATCCGTGGGCTGCATGTGATGGGGGACTCTAAGGCCATTGTGGACTGGGCATTGGGGGTTCATACTATACAATCTATTGAGCTTTTATACTGTCTGGGCCGTGTAAAGGGACTTTTCTGTCTTTTCAACAATCTCCACTTTCATCACATTTATAGGGAATATAATTCACTGGCTGATAACCTCTCCAAGTAGGGCATTGGCCTTGAACTGTATGAGAGGAACTATCAAAGGGGTGCCCTGTGGATTCGTGCTTATTGAGACTATACTGACATATTGTTCTATCTGGGTCTGTAGTTTTTTGTAGTCTAAGTTATGAGCACTATGTTACAGTAACTATATGAAGATGTAACTAAGAAAGCCTGTTTTTTCCTTGCTCTTGGATAAGAGGCGATTTTGGTTAGTTCACTACGAACAAGATGATGATAGATGCTGATAGATATTGGATGATACTATGTCCTCCGTATGTAATTAAGTGTCCATTTAAGACACATTTTTATAAATATAAAGCTATCTATTTTTGTGTGAAAAAATAATATTAAAATTAAAAATAAATAAAAAAATCTCGAAAACCAAACATGAAAATTTATTAGGTTTGAAATCTATTTGATAATATCAAAATTAAAAAAAAAAATCTTAAGAACAAATATGAAAATTAAATACATTAACTTAACACAATATTTAATGAGCCCCAAGGGTTAGCTCAATTGGTAAGACGTGCGCACACTCTCTCGGTACGGGGAGAGGTCACGGGTTCGAGCCTTGAGTCCTTCCGGGTTAAGTCATCTGTGAGGATGGCCGGCGGTTTACCACCTCTACCATCCACTAATGTGGGGAAGTATTGCTGGGTTTTCCGTGGAGATTTCCTCTGAAAAAACACAATATTTAATGATTTTCAATCACATCATTGACATTAATACTTTATGTCAATCACGCGTGTCTGGCGGTTTTCAGGAATGGTTTCGTACTGCCACTCACGAATACAACCTGGCAGCATCCGGCCCAGCAGAAACAGGCCACTTTGAAAACACCAGTGACTGACCAGAAAAGAAATCCAGAAATGACATAACCTTGACACGAGATATTTTAGAGTTTATTAATTCTTTTAGTAAATTAAATCATTAAAATTTATTTAAGTTAAAACAAATTTATTTATTCTAAACAAAAATACTGTAAACCAAATACATTTATTAAAACATTATAAAGCTACAAATTTATTTTAACTGAAGTGAATTTTAGAATACTGAAAAAAAATATTTTTCATTTATTAAGAAAAGTACTTTGTGGGTGAGTGATAATAGCCTCCTAATTATGTAAGTTTATTGCAAAGTGATATTTTTAAATAGATTTTATGTGAGTTATGAATAATTTTTTTTCTTAGATAGTGTTAATTTTGTTTTCTATTATTTATTTATAAGTTTAAATAAATTGGGTTATTGTGATTAGTGTTTACAATGTCCAACATTTGCACATTATTGAGCTATTTTATTTGCTTAAGTGAGTCAAGGATCTAATTGGGTTTTTTTAGCAGATTTTTTATGGTCATATATATCAGGAATGCAACATAGTTGCGGATGTTCTTTCCAAGCATGTGATTGGATCTGGGAGTGGGCATATCTCATGGAAACTGTTCCATGGGAATATTATGATAGGATCTAGCCTCTTAAGCTTTCTTTAGATAGTTCTTTTGTGCCTTTACTTGAGTCTTTTTGGGTTGGATGCTAGATGCCTCTTTGTTCTTTTATTTTTATTTGAGATAGCCTCGGTGTATTATTGTAAGATCCCCTCTACAACTCCTATTATTCGGTAACAGAAAACAAAAGGTAAATATGAATGCCCAAGAAATTATTACATGTCTCGAGGGTGTAACAAGCATTTGTGAGTGATCTTTAAACATTAAGCTAATTAATATCAAAATCTATTAAATTAAGAGAAATTAATAGATATTATTAATATCTCTATTTCCGAGACGTCCTTGGTAATAAGGCTCTAACTTCTAAGAAAACATTTCTACACTAAACATATCTTTTTTAAAACAAAGTATACATGATTAACCAACTCATGAAGAGGAAGAAGAAAATTGGATATTTAAACTATGTGATTAAGCAAGAGAAATTGAGTTTGGTGTTGAGTGTGTTGACTCTAGAGCACTTAAACTGTTTAGGATGTAAATTTTTTGATAAGTTAGTACATAGTTTCTAGTGAGCACCCTTGTGAGGTGTTAGACTCTGTTGATTGCTCTATGATATTAAAGTCCTAGAAGAAAGAGCTACCAATGAGCACCCAGAGGAGGTGTTAAGCTCTGAAGCATCTGAAATTTAAAAGGTTTCCTAAACTTTATTTCCATGTGCAACAATGGCCCTCCAAGTGAAAGCCGTCCAAATCTTTAGTTTTCTTCTGCTAGCATTGGGAATTACGATGGAATGGCCAAGAGGTTTTTGAAGAACCAATTCCAAACCTTGTGTTTATGTCAACATACCCATAAATAAAAACAATGCCTTATCACTGTGCGATGTATATTAGTTTGATAAGTGGTTTTTATTGTAGGCCTTTAGGTTTATAAGAACAGTTTTACGGATATGAGAGGTTTCTTTATGGAATTTATATACAAATAGATCGCCTCTTCTAAAGAGGGAGTTGATCCAATTTTTTTTTTAATTATCCAATTCTTAGCTTGCTTGGATTGCTTGCTTGATTTTTAGGTGACTAGAGGGATTGGCCAGAAAAACCAATGTAGTTTTCCTTCTTTAAGTTTTGAAAAATAAGCTTATAGTGGATAAGGGTGATAGGAAAACTTTAGAATGGAGTTCTTGCTTGGCCTTGTTTTTTTTGTTATTGAGAAATTTAAATCTATTATTTTTAAGCTTGGAGAACTAGTGATAATGGAGTATAGTTTTTGGGTCTAAATTTAGAAAGAAAGAACATTTAACACATGTTTATTGGGAAAGACAACCCCAAACCCATTAACCTTAGTGTTTGAAACTTCACCCTTTTTGGAATAGAGTTTAAACTTGATCATCATTTTATATCTAAGTATTAAATTACAGAGCTGTCTAACTAGGGTACTTTTTGACTTTTCAGGCTGAATTTTTGCCAGAATTTGGTGAATTTAATCTACAAAATCTGAAATTTCTGTTGTTTGTTGGGCGATTTTAAGCTCAGAAATGAAATCAAGTGACAAGATAACCCCAAACACCCACACTCTGTAAGATCTAACAATGTTTTTGAACGTTTTGAAAATTCCGTGAAAATTCATGGCAAAAAACTGGTAAAAACCAATAGGAAAGAGAAGTAAAAAAGTCCCCTCTTTAGACAACTCCTTAAATTACAAGTTTAACTTAAAGTTGAGGAAAGCCATGCGAATTTATATTATAGTCTTTTAATGCATATACTTGGGATAAATTAGGTGAAAAGTATTTGAATAGTTATGTTGGTATTAATTCCTTAAAAATGAAAATCTTGCAATAGGTTTAAGTAGGAATTTTGACAAATATATCTATGGAAGAGACTTAGAAGAAAAACAAGAAGAAGTGAGACTTAGAAGAATAACCAGAAGAATTGTATTATTTGCGTTGTAAATTTGTAACTCTTTTTGTTGGATAAATTAATAAAAAACATTAATAACGTTTGGTGGATGTAGCCCAAGGTTTTGGGTAAACCATGTATATTGGAGTCTTACTTTTTCGCAGTTATATCTATATCTTTGGTGTATCACTCTTTCGCACTTATATCTATATCTATATCTTATGGATTATAAATCATGTTACAATAAGAGTAAATGTTAATAAGTTGCACAAGAGATGCACATGATTTTTCATCTTACTAAGAGATTAATTTGATAAGGATTTTGAATATAGAGTTGTTCTTTATCAATAATGACAATTGACATGAATTGAATTATAGTTGTTGTATGACACATTAAGCATTTCCATGAAGAATGACTAAATAATCTTGGTAGTGTATTGAGAAGAAATGATATTACCTTAAAAATTCTAGGTTATTGTTTTAAACACATAGTATTTCACGATGAAAATGAATGGTTAAGATACATGTGCATAATTACTAACATTCTGAGTTGTTTAGTCAAAGTTAAAAAAAGAAAGTCCCATTTTCCGAAATGATAAAGAAAAGATTGGGTTTGTTACAAATATAGTCTTAGTACATTTTCCGAAATGACAAAGAAAAGATTGGGTTTGTTACAAATATAGTCTTAGTATAGATTTTGATCCATTGAATGGTTTTTACGAAACTTTCTTTGATACACAATTGGAAAGCTGACCGCCTCTCCAAAACTGCGCTCTCTTATCCTCAAGGTAAAGGCAGTTTTTGGGAATATTTCGAGAACCATTTGGTTTCTCATGATGATTTTCAGCTCTACTGAGTAGGGTGAAGGGGTGTTTCTTTCCCTATATAGATGTTCCAGGTTATTTGAGTATCTTCTTTTGGACTGCTGATTCAGACCCTCTTGGTGCTCGGTAGATGTGGATGTAAGGTCAGTCATTTTCCTTATGATGAGACAGTTTTCTGATGGGATCACTTCCTTTGCTGTTATGCCTTTCCCCCTAGCTGAACTCCTAGGCAACTGTTGGTAAGTAACCCATAAAAGGGGAGAATTGTAATTATGTCCTTTGATTCTTAATGAGAATAACAAGGCAGGCTTTTTTCTTCTGAAAAAAAAAATGTATCTATGACAACTTTGTCATTAATATAAAGTCATCTTTTATAAACAAACAAACAAATAAATTATTAATTCTTTAAAAAATGCTTTCAAATATTTTATAACTATTTTAATTAATAATAAAATTTCAATATTTTATAACTATTTTATTTTTTAATCTTTAAACTTTATACCATTATTACTATTGTTTTAATGGTGACATAGTGAAAACAACAATCACTCCCCTCGGGACTAATAATATCAGGGGTGACTATTTTGATTGAACCATATCATATGTAGATTAACTTTAGTGTTCGACCAAACTGCTCTTTTAACTTTACATCCAATTATTTGTTTTATTTTTTAAAACAACATTATGATCCTACTTTTTTGGCAACTTTACTTAAATTACCTTTAAACGTAGTGCAAAACTTTGCTTTTACCCCACCTCTAAAAAGTAATTCCAATCCAAATTACCTTTAGATGCATTGCAAAACTTTTCTTTAACCTCCAAAGGTAATTCCAATCCCAATGAAAAGTCTCTCGTATCTCCAATAGATACCTTTTTACCTTTATCAGAGGACCAGTTTAGACCTATTTGTTCGGCCCTTCAAATTTAATGAAGAGAAGTAGCTAACAACTAATTATGGATATCATTACTATGGCCTATGAAGGATTTTAATTTTTTTTATAGGCTTGCAATATTACTTCAAACATAGAGTGATGGTTTGATTACATTTGCTGGTGTAAAGTATTTTATTTGATTAATTATTTTATTTTAAAAATTGATAAGTAAATTAATATAAAATATTTTATTAAAAAAATGCATTATATATCATTTTAAATTTTAAAAACTAAAAAAAAATGTGAATCTATTTAATATAATAGAAAATTGCTATAAAAATAATAAAAAATAAATATATTGTTGAATGAACTTTAAGATCGATTAAACAAAAATATAAGGCTAATTGGTGTAATTGAAATATTTGAGAAACATGTATTGTTATAAAGATAATAAAAAATAAATATATTGTTGAATGAACTTTAAGATGGATTAAACAAAATATAAGGCTAATTGGTGTAATTGAAATATTTGGGAAACATGTAGTTACAACAAGTGGGAGATTATTTTTAGGTTGGCCCTTATTTTTAGAAGAATGGCTAATGGGTTTTTAATCATTATCTTATTATTAAGCTTATTGGTTTTTTTACTTTAGAGATGGTGAGATTATAACAATGGGGAGTTCATCATCAGTAAGCCATGGATGTTTTCAAACTAATTGGTCAATTCCATGGCATTAATGATTTTAAATGTAAGAGTGGGTTTGCTAACTTGGAGGAGTGGTCATAGGGGTATCCTTGTCCATGATACAAGGAACACCAACCCAATAGCCAATCAAGTGATATAGATGATCCATCTCAACTTATGCTTTTTGAATTACATATAAATCCTTAGATTTAAATTATAATGCATTAGAAAATCATCAAACTAGTTGATCTTCATGTCAAATTTAGCACCTCTAAACAAATGTCCATTTCGTCATTTACAAAAATAAAAAAGTTCAATATGAAGAAGTTGCTAAGTTGCTTGAAATTGAATGGCATAAGGAATCTTGTCTCCTAAAACGCTTGTTTTCCAAGGAATTTGAGTAGGAAAGATTTTATTATAGATAAGGCAACCCCATTCTCATGTTGACTAAGAAAAAACACCATACCAAGGCGTCTGCTTGATAGTGTCATTATGTAACACCCCCAAAATTAATTATTATTATTAATTCTGCTAAAAATACTTTATTATTCTTGATAGAAAAGTCAAGAATAAAACATTTTGTAATCAAAACAATTTTATTTAATAAAATATGCTGAAGGGGGACAAGAGTGGATATAGTTGTTGAAGAGTGTTTGCTGACCTACAAGAGGAAAAAAACAAGTGGAAAAAACAACTGAGTGAGAACTCATGATGCAGGAGGCATCATCCCCAAAAACCAGGTCACAACTCCTAGTTGAGTGCTAAAGAGTAGGAGGCTCATAAATGACCAAGTCCTAGGAAAAATACTATAAATTAGTATGCCCATAAGCAACAAGAGAGTAACATTGGACGAAGATTAAACATTTGTGAAATACAAGAGATGGCGCATTGAGATTTTGCTCTTGTGGTTCAATAAACAGGCTCGGGGGTTCTGGAGCAAGCAGCTTAGCTACTTTGGGAGTTGGTTGGGAGGAACAACATCTCCACTCTTGTTTTCCCAACGTTGGTGCTAGGCTTCTACTTTACATTTCAATGTTGTAGAATATATTTCCCTAGATATGTAGTAGCTAAAGTCTATTGTTCGACTAATCTAATGCTGTATTTTTGAATTCTGCACTAATGGAGTAAATTCAGTTAGTTGCACAAAGTTACTTATGTTTAACTGTAGATTCCTTGATGCAATGTTTCCTAGATAATTCTACCTTATGTATTTCGAAATCCTGAGATAGCAACTGAAATTCTAATTAAATTCCAATTTCTAATATATGTATAGATCCATGTTTCTTCCTAGGCTTGTAGATAAAATTCATTTAGTTAGCATCCATTCGACTTCTTTTTACAAGTTAACAATATCCAATCATAATGTTATCATCACATAGACCTGGAATGTGTAGTGTAAAATTGATATGATTCTGCTTACATAATAGTACCAATTATAACTAAATTAAAGTATTATGTATCAGTTAAAATTCTTAATGAGATTAAACATGCTACTATTGTAAGTCTATTTTTAACAAGAAGAATAGTTACAGGAATTATGGGGTCCTTACCCTTATGCCACTATGAATTGAAGATAATAGAAACCTACGGATCCAAGATCCTTGTTTATAAACAAATTCTTTTTAAATCGAAATCTCTTTCAGAGTAAAATACCATCTACATGTATAATTAAACATTAACGCTGTACTATTACAGTTTATGGATCGACGATCCTTAGGTTGTAATAAAAATAAAATCTACACCTGAAGGGTCGCTCTTATAAATACACTATATTACACATAAGTCACAGGATCGAATTCCTATAAGACTTTAACATAAAAGTATAGGATCAAGGATCCTTTATTACAAATCCACAAAACCAAATAACATATCCATTAACGCGATTTACAGGTAGGCCCACCTTGTGGCTACCAAGATAAACTTTCTTTAAAACAAGACAATTTTTATAATCTCCATGCATCCACACAATATCCTAACTTTTGGGGATCGCAGGATCGAATCCCCTAAATAAAATAACAAATCACTCTTTACAGTAACACAGATCTGAATGAAACATATATTCCCCATTAAACACTGAAATAAAGACTCTTTCTTTAGGGTAAACAAATAGTATTCAGATCTAGAATTGGATCAGAGTCCAATCTGCACACCCACCAGAGATCGGCTGGTTGAATCTCATAATAGGAGGAATTACAAACATAACCCTATAACTATCAAGCACCGCAGTATAAACCCCATCGCAAGCTTAAACCATTATTATTCCTACAGGTCACAACCCTTAAAGGTTTGTTGATATCAAATGCAGGGTTGCAAGCTTAAGAACAAATACTTCCAATTCAGTAGTTATATTCGTAGTCCTTACGGGAAGATCTTTTAAAAATGTATAAATTCATTAAAGCAGTATAATATGGCCGTAAGACCATTTTACAATGGATACCATATTTGTACAAGATGTATTTCTTAATACAAGCAAAAATAATCATTAGTGACATAAAATAATAGTATATTATTAATCCTCAACGCTACATGAAGTAAAACCATCGATAATGGTGGCCTTCTTTATTAACCAAATAGTTCATAGGTGAAACCATCGTTACAAAGATTCTCAAGCCTTTCCATAACGATGGTCCTGAACCCACAAGTAACATTAACACAGAGACTAGCTTTGGATAGGAGACTTATCTTAAAGGTTGCAACCACCATTGAAATTTCACAACCCTGCTCATGAGTCCAGCAACTAGCAAGTGAAAAGGGGTCAACCTAATTCACAGGGTAAAATAAACGGTAAAAACAATTATAGAACGAATAGAGTCGAGAGCCACTTACATTGGCGTTCTAAGACGTGGGCCTTGCTGGCAAGGGGTTGGAGGTAAGTGAGTTGCACAACATCTAGGGTGTTGCGCATACTCACCTGGAACCATGTAAGGCAAAGATAGCGTGATAGGTGGAAAATAGTCCACTTTTTGATATTTTTCATGTAGGCTTTTTGTACTTATTGACCATTTCTTCGGAATATTGGTCCTTAGTGGTTAAGTTAGTTAGAAGTTTGTTAGAAGTTAGTTAGAAGTGGACCTTGAAAGTAAAGGCACAGGCCTATAAATAGAAGAATTATGCATGTAAGAGAGACAACTTTTGGACAATACGATAGACACACACACACAGAGAGATACATGGTGAATGAATTTTCGATGTAATACTGGATTGGTGTCTGTTTTGATCTATGATTTGTTATGCGGATTTAATATGATGTGATGTGGATTGATCTGAGCTTCTGTTGCCTCTTTTCTTTTCTTGTTTTACTTTGTTGCGATTTTGATGCTAAATGATGGATAGATCTGCATATGAGTGGACAATGTGATGCTTTCTGCTTATGGATGTTGTCATCTTTTAGATATGTTTTTCCCATTGGTAGATCTGCTGTAATGATGAATGAATAAATGCAACATGATGAATGATTCAATAAGTAAAGTAGATCTGGAAATTAAGTTGATGAACATTTGATGCCCCAACCCTCCTCTATATTGTGGAAACTTGGTTCCGACATATCTCCCTTGAACATCTCGGGTGAGACCTCATCCTCTCTGTGGGTGTTGCTAGACAGGGTAAAACCGTCTAGGCCAATGCTCAAGGAGATCGCGGCATTTTGAGTGTCGATAGAGTGGAAACCCTATCGACTGGGTTTTTTTGGTTGGGATTGCACCAATAGGACTGGGAGGAGGTGACCCTTTGTCCTTCCTCCTAGCGCCAAAACATACATGTTGAACTAGTTGTAGTTAGATTCAAACATCTAAATATTTTAAATATAGAATGAGTTTAAATACATAGGGTTGGAGGTCTTACCATGACGCTGAGTGTTAATGTCTAGGGGTCGTCTCCTCCAAGCACCCTTATCCCTCCAAGTCTGCAAGAAGAAATGAGTATGAGTAAAAACAAAGAATGAAAACTTAACAAACTTAAGATTTGCAGCGAAGGTTCACATTGCAGTTACCTGCTAAAACAGTCTGTTCACCAGATGGAAGTGTCGATGGATTGATGGAGCTCAGGTTAGACGGGCCATTGTTGAGTAAAAAATTTAGAGAACTCACCACCTCGGAAATAACCAGCACCATTTTCTGTTAATCATTGTAAAAACCTCTTGGAAGAACAAACAGAGTTGTAGAGATCGGCTCTCGGCTGACCTCTGACAAAAACAACAACAATAATGCAACCCTTAGACCAAGTGAAAGGCCCTTTACAAACCTTATGAAACTCGTTGATCTCACCATCCAGGTGTAGGGAAGGATTAAGTCCCGTACTGCATCGTGGACCTGGTTGCGCCGTCAACTCGCATCCAGGCCATGTTATCATTACCATCCCAAAATTTCCATTTAATAACAAGGCCGAAATTATTACAACAAATAATTGCAAATCCAAATCTTAGATGGTTTGTTAACATACACAATAATATAAACTATACCATAAATCATCATAGGATCAAACATATGCCAAACAAATCCTTGTTCGTGTGAGTCAACCATTGCACAAACCATAATACAATAACATATGCTTGAATATTTACACTTTGGGTTATGGGACTAGTGCCTTCGTGGGTCATGGCTAGTCTCATACCCTTCCCATGATGTTATGGGAGGGTTTAACATAAGAGCTAAGGTAAAAACATAAAAAATTTAAACATTCCATTGCATATTATAAAGTCATATAGTATACGATTTAAGACATATAGGATCTCCCTTGAGATTATTTTCCACTTATATGCTTAAGGTTTGAAACAATATGCATCTAACCAAAGCATTTAGGACCTTAAGAACTGCTTGAGTATAAAGAACATGTGGATCCATTTAAAAAAAAGTATACCAAAACCTTACCCGCTTTCTTATTAAGATCGCTGTATGGAGAATCCATACTTTACAAACCCAAGCTTCTCATGCTTAGGGCTATGACATTACAGACATAGTGTAACTATGTTAATGTCAAACCTTGAAATAAAAACTAAGTACAAAACTGATAAACCAATACATCACCTGCTGAATTTTGGGTGAAAATTCTGAAAGGATCTAGCCTTGTTAAGAACTTCAACAAATCCCGTCGTAACAACATGACATTAGAATTTAGAACCATCTGTAAATTAGACAAAGAATGTTGTTAAAGTAAACGTGAAATTAATGTTAAAATTTCATATGCTTAGCTAATACATCAGTATTTCATTTCATTTTCATAACAAAAGCATATAAACATGATCACTGAAAGAAACAGTATCACAAGAACAACACAGATTCATCCTGGGAAAACCCTAAAGGGAAAAACCAGCAAAAGCTTCCTCAATATAGATGCCCCAAGGAGATAAAAGCCTGATCCTCCTCCTTCTCCATCTACTTCTCTCTTCTCCACTAATGCGCTACACAAGTGAGAGTGTGTGTTCCAAATGAGGAGCGCCACACCTCTATTTATATTCATCCATTCACTTTAATAATTAAATTCGACATGTAGGCTCAAGTTAATCATGTAGGCTCGAGTTACACATGTAGGCTCAAGTAACCACACTGGGGTGCTAATGACCCACCTTTACAATTAGAGGGGACTACCTCATGACTCTTATTAGTTCTTCTGATTAGAAGCATCGGGGTACAAAGTAATACAAGTGGTTCTCCCTGTAGGAGCATCAGGGACCACAAAAAGATACATATAGAATATTCTTCAAAGTTACAATATTTCAACACTCCCCCTTAACGAGAAGGGTATTCTACAACAACATCAACAACAACAATGGTAGGAGAGAGATAGAGGATATCATCAACATCATCAGAGTAACACATCTATAAATCATTGGAAGCTTTTCAACATCATATAGTCTTCGTATTCAGTCTTCAACGACAACAACTCTTTGATTAGCATCAACATCTTTAGCACTTTGACTTTTCGATCATCAGCAATATCTTCAACACTTTGACCTTTCGATCAACAACATCTTCAACACTTTGACCTTTCGATCAGCAACATCTTCAGCACTTTGACCTTTCGATCAGCAACATCTTCATCATACTCTGATCTTTCGATCAGAAACATCATTATCATCATACTCTGATCTTTTGATCAGAAACATCATGATCAAAACATCATCATCATCAAAGCATTATTATCATCAAAACATCATCATCATCAAAACATCAAAATCATCATCATCAAAACATCAACATGATCCTTCCCTTCAGAATTACGGGATCAACATGTCTGTGGTACTCAGACGATCCTTCCTTTCAGAATTACAGGATTTTGGTCTTTACGGAGTTACCAATGATCCTTCCTTTCAGAATTACGGGATCAACACATCTGTGGAGCTCAGACGATCCTTTCTTTCGAAATTATGGGATCAAGTCTTTACGGAGCTGCCAACGATCCTTCCTTTCGGAATTATGGGATTTAGGTCTTTACGAAGTTACCAATGATCCTTCCTTTTGGAATTATGGGATTTAGGTCTTTACGGAGTTACCAACGATCCTTCCTTTCGGAATTATGGGATCATATATGTGGAACTCAGACAATCCTTCCTCTTGGAACTACAGGATTAGCATATTTGTGGAACTCAGACAATCCTTTCTATTGGAATTACGGGATCAACACATCTGTGGAACTCAGACAATCCTTCCTTTTGGAATTATGGGATCAAGTCTTTACGGAGCTACCAATGATCCTTCCTTTCGGAATTATGGGATTTAGGTCTTTACGGAGTTACCAACGATCCTTCCTTTCGGAATTACGGGATCATATTTGTGGAACTCAGACAATCCTTCCTCTTGGAATTACGGGATCAACACACGTTCTCAAGTACCAAAGTCACCGGATCATTTATGGACATATGTCCCGGGATGATACAATCCCTCTTCATTCTCGAGGACCTAGGTCCCCGGATCACTTTAGGGCAAGAGCCCAAGGATGATATAATCCCACTGCAACATCACTATTCCCCATTTCGGGGAAGGTCTTTTCGAACCACACCAATCTTGTATCAAAAGTGTTTGAACTTTACTCGGGACAGAGGCTTTGTCAGCACATCAACAACTTTTTCATCAGTATTCACATACTGGAGCTTTATGGCTCCTTTCTGCATCATATCTCAAATGTAGAAATACCTAATTTCTATGTGCTTCGATCTGTAGTGGAATACAGGATTCTTTGTCATCTTTATACAACTTTGGTTGTGACATAGAATCACGGTAGTGTCCAACTCTAGGTTGAATAATCCTGACATCAACTTCCGAAGCCATATGGATTCACAACAAGCAGAGCAAGCTGCTATATATTCTACTTCGACTGTGCTCAGAGAAACAATGGATTGCTTTCTGCTAAACCATGAAATCATAGCAGATCCCAGACTATAACATCCTCTTGATGTGCTTTTTCTGTCTGAGATACTTCCGGCCCAATCTACATCCATATAACCATACAATCTATACACATGGATATTATCATAGTATGGACCAAAGTCTATAGTCCCTTTCAAATATCTCATCACATGTTTTGCAGCTACCAAGTGAACTTGTCTAGGTTGAACTAGATATTGACTTAAGGTGTTTATAGCAAAACAAATGTTTGGTCTGGTATTTGTTAAGTACATCAATGATCCAATAATCTATCTATAATGAGTCACATCCACTAACTCTGATGAGTCATCAGTTAACAACTTCAGGTTGGAATCCATGGGTGTGGCCAAGGCTTTACATTCCAACATATTGAATCTTTTCAATATCTCAACTACATACTTTCCCTGGTTGAGAAAGATTCCTTCTGAACTTTGCCATATTTCTAGACCTAGGAAATAGTGCATTAACCCAAGGTCTTTCATCTCAAATTCTTCTGCTAGTTTCTTCTTGCTTTCCATAATCTATTTCTCATTCCCTGTTAAGAATAAGTCATCCACATATAGTAGCAGGATGACAGGTTCCTCTTCAACAACCTTGAGATAAAGGTTAGGATCAACTTTACTCTTGGAAAATCCCATGCTCGACCGGAAACTATCTATTCTTCCATACCAAGCTCGAGGAGCTTGTTTAAGGCCATATAAGGTCTTCT
Organism: Pseudotsuga menziesii; assembly: GCA_001517045.1. Classification (NCBI taxonomy): domain Eukaryota; kingdom Viridiplantae; phylum Streptophyta; class Pinopsida; order Pinales; family Pinaceae; genus Pseudotsuga; species Pseudotsuga menziesii. The sequence goes on from LPNX010430734.1 coordinate 486,608, forward strand.
TCAACTTGCATACGTGAGTATGTATATCTTCAACTTCAAATCCTTGTGGTTGTTCTATGTATACTTCTTCTTCGATCACACCATTTAGAAAAGTTGTTTTCACATCCCTTTGGTGTAAGTCCCACTTCATCATGGATGCAAGATCCATGATAGCTCTAATCGAAGTATACCGTGCTACTGGGGCAAATGTCTCTTCATAATCAATTCCCTCTTTCTGAGAGAAACCTCTGGCTACAAATCTTGCTTTATACTTCTCGATACTTCCATCAGCTGCATGCTTTATTTTGTATATCCATTTGGAGGATACTATACTTTTTCCTTCTGGTTTGGGAACTATATCCCATACATCATTCTTCATTATTGACTGGTATTCTTCAGTCATTGCTTCTTCCCATTCTTTCTTCTGCATCGCTTCTTCGTAGTTTGTAGGTTCTTGATCTACAAGATCACACATCAAGGATACATAGTTGGAAAAAGTCTTAGGTTTCTTTCTTTCCCTTGTGGAACCTTCAGGAGCTCCATATCTTTCTGCCTCTCATATAATTTCCCTTGTCCAAGCAGGTTTTCTCTTTCTTGATATCTCCATCATAGGAGGTTCTTGTGGTTCTGCCATGTCATGTTCTTCAGGAGCTTCATCTTCAGGGAGACATGTAGTTTCTTCATTTCTGGAAGGTGTCTCTTCTTCATGTACTTCTTCATGTTGGCACTTCCTGGATCTCTTGAGGGCCACCTCTTTCATCGAATTTCACATCTCGACTGATTTCCATGTGATGGAATCCAGGAATGTAAATTCAAAATTCTTTGGATACTTCACAATATCCAACAAATATCCCCTTCTTTCCGGAAGGGTCTAATTTGGTTCTTTTCTCTTTTGGTATATGAATATACACTGGACAACCAAATATTTTTAGGTGACTTACCTCAGGTTTCTTTCCCGTGAACATCTCTTCTGGAGTCTTGAATCCAAGAGCACTGTGAGATATTCTATTCTGTACATATACAACAGTTCTTGCTGCTTCTGCCCATAGATGCATTGGAAGATCTTGATCATAAATCATTATCTTCACTGCCTCCATGATGGTTTTGTTCTTTCTTTATGCAACCCCATTCTGTTGAGGATTGTAGGGAGTAGTTAGTTCCCTCTTAATCTCGACATCTTTGCAAAAAGCTTCAAACTCTTTTGAGGTATACTCTCCTCCATTGTCTAATCAGAGTATCTTTATTTTCTTGTCTGAAAGATTCTCTATCAAGGCTTTGAACTCCTTGAATTTCTCAAACACTTCACTCTTTGCTTTCAAGAAGTATATCCAAGTCTTTCTTGAAAAGTCATCAATAAATGTGATATAATATTCAAAGCCACTTAAGGATGTAGAAGACATTGGACCACATACATCTAAATGAATCAATTCCAATGTACCTTTAGTCTTTGTCTCACTTTTCGGAAATGGATTCTTGATGTTCTTTCCCTTTGCACATCCTTTGCAAATGCCTTCATGCTTGATCTTCATGTCTAGTAATCTTGTCACTACTTTGTTAACATGAGGTAGAGCCTTGTAATTAATATGGGAAATCCTTCTATGCCATAGTTCACTAGGGTCAGTGGACTCATGCATAAAGGCTATTTCTGAGTGTCCCTTGAGTTTATACAAGCCTCCTTCTTCTTCACCAATGATGATTGCATCTTCAATATTCTTTCCTTTGGGCCACATGAGTACTTGACCATCTATGAAAGCAACTCTGAATCCTTTCTTATCTAAAGCTGAGATACAAAGTAAATTCTTCTTTAGACCAGGTACATGTAATACATCTTTCATCTTTAGGGGATTACCTGAATCAAGTTTGTAACTTGCTTCACCAACTCCTTTGATCGAATATTGATAGTCATCTCCTAGGGATACTTTCTTAGGAGAGATCTTTTATTCAAGTTTGGACAGAGTTTTATTTTGTCCCGTCATGTGCTTTGATGCACCACTATCAATAAGCCAAGTGTCTTCTCCAGGTGTTACAGAGCCAGAGAGTGCAGAGAATAGTACATACTCTTCTGCATCTTCTTCTCTTGCTTTCTTTCTTGGAGGTCTTTCTTCTTCTTCTTCATATTCATCTTCCGCTAGATGAGCATGATATCTTTCGTTGTTGTTGATCCTCTTCTTATATTCTTGCTTCTTCATAGGACAATTTTGGGCAATGTGTCCTATCTTATCACAGTGAAAACATTGAAAACCAGAGTAGTCTTTATCTAGATGATTTTCTCTTACCCTTTGAATTCTTCTGGGAGGTTGAGGCTCCTTGAAATTTCTTCTCTTGAAATTAGTATGGCCTTTTCTTCTTTTGGTGTGAGTGGATAGGGCTTGATCATCTTCTTTTAGTAAGGCTTCTCTATTTGCTACTCTAGTCTCCTCTTGAATGTAGTCTTCCCATACCACATCAAACTTCACGCTTTCTTTTCTAGCACACATCATCTGAATGAAGGACTCCCAGGTTCTAGTGAGACCATTGAGGGCAGTCATAACCATTTCATCTTCATCAAGCTTATCTCCAATAGCTTCTAGTTGCTCTTTGATCTGAGAAACCCTTGTGAAGTAATCTTGGATGGATTCTCCATGACTCATCTTGGTGCTCTTCAGTTGAGCTCTTAGATTCATCTTTCTGTTAATGTTCCTTCCCTCATACATTCTAGATAGGGCATCAAACATTTCTTTTGGAGTCTTCTTGGATGACACTTGAGGGATTAAGTGATCCTTGATGGAGTCAACAATAATCCTTTGTGTCCTAATCATATCCTTTCTGTGCTTCTCCTTGGCTTCATCTTCTTCAGGTTCTGAAACTTCTTCTTTGATATACTTATCAAGATCATTCTCTTGGAGAATGAGACCAATCTTGTATTTCCATGCTCGAAAATTCTCTATTCCTTCTAGCTTGTCCTCAAGCTTAGTGCTTGGGGACATCTTGTTAGAAAATCACAAAAAAATTGAAATTTTGTGGAATGAGAAACTGACGTTACCAGAAGATGTTCTTGAATGAGGTTATTTGACTAGTGTGCTTGGATTCTGGAGATTTCAACTCTTCACCTTTCAAATCAGACTTGCAAGATTCAGTTTTTGCAACTTTCTGGTTCAACAGTTTTTTGATGCAACTGTCAAACTAGGGTTTGAATTTCCTGGAGACTCACACATCCAAAAACTTTGATTCCAGGCTCAAAATATGCACTCTAGGAGGGCGCAACTTTCTATGCAAGCGGTTTTCCGAAACTCAAAAAATTTCCTGAAACCCTAATTTCTTCCAGGGAGAGAGAGAGAGCTATTTCACCTTGTGAAAACTGTCCTATTCAGGCTAGCTCTGATACCATGTTAAAATTTCATATGCTTAGCTAATACATCAGTATTTCATTTCATTTTCATAACAAAATCATATAAATAGGATCACTGAAAGAAACAGTATCACAAGAACAACACAGATTTATCCTGGGAAAACCCTAGAGGGAAAAACCCAGCAAAAGCTTCCTCAATATAGATTCCCCAAAAGATAAAAGATAAAACCAACAAGGAGATCAAAGCCTGATCCTCGTCCTTCTCCAGCTACTTCTCTCTTCTCCACTAATGCGCTACACAAGTGAGAGTGTGTGTTCCAAATGAGGAGCGCCACACCTTTATTTATATTCATCCATTCACTTTAATAATTAAATCCGACATGTAGGCTTGAGTTAATCAGGTAGGCTCGAGTTACACATGTAGGCTCAAGTAACCACACTGGGGTGCTAATGACCCACCTTTACAATTAGAGGGGACTACCTCATGACTCTTATTAGTTCTTCCGATTAGAAGCATCAGGGTACAAAGTAATACAAGTGGTTCTCTTGGTAGGACCATCGGGGACCACAAAAAGATACATATAGAATATTCTTCGAAGTTACAATATTTCAACAATTAACACATGTAAATTTTTTTTTAGGTACAATTTTTAGGTGTGTTATACATTATTTCCATAGATCAAACACATGAGTTGGGATATTCCCAAATAATGAAATCCATGTCCCAAGGAAAGGTGTAAAAGATCTATAAGTAGTACAAAAAAACACTTCCAACGAAGGTATTTTTGAAGCATTCAAACAATATACCTAAGTATAGTATTCTAGGCAATTATTTTAGATTGAAAAACTTATATGTATAGATATGTAGTCGAATATTTAATAAAAACATACAATTTACTATTAAAACTTGTAAATTTTGGTGAATTTTATAGATATGTGCATATTTTATGTAAAATATAAGTGATTTTTTAGAGTGAAAATGGCCAAGTAGTGAATTTATTTTTTGAAAAGAAAGAGACGAACAAATAGGTTATTGCAAAAAATCAATCCCTAAAAAATACCTTGTTTTCAACACTCTGGGTCTTGTGGCGCTACCTTGCCTCGACCACTGGGGCTTTACCAACTTGTTCCCTAGCTCAACCAAACTATGCATCTTTATGTAAGGTCTTGCCTACAATTACACCTAAGATACAATTCATTAGGTTTGCAAGTAAGCTCAATACAATTAGTTCTCTAGCAATACTAGAACGCATCCAACCATGACCTTAAAGCATCTCTACAATACTTTAAGATTTAGCTAATGTTCATCACTACTTAGCCAACTAGAACAATGCAAGGAACAAGAAAATTCAACAAGTAAAGTGACCCCATCACAAAAGTATGGGTGACACCCATGGTGGATGCCTTAACTTATTAATATATTGAAGAATGTTACAATTTTATTTAATAAAATATGCTGAAGGGGGACAAGAGTCGATATAGCTGTTGAAGAGTGTTAGCTGACCCACAAGAGGAAAAATACAAGTGGCAAAGACCATTGAGTGTGAACTCAATATGCAGGAGGCATCATCCCCGAAAATCAGGTCACAAATCCTAGTTGAGTGCTAAAGAGCAGGAGGCTCATAAATCACCAAGTCCTAGGAAAAAAACTATAAATTAGTATGTCCATAAGAAGCAGGAGGCTAGCATTGGATGGGGATTAAACATTTGTGAAATACAAGAGATGGCACATTGATATTTTTCTCTTGTGATTCAACGAACAGGCTTGGGGGTTCTGGAGCAAATAACTTGGTTGCTCTGGGAGTTGGTTGGGAGGAACACCATCTCCACTCTTGTTTTCCCAACATTGGTGCTAGGTTTCTACTTTACATTTCAATGCTATAGAATATATTTCCCTAGATATGTAGTAGCTAATATAATGCTGTATTTTTGTATTTTGCACTAATGGAGTAAATTTAGTTAGTTGCACAGAGTTATTTATATTTAACAGTACATTCCTAGATGCAATGTTTCCTAGATAATTCTACCTCATGTATTTCGAAATCAAGATAGAAACTGAAATTCTAATTACATTCCAATTTCTGTTATATGTATAGATCCATGTTTCTTCCTAGGCTTGTAGATAAAATCCATTTAGTTAGCATCCATTCGACTTCTTTTTACAAGTTAACAATATCCAATCATAATGTTATCATCACATAGACCTGGAATGTGTAGCATAAAATTGATAGGATTATGCATAAATATTAATAGTACCAATTATAACTAAATTAAGGTATTATGTATTAGTTAAAATTCTTAATGAGATTAAACATACTACTATCGTAAGTCTTTTTTAACTAAGAAGAATAGTTACAGGAATTATGGGGTCCTTCCCCTTATGTTACTATGAATTGAAGATAACAGAAACCTATGGATCCAAGATCCTTGTTTACAAACATATTCTTTTTAAATCAAAATCTCTTTCAGAGTAAAATACCATCTACATGTATAATTAAACATTAACCATGTACTATTACAGTTTATGGATCGAATATCCTTAGGTTGTAATAAAAATAAAATCTACAGCAGACTTGAAGCGTCGCTCTTATAAACACACTAGATTACACATAAGTCATAGGATTGAATCCCTTTAATACTTTACATTAAAAGTATAGGATCAAGGATCCTTTATTGAAAATCCACAAAACCAAATAACATATCCATTAACACGATTTGCAGGGAGGCCCACCTTGTGGCTACCGAGATAAAATTTCTTTAAAACAAAACAATTTTTATATTGTCCATGCATCCACACAATATCCTAACTTCTGGGGATCACAGGATGGAATCCCCTAAATAAAATAACAAATCACTCTTTACAGTAACATAGATTTGAATTAAACATATATTCACCAGTAAATACTGAAATAAGGACTCTTTCTTTATGGTAAACAAATAATATTCAGATTTAGGATTGGATCAGAGTCCAATCTACACACCCACCAGAAATTGGCTAGTTGAATCTCATAACAGGAGGAATTACAAACATAACCCTATGACTATCAAGTGCCACAGTATAAACCCCATTGCAAGCTTAAATCATTATTATTCCTACAGGTCGCAACCCTTAAAGGTTTGTTGATATCAAACAAAGGGTTGCAAGTTTAATAACAAATACTTCTAATTCAATAGTTACAGTCGTAGTCCCTACAAGGAGATATTTTATAAAAGTATTAATTCATTAAAGCAGTATAATATGTCTGTAAGATCATTTTTACAATGGATACCATCTCTGCACAAGATACATTTCTTATTACAAGAAAAAATAATCATTAGTGACATAGAATAATAGTACATTATTAATCCTCAATGCTACAGGAAACAAAACCATCGAGAATGGGGGCCTTCTTCATTAACCAAATAGTTCACAGATGAAACCCTCGTTACAAATATCCTCAAGCCTTTCCATAGCGATGGTCATGAACCCACAAGTAACATTATCGCAGAGACTAGATTTGGATAGGAGACTTATCTTAAAGGTTGCAACCACCATTGAAATTTCATGACCTTGCTCACGAGTCCTACAACTAGCAAGTGAAAAGGGGTCAACCTAATTTACAGGGTAAAAGAAATGGTAAAAAAAATTATAGAACAAATATAGTCGAGAACCACTTACACTGGTGTTCTAAGACACGGTCCTGGGAGGAGGTGACCCTATCGCCTTCCTCCCAACGCCAAAACCTGCATGTTGAACCAGTTGTAGTTAGATTCAAGCAACTAAATATTTTAAATATACAACCAGTTTAAATATACAGGGTTAGAGGTCTTACCATGACACTGAGCATAAATGTCCAAGGGTCATCTCCTCCAAGCACCCTTATCCCTCCAAGTCTGTAAGAAGAAGTGAGTATCAGTAAAAACAAAGAATGAAAACTTAACAAACTTAAGATTTGCAACAAAGGTTTACATTGCAGTTACCTGCTAAAACAGTCTATTCACCAGATGGACTTGTTGGCGAATTGATGGAGCTTGGGTTAGATAGGCCACCATTGACTAAAAAATCCAAAGAACTCGCCACCTCGGAAAGAACCAACATCATTTTCCGTTAATCACCATGAAAACCTTGTGGAAGAACGAACAAAGTTGTAGAGCTCAACTCTCAGCTGACCTCCGACAAAAACAATAACAATAATGCAAACCTCAGACCAAGTGAAAGGCCCTTTACAAACCCTATGCAACTCGTTGATCTCACCATCCAGGTGTAGGGCAGGATTAAGTCCAGTACTGCCTTGTGGACCTAGTTTCCAGTTTATCATTACCATCTAGGCCATGTTATCATTACCATCCCAAAATTTCCATTTAATAACACGACCGAAATTATTACAGCAAATAATTGCAAATTCAAATCTTGGATGGTGCGTTAACATAAACAATAATATAAACTATACCATAAATCGTCACAAGATCAAACATATGCCAAACAAAACCTTGGTCGTGTAAGTCAACCCTTGCACAAACCACAATACAATAACATATGCTCGAACCTTTACACTTTGGGTAATGGGACTAGTGGCATCGTGGGTCATGGCTAGTCTCATACCCTTCCCATGATGTTATGGGAGGGTTTAACATAAGAGCTAAGGTAAAAACATAAAAACCTTTAAACATTACATTGCATATTATAAAGTCACATAGTATAAGCTTTAAGACATATAGGAGCTCACTTGAGATTATTTTCCACTTATATGCTTACGGTTTGAAACAAGATGCATCTAACCAAAGAATTTAGGACCTTAATAACTGATTGAGTGAAAAGAACATGTGGATCCATTTATAGCACAAGTAGACCAAAAATTTACCCACTTTCTTATGAAGGTCGTTTTATGGAGAATCCATACTTTACAAACCCAAGCTTCTCATGCTTAGGGCTAGGATATTACAGACATAGTGTAACTATCATTAGAGGAAATTTTAACTCAAAATGGGCCTTTCAACCCTAATTCAAATTCCATGTCATCATGTGTTAGCCAATGAAATTTCTTTAAATTTGAAATACTATATAGGTCTTAAACAAATTTTTAATATAAATTTGGGGATAGATATCATAAAAAAAAAAACTACTTTTTTTGTTCGTGTTTTTGACATATCTTCCTTTGTTTTTACTCAAATTCTGATCGAGAGATCTCGTTGGATGTAGAATTTAATTACGCATTGAAACAACTCTCCCGATCAGAATTTGAGTAAAAACACAGGGATATATGTCGAAAATATGAACAAAAAAAGTAGTTTTTTTTTTCTTCCTCCAAAATTAATAAATATTATTTTATTATTTTAACTATTATTTTATTATTTTCCTTAGGAGGCCCATTTTGAGTTGAAATTTTTTCTAATGGTTAATGCCAAAGCTCGAAATAAAAACTAAGTACAAAACTGATAAACCAATACATCACCTACGGAAGTTTGGCTGAAGGTTCCGAAAGGATCTAGCCTTGTTAATAACTTCAGCAAATCCTGTCGTAACAATAGGACACTAGATTTTAGAACCATCAGTAAATTAGACAAAGAATGCTTCTAAAGTAAATGTGAAATTAACACATGTAATTTTTTTTTACGTACGATTTTTAGGTGTGTTACACATTATTTTCATAGATCAAACACATGAGTTGGTATATTCCCAAATATTGAAATCCATGTCCCAATGCAAGGTGTAACAGATCTATAAGTCCTACAAAAAAAAATCACTTTCAACTATGGTATTTTTGAAGCATTCAAACAATATACCTAAGTGTAGTATTCTAGGCAATTATTTTAGATTGAAAAAATTATATGTATAGATATGTAGTCAACTATTTAATAAAAACATACAATTTACCATTAAAACTTGTAAATTTTGGTGAATTTTATCGATATATGCATATTTTATGTAAAACATAAGCGATTTTTTAGAGTGAAAATGGCCAATTTGTGAATTTATTTTTTGAAAAGAAAGAGACCAATAAATAGGCTATTGCAAAAAATTAATCCCTAAAAAATACCTTGTTTTCGACACTCTGGGTCATGTGGCACTAACTTGCCTCGACCACTGGGGCTTTACCAACTTTTTCCCTAGCTCAACCAAACTATACTTCATTATGTAAGGTCTTTCCTACAACTACACCTAAGATACAATTCGTTAGGTTTGCAAGTAAGCTTAATACAATTAGTTCTCTAGCAATACTAGCACGCATCCAACCATGACCTTAAAGCATCTCTACAATACTTTAACAAATGGTTAATGTTCATCATTACTTAGCCAACTAGAACAATGCAAGGAACATGGACATTCAACAAGTAAAGAGGCCACATCACAAAAGTATGGGTGACACCCATGGTGGATGCCTTAACTTATTAATATATTGAAGAATGTTACAAAGATACAACAAGGGAGTAACTTGGCCAAGCTACCTCTGCATCTTTTATAGATATACAAATATCTAAGGCACAACTTCCTATAGCCATAATACTTGTCAATATAACCCTTGAAACATCAATGGATCTACCTCTTGTAGTTCCTTTCCTCACTTGCAAGAGTATTAGTCAAGCTCTACCATGCCTTAGACACTTTCCAAGTTGTCTAGATCCTTCATGCAAATTGCTTGATAATATATCAATGTATAAATTGTTCATTATGAAAAACCTATATATAACACCTTATAGATCCTTGCCCACTTGACGAATTAATAACTAATGAATGGATATATTTTCACTTGATTGTGCACTCTGGTGACTTTTCATTTCCTTCTTCTAATATTCTTTTCACTAGAATCCATACCCAAGTGGACTCGAATGATCAAATCACTCCACTCTTTCTAACAAGTATTGGAATACTTAGTCCCTTAGGTCGACGTTTGAACTAAATCGTGTGCTAAGACCTAAGGCATCCCAATGTTTCATGCACTCGATAGTCACAATCATCCCACGTGAACAATTTCTAATGCACTCCTATGCATTCCTTTTGTTTCATGTCATGTTGTGCCAATGTCTGTCCAATTTGTGATGAATGTCCAACCAAAATGGGCACTCATGCATGTAGACTAAGGTGTTACTTCCAAAATCTAGGAAAATGCTTCCCATTGTATCCGTGAACCATTGAACATTTCATATGTAGTCCAAGCCATCATGTGGCTTCTATAAGAAACCCCAGATGACAACCCTCATCTTACTACCATACTTAGTTGAATTGTTTTACCAAGGTGATCTCCAACACTTAGGTGTTCCTTGCCATTGTGGAATGAATCCCAAGGCATGATTCTATAGATTTACAACCCAACATCATAACTAATCAAAGCTTTCCAATGACCATCTTAATGAACTAGAAAGGGTTCTTAGTACTATCTCCAAGGAAAGGGTCTTACAGCTTCCCTCACTTAGTGTTGTTTCCATCCTCAATAATGTCACTAATAACTTTGTTGTTCTCCAAATTTTGTTGCTCATATTATCACACCGCTCTATGATTATCTCCTTCAATCACTTTTCAATGTCACTTCCATAATCACCAAGTAATTACCGACTACTCAAACTACATGTTGAACACAAGTACGTTACACAATCTTGTGACATACTACTTATTTTCGACCCTGCATGATGCTATCACTACCACTACTACTATAGTATCTCAAATTTCACCAAGAAGGTCACTCAAATGACCAACATTGTTGTTATTAATGTAACCCAACCTTTGTCTATAAGGTCAAATAATTGTCTAATGTTTCACTTCTCCAAACCTACCACTACTTTGATATTCTGACCCATTATATCATGCTTATGTACATTGTCAATCCCCACACTATGAACTGATTAGGTAGCTAATCCAATTGTCACATCCAAAACTTTAGAATGCACTTCCTTATTCCTAAAACAACCACTTTCTTCTACACTTTACTGTGCTTGTACAATCTTGTTGAACGATATTCACTAAACATGTACCTTCTTATAGGCTCCTTAGGATCCAACACCTGCTCCTAAGTAGCAATACACCTTATAACAAACATGTCAATGAAAAGTAGACAACAAGTGGCTACCAAGGCCATCACCAAAAATGTACCAACATCCTATATAAAATCCACCATGTCACATGAACTAGCTAAAATACCACCATACATTTGGCTCAAATACATCAAGAGAGGCATGCTTGAACCAATTTTTCGACTAGCGTCGAACATCAATCTTTTGATATTTGGGTTACATCTTACCAATATTCATGCCCAAGTGGCCCATGGAAGGTTCAACCATCCTTAATTACTACATAACAAGGTTGATGTACCTCAATCATTCCAACTTAGTCCCTTAGCAAGTTTGAACCATCTATGTCAAGTGTTCCCAAGCATCTTCTTGTTTCTTTCATTCAATTTTCCACCAATAAAAAAGATTCCTTGGTTGAATCTTCCATTTCTTCATCTATCTACTTATATCTTAAATTACTTGCTTGTCCAATCAAGTGTTGACCACTTTGGCCACTACTATCATTGTCAAATCCAATATAGCTTCAAGCCTAACGAAATTTTCTTCCAACACCTCCATTGAAACAGTATCCACCAAAGGATACACAAAACTACCCCCCCAAATCCCTGTGTGATGATTCTCCATCATGTCCAAAATCTCTACGTATGACTTTGTAATGTTTCTCAACTCCACAACTCATTGCAATAACCATGTTGAAGGAAATCATCCTAGTGACATCTCCCTATTACGTCCTTACTACATAACGACATAAGGGATTTTGTTTGAAATTATTAACCTATTCCTACTACAACTAGACTATGCCTCTTCACTTAGATTTCTTGCTTGTAACTATTCCTTAATATACCACTTGTTATATATACAACTAATTTCAATACGACCAAGCTCTCTTATAATATATGCACATCCAATTATGCCCTTAAATCCCCCCAATAATACTTTAACACTTAACCAATATTCATCAATACTCAACCATCACTACAATGCACATAATAATAACATTCAACAAGTAAAGTGAACACAACATAGAAGCATGGGTGATACTCATGATGGATTCCTTAACCTTATTAATATGAATAGGTTACAAAGATACAACAAGGGAATCCAACCAAGTTTCCTACAACACTTGTACAGATATATAAATATCAAAGGCACAACTGCCTATAGCCATAATACTTAAGAATCCAACCCCTTAACGATCCATATATTTGGCTCCTATAGTTCCCTTTCCTCACTTTGTTAATCCTTATATATTGAGTTATTACATTTCTATTTTTATACTAATGATGTCCTTATTAGTTGGCTAGACCCTTTAATTGTAATTGTACCCTTTCTCTCCTATATATACCAAAGAAGCCTTGTTTTAGAGTTCATCTCATTTGTGCATTTGATATATTGTCAAAGGAGGTTTCTCTCTCAAAGAGGCTTCTTATTCATTGTCTTTATTTCATTCTCAAGCCGTGGAGTTACTTCTTTATATTTTTACACTATTTTGCAGAATTTGATCCATAACATTTGGTACCACAAGATCAAGAATTTTTTTTCTAGGAAGTAAACTTAAAAATAATGTTCAAATTTTGTGGCAAAATGTTGAGTTTTCCAACATAATAAGGGAGAGAGGATCAAGATCCTAGGTCTTCTACAACCATTAGCCATGTACCAAGTCAACATCGGGAAGAGGGATCAATGGATTTTATCATAGTTCTACCAATGTCTAAAGGAAAAAATGACATTTTGGTAGTGGTGGATTGACTCATGAAGTATTCCCATTTTTGCTATGTTTCTCATACTTTCAAATAAAGTACAATAAATACAACATTAATGGAAACCAATCAGAAGCTACATGGAAACCCATGATTAATGTAAGTGATATGGATCCAATTTTCATTGGTAATATTTGGACTAAATTATTTTCTTTTCTAGTTACTCAATTGGTTCACAACTCCTCTTACCATCCTTAGTTTATTGGGAAAATTGAGATTGTGAATAAATGTCTAAACGGTTATCTTCAATGTTTTGTCTCTAGTAAACAAAGACAACCCTTGGTAGAATGGTGGTACAACAAGTCCTTCCACATTTCATAAAAAATGTCCCCATTTATGCTGCTTTATGGCTATCATGTTTCTCCATTCATCACATCACCCTTGAAAGGTAAGGCTAAGGTTTAAGTAGTGGAGGATCCCATAGAGCACCAACAAGAGGTTCTCCAACTATGGAAAGAGAAATTTTCTATAATAAAAAAATAGGATGAAACAACAAGAAAATAAACATCATAGTGGAAGGAAATTTGAAGTGGGGGATTGGGTATTTTTAAGGATACAACCATAAAAATAAAGGTCCCTCAAGCAACAAAAGAAGAGAAATAAATTATCACCCAAGTACTATGATACCTATAAGGAGTTGTAGAGGATTGGAAGTATGGATTACAATTAGACTTGCCTCCATCTTCATGTGTAAATCCAATATTCCATGTTTCTTGTTTAAAAAGAGTAATCGGTGACAAGATCCTAGGTTAAACTATTTTACCAAAGATTGATGAAGAAGTAAAAATCATATTAGAACCTTAAACAATACTTGAAACAAAGACAAATAAATTGTGAATCCAAGCAATCACTAAGTTCCTCATCAAGTGGAATAACTTGCCAATAAAAGAGGCAACATGGGAAAATGACTTCTTCATGCAAAAACATCCACAACTAAGCAAGTGTTGAGGGAAACACTTGTTTGAATGGGAGGGGCTTGTTAAACCTTATATAGAGTTGTTACATTTCTATTATTATATTAGTGCTGTCCTTATTGGTCAACTAGACTCTTTAATTGCAATTGTACACTTTTTATCCTATATATACCATGGAGACCTAGTTTTAGAGAACATACCACTTTATGCATTTTTTATATTCTGAAAGGAGGTTTTCCCCTTGAAGAGTCTTCTTAGTCATTCTCTTCATTTCATTCTCAATGCATGGAGTTACTTATTTTTTATTTTTACACTATTTTGGGGGATTTGGTCCATAACACACTTGTAACAATATTAGTCTAGATTTACCTTTCCTTAGAAACTTTCCAAGTTTCCTAAGTCCCTCTATGTAAGACTCAACCAACATCCAGGTTGTTCATTATGTTAAAACCTAGAGACTTATCACCTTTGAAGTCCTTGTCCACTTGATGAATAGACGACTAATGATTGAATTCCTTTGCACTTTATTACATCTGTTATCATTGGAAACTTACCAAATGTTGTAAAGGAAATTCCCATGTAACAACAAAAACCACTTTAAAAGAGAAAACTAGCTTTTTCCTCTTCAAAGAGGGATCTCTTAGAGAATATTAACAAGGCCAGATAGGTATAAGTGAAATTGTTTGTAATTGATAGGATTGGTTGAAACATAACACATGACCATTGGGCTATGGAGTCAAAATATGAATATTGATAAACAAAACCTTTTGCATTGAAATTTAAAATAGAGGCAAGATAGATACTCAGTCACAGTCAAAATTTGATTGTCTGGTGGAAAAGGAAGAACACGAATAGACCATTAACACAGAGCATTGTAAAATGAATTCTGTATTAAAATTAGAAGAGAAATTTAGTGGATATCCGAAAACAACAGATGGAGCATAGTAAATATAAATTCCAAACTGTTATACACTCATTTTAGAAATGATAGAAAACATAATGAAAAGATAAACTGGAAAAACATTCACATAGGGAAATAAAGTACAGAATGTAACATGGAATAACTCATGAATCTCTGAAAGAAACACCAACTTTTGGATTTGCAATTTTATTAAGGAAATACTCGACAACACAAGTCTCCCAAAATCTCATGGGTTCCCACCCTTGCTTAATCAAAAGTCTGAATACTTATACATTGCTCCTTAAGCTGAACAATAAACCTAACTGCCTAACGGCTTAAACTGTTTATTACATGTGTCAAAGTTCTTGTCTATTACAAAGCAACTCTAACATAACAAAAATTCTTAACTAAATGAATTTAAATAACATTTATCATAAATATGTCTTTCACTGAAAATCATCTTGCGCTATCCTCCTTGATGTATTCATGGCTATAATTTAAATTTGGTTGATCCATAATGTTGAATTGATCTCCAACGTTGAGAATTGGGAAAGTCTGCAACAACCATTTCATGTGCCAGAACTCTGAGCTCCATGTTGTCTGTATATGAAATATTGAGCACCTTGGTACAAGCAACCTTAAAATCAAATATTAATTTGAATTATCCAACCAATTTGTCAAATACAACTCTTCCAGATAGGGCTTTACGGATAATAAAGTCCTTGTTACTTAGCACAATGTTCTGATTTTGTCCACGGTTGCACTTAGCAAATACTTAGGGTTCTTCGTCAATTCCACTGCTTAGAATAAAAAAAACCTTTAGCCTCCACATAGGTATTTCTTACAATTTTTTATGTTTAATAAACCTCATGCATCTCCTGCAATCTGTACCATAGATATGCTCTTCTTTGAAATCTAAGCCGTTGATGTGTAGGCCCTCCACACTGAGTCTCAATACTATCACCCAACACAACTTGATTCGACGGAATCAATTTCAACCCTTGATCTATGAACTACTTTCATCGGAGCCGTCCAACCATGAGTACTTTAACATTCCGCTAATTCTTTCACTTCTGATCGACCGAACAACTTAAATTTTGCAGAATTCACCTTATCCGTCGTTCAAACCCGACCTCTTGTCGCAACTTTTGATCTACGTGGCCCCTACCACTTTCCATGGATTGAAATCCTGAATTTCCCTGTGTTAGTTCAATCTACAAAATTATTTTAGACTGCAGACATATCTTTGCTCTCCTATCCACCATCCGATATTTTCACCAACTAACCCATTCCACGGTTTGCAATTTTTTTTCGTTTGAGCATGTTCACTGCGCGGAATGCTTCAGTGCCGTTGACATACTACATCTTGAATCTGAGCCGCTGACACTTGACATCTCCTACCTCTATTCCGCCAATGAGAATATTTTGATTTTTCCCACATGTTTCAATAGAAGAATGATCTACCACCATGGATCAAAACCTTTTGCACATCCAATGACCCACTACAAAGGATCATGCACACCTGTTAACTTAAAGAGCGCCTCCATAAAATATTCAAATAAGGTCATTTCCCAAACCCTTAAACAATCCAAAATTTTCAAAAATAAATGGTGCTAAAAACATCCTCAATATATAGGGGGGAGTTTCCTTGTCATTTCCTTCTTCTAATATTCCTTTCACCACACTCCATGCCCAAGTGCACCCAAATGTGCAATCCATCCCACTATCTCCACCAAGCCTTAGAATTCTCATCCCCTTGGATTCATGTCCTAAATGGATTGTGTGTTATTTCCCAAGATGTTCCAATGTCTCATGTGTCGATGTTTGTAATTGTTCAAATTGAACAACATCCAATGTGCTCCTTTCCATCCCTTGTGTTTCACACCGTGTTGAGACAATGTTCATCCAACTTGTGATGCTTGTCAAATTGAAATGGGAACTCCCACTTGTAGACTACACAAGCTAAGACATTATTGCCCAACATACCCATGAACCAAGGAATGCCACATCCATTATCTAGTATACCATCATGTGGAATATATAAGAAACCCCAAATGACAACCCTCATTTAGTTTCCATACTTAGGCAAATCAATTTCCAATCTCTTCGGCGGTTAGATGCTCCTTGCCATCATGTAAGACAACATACGACATGCTCATCCAAACTTGCAACTTGTCATTGCAACCAACCAAAGGTTGCAATGATTGTCTCAATGAATGTTAAAGAAATGTAACTGTAGAAGATATTATATTTTGTATTATTATTGTTATTACCCCTTTCAAAGATGTTGTTCCTCCGATTAGGGATGTCATTGATGTAATTGGCCATGAAAAGTCTTGAGGTAAATCCTCCACTGTAAGTCGAGTCAGTAGTACCCACTAAAGTATTATTAAAATGTATTTTTGAGCCTTCCAAGGCAAGTCGGCTTGGAAGCAAGGAGAAGTTGGCCCATTTGGTTTATTATGCCTCTCAGCTGATCTGTATAAATAGGAGAGGCACTTCCCTCATTTGGACAAGCAGAAAAGCTAAGCAGTTGCACAAGAAAGAGAAATAGAATTCCATCTAGGAGAGAGGAAGAAGTACATGATTATTCTTGGGGTATTATAAGTGTTATTATTTGGGTCTTTCATTGTACTTGTTTGAAGTCTATATCAAGGAATTTTTGTTGTCCCCCCCCTCCACCATGAGGGTTTCCCAGGATAAATCTCCGTGTTCTTTTGTGTGGTTGTGCTTGTCTTTGTTTAAGTGATCCTTTTGTATATGGTTATGATGTTATGATGATAAATTTTATCAGATATTGTATAACCATTAAAAACTTAACATGCTATCAGAGCCACCCTGAAAGAAGTCTTTGTATATCCGAAATACTGCTACAATGGAAACTACTGAAGATTAGGGTTTCATGCTTGAAAACCCTAGAAAGAAAAAACTAGTCATATTGGGAATTCACTATAAATCAATATTGGAGAAGGATCAGGAGATGAAACTTTGATAGGACAATGATGAAATATTTTTGTACCTTGTGTGAAAGTTTCAGCCTCATATTGACTATACTTCAGGAGATATGGTTCCTCCAAATTAGGGTTCCGGTATCCTCTAGAATACATTCACAAATAGGTGGCCTACGGAGATTGCTATATCTCGGGCTAGGAAGCTCCAAATGAAATCTAGAAAGATGCTGCAGATAGGGCATAGAATTTAGTTTATGTGGTCAAGGTTTCAGACCCCAAAGGTGAAACAATAAACACATGGAATTCCATACAAGTTCGCTATGTTGAACAATCCTCAAAGAAGTCACCTTGGGAAAATTTGCATAAGTCCCACTTGGTGAATCCAACTCTGCACTAAAATGTGGGGTTGGAAAGAAGACAGACCAGGATACCTCATAACAAAGTTTCATACCCAGAGTAGAAGAGCAAAAGTCTATTTAATTTGATTACATTACTTTTCATGCATTAGTTTGTAGGTTGTTTTTCTTTTGTATTCATAAAAGAAAAAGTAAAAAGAACATATAGTTGCTTTATATTCATATAGATTGGGGTTTAGTATTAAATGCATCGCATGTATTTGTTTCTTGGAAAAATAAAAAGAAGTTTTTCTTTCGTGGTTTTCAATTTTCAGTTTTGAAAAGAAAGAGAAGTAAAAGTTTTCTTTTTCATTTCAATTGCTCTTTTTTAGTCATCTTGTTTCTACTTTCGAGTCAAACACCATTGGTTTCACCACCACCACATTTTGAGTAATCAAAGACCATTTAAAAAGACCATTTAATATCTAAAATATACTAGCAATTGTTTTTTTCTAAGGACGACACACTAGCCTAGGCTAGTGTTTTGGGTTAGTGACATCTTTAACTGCCCAAAACTTTAAACTCAAACCTAGTGGCCTATCTTTCAGGAAATCCAAATTCATAAAGAAAGACACTAGAAATATCCTCTACCAAAGGAGTAAAGCATGAGGTCATGTGATACTGATATGTGGAGATACCCCTCCTATACTTAGTAGAGCATACGCTAGAGCTGCTACACTTTTGGGGACTTAATCAGTACCTCCTTCCAGCCCCATGTGGTTCTTGGTACTGTTTAGGTTTCGGGATTATCTACCCTACCCATGTGCATAGGATGGACTGACGAATTTTCCACCAAAATTTATTTGTGATTTTGGTAGCCTTGGTATCTTATCTTCTAGGACTCTACACAGGTTATGGTGGAAGGCTATTTCCGCTATACCTAGGGCATACTCAGGAGGAAATCCCTTACATACAATTTGGGAAAGAGGTTTGGTTATTCAAGTGCTTGGACCCAAGGCGGTGTATTGTGGACCCCAAGTAAGTATTATTTTCCCTTCATTGGTTAGTTCTGGGCCCTCATCACGCTAGAATTTCCTTTGGAATGTACTTTTGTTTGCTTGGTCTGGATACTTATATTTTCATTTCTAGTGGTGTGATCTTTGTATTGTTGGTTACCTGTTGACCTCAGAATTTTAATTGCTTGTTAAGTAAGAAACTATCACTAATATCCCTATAGACACTAACCAGGAGACCCCCATGCTAGGGGATTCTTGTACGTTTTCTTTCACTAGTAATGTTGGTGTTCCTTTGATGGCCACTTTGAATATTCCTGGATTTACCCTTGGGATACCGATTTGGTTGTTTTCCACTACGATAGCCCTAAATGCTCCTGATGCTTCGCAAGCAAGCACCTTATATCAAGGGAATAACAAAAATGTCTCCCCTTCACCTATAGAAACCTCTCCTCCTCTTTCTACCTCATGCAGTGAAAGTTATGATACTAGTAACCTATAGTCTAAAAAGAGTAAAAGAAGGAAGAATAGGAAGAAGGAATGGAAGTAAGGGGGCAGCCATGCAACCTCTGGAAGTCATGTTGGACCCAACCACTCAGCCTCCATAGGTCATGCTAGTGGAACCCATCCAACCTTTGCAAGTCATGTTGGACCCAACCACTTAGCCTTTGCAGGTCATGCTGGTGGAACACATCCAACCTCTGCAAATCATGTTGGACCCAGTCACTTAGCCTCTATAGTTCATGCCACAGGAACACATCTAACCTATGCAGGTCATGTTGGACCCAACCTCCCAACCTATGGAGGTCATGCTGGGGGCATGCAGTCAACCTATGTAAGTCAAGTTGATCTTCACCACCCAGCCTTTGGAAGTCATGCTGGGGGAAAACAACCAACCTTCTCCAGTCAGGTTGGAACCAGTCTCTTAGGCTCTTCACGTCATGATGGGGGGAAATATTCATCCAATGCAAGTCATGTTGTCACCATTGAGAAAACTAAACCTTCGAAACAAAATATGAATTTTGCTTGTAGGATTTGTCAGGGAGGCCACCTTACCCACCAGTGCCCTCCTATTGTAGAAGTACAAAGAGTATGGTTCCAAGTACATCTTGTTCCTGAAAAACCTGAAGTTTCTCAACAAACTATTCAACCTTTGGTTGATTAAGTGGTTGAACTATTGTCATCTTTGAATAATCCCACTCTTCCTTTGGAGAGTGACTTTTACCAAATGATTGAACCGATGCAATATTTGGTCAATCCCACTCTTCTTTTGGAGAGTGAATTTCATCAAGTGGTTGAATCGATACCATATTTGATTAATCCTAGTATTCGTTTGGAGAGTGAATTAAGTGCTAGTCATATTTTATTCACGACCAGTTCAAAACCTTCTGGAAAAGGGGGCATTGATCTCGCTTCAGATGAATCCCCACTAATCCCTTAGATTTATTCCTTTAATTGGGATGGCCTAGCTGAGCCGTTCCTTCCTTCCGATGAACCTTTTCAAATAAAGGTCCAAATTGGACACTACATGATTTCTCATTGTATTGTAGATGAAGGAGCCTCTGTTAGTATTTTATCTGCTCGTTCTTGGAGAGGCATGGGAACTCCCAGCCTTATGTCGACTAATAGTAAGTTACTGGATTTTGATAGAAGAGCTACTCAAGATTTGGGAATTCTTACTCAAACATCTGTTACTTTGGGTGGGAAGACTGTCGTTGTTGATTTTATGGTGATAGAGGACCCCTTGGAATTCAATATGCTCCTCGGGCGTGATTATGTTTATGATATGCAAGTTGTGGTTTCAATGCTCTTTCATGTGATGTACTTTCCTCATAACAAAAGCATTGTTATTTTCAATCAACTGACATTTTTTGACCCCTCTCCTAACCCAACTAGAGACTAGGTCTTTCCTTTATTGATTCCCAGTGTTTCTATAAACACTTCACCACCATGAGTGAGCTATGTGGCCTCATATCCCTCATGTCCCATTACTACTGAGAAGAAGCCTCTGTGTTCATGCTTACCTTCTTGGTGTTCAGTCCCAGCAATTGACTGGGTGATCTATCCTATCTGTAATGTGGAGCTCGCTCTCCACTTTGTTGATCCATTTGAATGTTTAGACATGTGTCCCACATGGGATGGTCTCCTTCCTTCGGTGAAGTCTGCCTAGAGTATTTGATACAATCTGACCTTTTTTTGGATGTTGACTTAGTTGTAGTTAAATCCAACCCTGACTTGATTATTGACCCTGATCCGTTTGACGACCGATCCTCTTATGATTTCATTATTGAGTATTTAGACTCTCCCATTGAACACCAAGTCGGTGATCCTGATGAGTTTGACCTTTCCAGTATAATTTTTGACTCCTATGATACTGAGTTTGTTCTTGTAGACTCTACCACCCCTGTCAAATTTAGATTTCCTCTTGAGGTTGATCTTATTGATTATATATCCTCAAGCCTTGGCACCTTTGGTAGAAGATAGAAAAGTTGCAAGTGTTTCTTCCAAAGTGACCTGCATCATATCTTTTCTTCGGAATACGATCTTGATATTTTTATTTCTTGGAGACAGGATTCTTAGTTGGATTCATTACTATTTTCTTGTCTTGCCTTTTTGTTCAAGTTGTAACTGCATTTGCATGTACCCCGATTGTTCTTATGAACCTGATGTCAGTTTCCACACTTTTAACTCGTTATATAATCCCTCATCTCTTCTCTCATCATGGCTTAGCTTTGTATTTTTCTTCCAGTACAACTTGACACCCTTTACCTTGAGGAGACGTCTCCCGAGTGTCCTTATCTTGCTCATGTTCCTTGCATTATGCTTAGGTTTGTTCCTCACTCTTAGAACTAGTTTTTCCTGGCTCTGACACTTGTCTCCTCGCATTTAGAGAATTCTTTCTTATTTCCTTCGAGCACGTTAAAAATAGTAAAGAGGTTGCGAGTTGACTTTTTTGGCCTCGTTAAAAATTTACGAAAAAGGTTTGGAGTTACCTTTAAGCTCTGGTATGACTCCCTAAATATTACTAGATTGTTCAGTTCACTTGTACCTTCAAACTCGTTAAAGGATGTGAAGGAACATCCACATAGGTATAAGTTTACCCCTTTTTTTGGCCATGTGGATTGCATAGGAAAAATGAATACTCTATCTTCCTCATAATTTAGAAGAGTATCTTCAGGTACAATTTTTTTTTCTAGGCCTGGAGGACTAAACTTATGGAGAAGGAACTTGGTTGATCTTACTTTTCTCTTTTTCATGCTCTGGACCTAAACATGAAAAATATTCTGAGCGTTATTTATGCCATTTTCATGCTCGCTAAAAATTTAGGGAAAAAGCATCGAGTGATCTTTCTTCCCTTCACACTCGTTAAAACTAAAGCATTCTGCTTGCTTTTGAAGGAGCACCAGTCTAGTGATATTTTACCACTTTTTTGGACCTTGTTGACTAACTATGAATAAAGCATACCTTAGTTCTACTAGACTCAAAGAGTTCTCCTCTAGATTTTTTTATACTTTTTCGGACATAGGATACTAACCTTACGAAAAAGTTTCCCCCTAGAGTCTTCATTGGAGTTTTTAGACTCTCAAAACTATCAAAACACCGTTAAGAATTCACTAATTCGGGCTTGCAAAATAAACGGATTAGTGCTTTATCAAGCATTCTTTTGTCTCTTCTTCGAGCTTGCCAACAATGAAGAAGGACCTGATTTTTCTTTCTTGGACTCGTTTAACCTTTACGAGAAAGAGGGAAAGGGAAGTTTAATTCAAATGTCCTTTATATCATGGCAGCAAGTATTGTCTCCTTGAACAAAGCACTGGTTTTGAGTCTATCAATAGTTGGGTTCTAGTTTTTGACCTCTTCCCAATTTAGAGTTTTAATCCTCTAGTTGGATCATTTGCCAATTTAATGGGGAATCTGCCAATGTCTCCTACATCACAGATTTATGTCATTTGTTCCTTTGTGTCAAAACCTGCCTAAGTCAATATTGTGTCATGCTTACTGTTCAAGGATAAACCTTTATCAACCATTCTACAGTTGCCTTGACCTTTTCTGTCGGCCACTCCATAGTATTAGTCCTTTACATCAAGTATTCGATGGTCCTTGCTGCAAAACTTTGTTCTCGTTCTAGATCCAATCAGTCTTTAACTTACCTCGTGTTGGATGATAGAGGATGCCTTAATTCCTTTCTTTCGACAGATCTATTCCTATAGAGTTCAACACATCTTGCTTTGGGAATGATATTTATATTTTATGATAGTACCTTGGGGATTGCAATCATCAATGGAAATTTGTATATGGACATGTATGTCTCAGAGATCAGTTTAGTTCGACATTTATCTCTCTTTCAGGTACCTCTAGTCGAGCCTATGATCTTGGATTCTCCTTCTCTTCGACTTATCGTCTCAGTTGTTTCCTTTTTATAATGTATTTCAGCTATCGTATTCACCTCTAAACTCATACATTAGGGGGAATCCGTTATATATTAAAATAAAACATCTCTTCCTGTGACCACTTTCACTTGTTTTCATCGCATTTTGACACTTCCATGATGACAGTTCATGAAAGTCACTGTTAGTCATTGAAAAACACCTGGATTGGAGGAGTCGTATCTAGAGGTTTCTAACTCTATTTGGCTTATTTTCTGAACCGTTGGAAAGGTATATGAGTAAGGAAAAACCATCCAGAAGACACCAAACCCTGAAAATTCATGGAAGTACCCTAAAAAGAGATTTTGTGACCCATTTGCAAGTTGTCGTAAGAAAACGTACGACTTTTCCTTGACAACTCTACTTCATAAAACCTGTGAATTTCTCTTGAAGTGGCCAAAAAAATATAAAATTATGATAATTATCAAATTAGGGGTGGTTTAGGTGGTTTTGGAACTGATCCCTATTCGACCCTAACTCTTGAAAAAAAGTATATAAGAGAGGGAGAGAGGTCCATGAAAGGGACTTGGCCTTTGCATTGTTATCCTAGAGAAATTGGGACTCTCATCCCCCTACCTTTTCCCTAGATGCTATATTATTGTGTTGTAGAGCTTGGAGGATGATATTATTGGAAAAGAGAAGTAGGAGATCCAAATCAAGGTTTCGCAAGGTGCCTAACATGAGGAGAAGGTAAACTTTGTACTTCTTCCATGGTCAATAAGATTTGATGTTCTTCCCTTCCCAAATCATTATTTGATTGATGT
Organism: Pseudotsuga menziesii; assembly: GCA_001517045.1. Lineage (NCBI taxonomy): Eukaryota > Viridiplantae > Streptophyta > Pinopsida > Pinales > Pinaceae > Pseudotsuga > Pseudotsuga menziesii. The sequence continues at coordinate 510,963 of LPNX010430734.1, forward strand.
TGAATATCTATTTATGATTATATGTTGATGCTTATCAGATTAGGGTTTCATGTTTCATTGAACATAATATACTTTCATGTAGTCAATTTGGTTTAAGGAAGGTAAACTTGTTTTGTAGTTTTCTTGGAGAAAGAGGATCAGGAGGAGGAGCGATAGGAATCTTGGATCAAGCTTCAGTGGTTAAAGTATGACCATATGTGACCTTTGAATCTTGTTTATGTTTACTTGTAGAACATTGTACATAAATATTTACACCCTAGTATTTTGGAAGCCTCTTAACCCCTAGCCATAGGAACACTTTCCTCTACAACATACCCAGAGGAACAAGAACTTCAAAGATACAACAAAAAAAAGATCAGGAAATTCTGTAGAAGAAATTGGAGAAAACTAGGGCTTCCTGTTCTGGGAACTTCCCTCCACTGATTAGTAAAAAAAGGAGGAATACCAAACTCACCTTAGGAGGGTGCATATGTCTATGGAAGAAGTTTCTCATTCTTTGGATTTTCAATTTTTGATCTAACTCTACTGCTGGGGAAAACTAGGGCCTCTTATATTTTGTAGTTCTGTCCACAGTTTTGGGAAAATGAGTTTGTTGCTCAGCTCTCCTTGAAGAGGCACATATTTCTATCTAATCAGATATTAAAGACACCTAATTTGAAAAATTAGGGTTTCTCTATCAAACCTTAGGTCCACCAGAAGCAGTCTTCCAGAAAATCTTTCAAGCAAGCATCAAGTTGAAGCAGTCCCATTGGTAAGTTCTATCATCTCTATTTCCATTTGAGGTTCTCAATTTTATTAAGATGACAAATAGTACCAATATTTGGGAAAATCTTGAAGGAGAACTCTTGACCATGGAAGTATAGAATGCTTCTCATACCTGAAGAAGCATTAACTAGAAAACTATGTCAAAGAAGAAGCATTAACTAGAAAACTATGTCAAAGAAGAAGCTGCATATCCAGAGGGAGATGACAAGGACTTAGTCAAATCCAAGAGGATTATTTTTGTCTCCATTGTATATCACATGTATCATCCTTGAAGAATCCCAAGGATATGTTCGATGCAATGAACAATTTTTATGAAGGAAATAATATCAACGGGAAGATGACCTTGAGAACTCAACTCAAGGATGTAAATATGCAAATGTAAAAAAGAATTCAATCTTACTTCACAAGAATATCTTAGATCAAGGAGAAACTAGAATCCATTGGAGACAATGTCGAAGAAGCAAAAGTAGAGATTACAACCATGAATGGCCTCCCAAGTTCATGGGATTCATTCACTCAAGGAATATGTGCAAGAAGGAAGCTGATCTCCTTCAACAGACTATGTGAAGAATGCAAACAAGAAGAAGCTATGTTCATAACAAGAGATGAGAAGATGGGAGCAACTGTAGATCAAGCTCTCACGGTTAATTCCAGAATAAATCATAGAAAGAAGGAGGGCCATCATCACAATAAAAGACAAAAATAATCCTTCCGACATTTGATAATGCACGTGTGATGATAATGGACACTACTCCAAATATTGTCCTAGAAATAGAGATTCGTTCAATAAGAACTCAAATAAGGAAATACATCATTCTCACACCGCTAAAGATGATGAACCAATTAATTAAGAGAAGAAAAGAATATTCCTTAATTGATGAGGAACATGAATTCTACTAGTGAAGACAAAGACCATACTTTTATCAGTCTCAGTATTTGGATAAGAAGGAATGCAGTTAGTGACACTTAGAATTAGTACACAGGTTCCTAGAATTAGATGAGGAAGTAGATGGCTCTAGTTATTCTTAAAAGGAGATAAGGATCAATAACGTGTCCACCCACCAAACAAACAAAGATAAATTCCCAGGATCAGATGATGAAGTATAAGGCTCTAGGACATAAGGATCAAGAAGGAGTCCACCCACCAAAAAAATAAATACAATTTCTCAGAATTAGATGATGAAGTAGAAGGCTCTAGTTATTCTTATCAAGAAGGAGTTCACCCACCAAAAAAATAAAGATACGTATTTGAATTTTCATTTCCTATATATCTTGTTTCTTCAATGACATTTTTTAGTTATGTACATATCTATGTTCGAGGAAATGTATTATGCATGATAGAATGTTTGAATTAATGAACAATATACTACTAATATGCATGTGATGGGTAATTGGCCTATGGTGCTATACAACACTCCATTTCTACTTATCTAGAATGAAACCTCTTTGGTGACACATTTGGATTAGTGCACAATATCAATAATGTTATGGTAGATATGGATGACATCTAGAAAGTTTCCATGTGTATATGAGATAAGGATGAATGTTGTATTGGATAAAATAGTTGCATGATTATGCATAAGAATTTTTCATTATGAATATGTCCTATGAAATGTTTCTAATGATGCTACTGATGTATTTGAAATGTAGGAAATATCATATACAATCACCTACAAGAAAAGAAGGACGAGACTTGTTCCGAAGAACAAGTGATGGAAATTCAGTTAGAAGATACAATCCAATAAATATACATGAAGATGAATTTGAACCTCCCAGATTTAGAAACACCGCAGTGAAATAAAGAGCTTCAGAAGAATATAGTAATCATATGACCTAAAGCGAGCGATATATCCACCTCAAGAGATGAATACTACCTTGGGCACATGAGATAATTCAAGATGAAGAAAAGTATGACATAACTTCCAATTAAAGTAAGAGGCATAAAATACACTAGTTATGTGGCATCGTTGAGTGACATCATCAATACAGAGCCTTCCAGCTATGAACAAGTAGCCAAGGAGAAATGAAAGAAGCTATGCTCAAAGAGTACTAGTTGATCATGGGGAATGATGTCTAGGATGTGTTTTCAAGAACTGAAGGGAAGGCCGTAGTGTCTTCCACATGGATCTACAAGATCAAGTATGCAAAAGATGGAAACGTCAAGGGATACAAAGCAAGGTTCTTGTTTTCTCTTAGAAAGAGGGAGTATACTATGGAATGACATACTCCATTGACCAATACACACTTCTCCAATGAAGTATAAGTGTGTATCGAGCATAGAACCACATTTGCACAAATGGATTTGTACGAACTCAGAAGGCACCCATGGATAAGCACATCCAGTTACAGATGGATACATAGAAGATCACTAACAAAGGATGTTACTTGTCACTCCAATACATAATGTTTCAATAGATAGATTAAAAATGCAAAGGGAGGATGATGCTCTGATTCAGAGGGAGTGACTACAGAAGATATCTGAGTTCAACATGGTACGACATGATGGACATATTCCTGATGGACTAAGGCTTTACTAAGAGTAAAGTGGGTTCCAACCTTTACTTTAAGGTTGAATGTGGAAGACTGGGATATGTTGATGACTTGATGGGATGAACTCATTGTAGATACAAAAAAGAAGTGCTGAAGACAAAAAGATCACTTCAGGATGTTTGCGATCAGGTGTGATCTCATGGCTTAGCAGAAAGAGGCTGAGTACATTGTAGCATGTTCAAACTGTAGCGAAGCAATGTGGATTCACAAACTATTGGCAGGATTGTTTATTGTGACAACCAAAGTTGCAGCAAGCTAACAAGGAACCTGATGTTTCATAAATTCTGGGATATGGTGCATAGAGGAGCTGTAAAGCTCCAGTATGTTCCTATAGAGGAACATGTTGCTGATTTGTTGACTGAGCCTCTATCTTGTGTAAAGTTTGAATAATTTCAAGACAAGCTTGGTGTAGTCTGAAAGGACCTCCCTAGAAAGAGGGAGTGATGATAAGTGAGTGAGATGGTAATGGTATTCCCGTATAGAGAAGCCCAATTGTTTTTTCCAGTATGACCAATGTACAAGAAAAGAATGATGAGCCCCAGTGGTCTAGTCACTGTATAGAGATCCCCGTCGTATATTCATGGGTAGATCCCAATATGGTTGGTGACATCACCGAGGGTGGATCCCAATATTCCTAGTCATATCACTAAGGTTAGATCCCAACATGGTTGGTGGCATCCTCACAAGGAAGATCCCAGGAGGGTTGGTCATATCTTCAAAAAGGAAGATCCCAATAGGATATGGCCCTGCGATGATAGAGTGATCCTTCATTCACTTGTAGGGTGGTTCCATAGACAAGAACACTGTCTTGAGAGTGGTACTAGCACTGAAATGTTGAGGATGGTCTACAATGATAGTTATCTCTTCTGGAGAGTGATCCTAGATTCACTTGTAGGATGGTTCCGTGAACAAGAACACTCTATTGAGAGTGGTCCTAGAACTGATAGGATGAGGATGGTTCAATTTGATTTAGTTGTACTCTCTAAGGATGGTTCCATGAACAAGAAAAATCTATTGAGAGTGGTCCTAGAACTAAAAACATGAGGAAAATTCATGTTGATTTAGTGGTCCTCTATGAGGATGGTTCTATGGACAAGAGCACTCTATTGAGAGTGGTCTTAGAACTAATAAGATGAGGACAATACACACTGATTGAGTGGTCCTCTTTGAGGATGGTGCCATGGAAAATAAAAATCTCTTGATTGTGGTCCTAACACTGATAAGTTGAGGATGGTCTATGATGATTGGTCCTAAATTTACTTGCGGACGAGTTCCTGCATTCAGTTGCAAATGATAATATTACAACATTTAGTTATGATGTGGGTGATTTATCTTAGTATTCATATATTTCTAGTGCAGGTGATTCTGAAGATGATGGAAGAGATGATGATGAGTAAGATGATGCCAGAGATGATGCTCGAGATGATGCCAAAAATGATGATGCTAGAGATGATGATGCTCAAGATGATGCCATAGATGATGATGCTTGAGATGATTCCATAAATGATGATGCTCGAGATGATGCCAAAGATGATGATGCTCGAGATGATGCCGACGATGATGATGCTCGATATGATGCTCGAGACGATGTCGATGATGATGATGCTCGAGATGATACCATATGATATAGATGTCTATGATGATTATGTTCCACAGATGATGATGATGTTGATGTAATTGTGAAAACTTCCTATGACATATATATTCACCAGTTAGATGTACATATGTGTTGTATTATAGAATACCTTCCTTGTTAAGAGGGAGTGTTAAATAAATGTAACTGTGAAAGATATTCTATTTTATATTATTATTGTTATCACCCCTTTCAGAGATGTTGTTCCTCCATTTAGGGATGCCATTGATGTAATTGGTCATGTAAATTCTTGAGGTAAAGCCTCCATTGTAAGTTGGGTCAGTAGTACCCACTAAAGTATTATTAAAATGTATTTTTGAGTCTTCCAAGGCAATTTGGCCCATGAGGCAAGGAGAAGTCATCCCACTTGGGTTATTAGGCCTCTCTGCTGATCTGTATAAATAGGATAGGTACCTCCCTCATTTGGACAAGCAGAAAAGCTAAGAAGTTGCACAAGAGAGAGAAAGAGAAGTCCATTTGGGAGAGAAGAAGTAGTCCAGGATTATTCTTGGGGTCTTATAAGTATTATTATTTTGGCCTTAAACTCCACTTGGTTGAATTCTATATCAAGGAAGTTTTTCTAGGTTTTTTCCCCCATGAGGGTTTCCTAGGATAAATCTATGTGTTCTTTTGTGTGGATGTGCTTGTCTTTTTAGTGATCCTTTTGTATATGGTTATGATGTTATGATGCTAAATGTTATTTTATCTTGTATAACCATTAAAAACTTAACAATGAATGGGCAAGGGAACCTATTTCTAGCTCCAAGGAAAGGGTATTGCACAAGGCCTTCTATCATAAGGGACCATATGAATAATGTCTTTTTTAACTCAATGAAAAGCTTACGTAAAGAAGATATTTCATACATGTACATCCTCTACTTAAACTTGAGACACAATTACTTATTTACCTTGATATCAAGGATCAACTTTGGACACAACATAGATAACCATTAACATGCTTGTTTTTTTTTAATGTCTTAAATAGATTTCATTTCCAATCCCTCCACCAAGCCACATGAACCTAAAATCTAACTTTAACAAGAGGAAGTTCCATAATTTCTCGTCCATTCCCTTGGTTTTATTATGGAAGTTAAGGAAAAGTACTACTAGATTTAGCATTAGCCATAGGAATATTTTCAACCTCTTTTTCATGAGGTTGTATACATACATGTCGACAAGATTCTTGTGCTAATGTTCTCATTTTGTTAACTAAAGAGAGAATAAGGCCAACTAAAGAAATAAGTAAAATGCAACTTCATAATTGATATTGTAATTATTTTATTTTAGTTCATTTTATGAAGTTAGAAGAAAGAATGACTTCATTTACAGGTACCACTTTTACTTTCTTCGCTGAGAAAATAAGGTTATAAATTGAGTGTACATGGTGAAGCTCTGATCTATTATGATTTCCATAGACAAAGATAGAGTAAAGAGTGAACAACATATGGCCAACAAGTACCTTTTATTTCTTCTTGTTCCATTCATTAACTATGTGGTCCTTATTTACGTGAAGATCAAGATATGATCAAAACATATAATCATGAGAGTAAGTTAATCATTTTACGTGTTGAAGTTTCTAGGTCATTTTTGTTAGAATTGGGTGATGAAATATTTGTTGAAATCATGATTTTCATTCTTCCAATTTCATTTTTGTTACATAAATGGGTTCAACACTCTCAAAACCACCCTCGACACTTTGTTTATGCAATGCAATTCCATGAACGTATATTTACAATTCCAAAAATTTTAACTAAAAAAATTAGAAAAATAAAAATAAAAAATGTAAAATGTTTAGCTTGCTCAGTGCTTAGTGTGTGTATTGTGAAATCTTGTGAAATCATTTTTGTGTCTGTTGAGGAATGTGGAACTAAGTTTCATTACTATTAGCAGATTCCATCGAATATGTGTACAAACTCAAACACCAAGTGGAGATAGTTGAATCCGACTTCCAATCCACCAACATCTTAGCTAAATAAGTCGATCCCCAGGTTCAGGAAACCGATTCTTTCATTCTACACTCATCTCTTTATAGTGTTTGAGATGCAAAGGTTCAACTTGATTGAGAATAAGAACATTGTTTATATTCCCACTGTTGTCATGGACTCCAAATTGCATTTTCGCACAAGAGGAACATCTTGACTATTCAAACATATCATTCTCACATTTAGTAGAATACTAATGTTTCTCTTACAACTAGTGTGGAAGAATCAAAATACAGATACTTCAACAAATAAAATTGACGTGGCGTGTCAATTCCGTGTTTTGATTCTTCAACAAATAAACATGACGTCGATGCTCCAACCCATCTTTCCAAAAAAAAAATTGTTCTGCCTCAAAGAAAACCTATTTCTATTTCTATACATAAGAAAGTACCTTTCACTAGGTAGCTAGTTGGATTCTTGAATTCAATAGATAACCATATTAATCTTCTCCTGTCGCAGTACATCCTCTAGTTACAACAGCAACATTCGGTGGCTTTCCTTTGGGTTCTACTATAATCTTTTGTACATTCTAATTAGTATTATGCAATTGATTTTGATTCACACTAGTTTTGGATTTCCACTTAACAATAAGTCACAGATAGTCTTCGATAGTATGATCCAACACTTTGCATTAAGAACACATCGACGTAGTATTTGTAAAATATTGGGCATAGTGTCCTTGTTGACCATAATTATAATAAACAAGCTGACCTATTCCATGACCAATCCACCTCCTATTACATGACCTCTAAATGTACCACCACCCTTAGGCTGGTTGATATTTGTAGTGGCTCTTTCAACTTTCATTTGTCCACCATTCTTCATCAAGTATGTATCAACTAAACTGATATGTCCTACAATCTTTTTCATCATGTCCAATAGATCGACATAATTTGAAATATAGAATAGCAGGTGTACTTACTATTTTATGTAGATATAAACATTCTTTTGATCGATGTCCTCTGGTTTAACGAATTTTGCACCATGGAATTCCTTGTGTGTTTAATGGATTTGGTGCACTGGAAGAAAGGTAATCAATAGAAGATGGACATGAATCTTTATGATGATGTTCCAACTTGAAATGTGTACACCATATATCTTCCTGAACTTATTTTCCTTTCTTAATATCCCAAATATTAAGCGACATATTGGCTAAATGGGACTGGATCTACGCCATACCAATACTAGTTCCTCCAATTTGTGAAGCTTCCAACTTCATATTGAGTTCTAATGCTTCACTCTGGGACACAATATTCTGCTGCATTAACGGTACTCGAATATGTGGAAATAATGCAGCTATAAACCACTCCTTATGTTTCACATACATCTAGAAGCTCAATATAGCAATCAAAGTATTGAATCTTTGATCAAAATCCCACTACGAATAGGTTGACAACTTCTTTATCTCGTTTAACTCTGTAATACACTGCCACTCCAATTTAGGTTTCTTGAATTCATTTTTCATTCCTGCCTTAAATGTAGCATCTTCGGTGCAGTTTTGACTTTTGTAATTGAAAATTTCATATACCAATCTAGGGCACGGACTATGAAAGTCATGATCATTTGGGCCCGCTTAACGGTTTCATCTTAGACTTGTCAAAAATCCCATACGACTTAGCAAAGAAACCCATGTTTTTCTAGATCCTCTGACCTAGTCCCATTAAAAATAGGTAACTTCATGTCATCCCTAGCCATCCTAGGTCTATGGGGTACTGATGAACTTGAACTTAACGGTGTACAATTAGGAACCTTGTTATATGAACCACTATTCTGAATATTACTTTGATTTACTTGAAAATACTATGATGAATTATTAGGCCTTACCTTAGTTTCAGGATATGTAAGTACGGTCGTGGGTACGTAACAACCTTGGGTCTGGTGTAGTTTTGGATCTTCTTCCTCCTATGAAACAAGTTGATTATTGTCTTTCTTCTTCATAAGAGTCTACATCGAGTCGTGGTACTTATTCATAGTCTCTCCTCCCGGTCACACTACAATTCTCTCTCCTAGCCACAATCCTCCTCCTCTTGTTTGACCGTAATTTGTTCCCATTCCTTAGGTGGCCACTCTCTTTGTTCATCTCACTTACTTCCCCAGGGAACATTTAAGCTTATCCCATGCATTCTTCTCTATACCTTCCTCTAGTTGACACCCATTCTCCCACGTACAATCCCTCTTCTCGTCCGTGTTCATCCTTAGAATCCCATTTTCACACACCAACATCTTAATTAACAATTTTAAAGAATTCAAGTGCCTACCTCTTGGTCCTCATAATAATTCCCTTTCTGCTTCGCTATATGAATTTATAGTATCCACAATAATTTTGGTAATGCATCCTTCCAAATTCTATCAACCCAGAAGTTGCCAGCCCTTTATATTATATTGTCGACACCCTTTAGTCCTTGGATCCATTGTAGTGTCCAGCTCTTAGGATCACCTCCTTGGAAATTCTATTTTGTAGTGTTAATATTTCCAATGACTCATACAATATAACGGGAAATTCGTTGAAAATTATTTTATGAATATCAAAGTAAACATACCTTCCTATCCATTCTCCTGGAGTCATTTGTGGACCTCTATTTTCTTCCCGAGAATTTTTTTTCCTTTTGATCTAACTAGTCTTGGATCTTAGGCTTCGTCGGATTCCAAAACATGTCCCCCTCACAATGATCTTACTCCCGGCAACAAAACCATTTCTCGGCAAAAACTTAAGCTAACCTATGTTCTTACCGTTTTATACCAATAAATCCCAAGATACTGACTCAAAAGATGTTGAATCCTTCCGGTGACACCTGCAGAGTAGATGAAGTCTCACCCAAAGTACCTATGGGATCGATAGGAACCAAGTTTCTGTAGTGGTGAAGGGGATTTACACTAACACATAGCTCGACAAAGAATACATCGACATGCCATTAGAGGAAATTTCAATTTAAAATAGGCCTTCCAAAAATAATACAAATTCCATGTCATCATGAATTAGCCAATCAAAATTATTTAAAATTCAAAAAGGGAGCACCTCTTAAACAAATTTTTAATATAAATTTGGGGATAGGTATCATAAAAAAAACTACTTTTTTTGTTCGTATTTTCGACATATCTCCCTGTGTTTTTACTCAAATTTCGATTGGGAGAGCTCGTTGGATGCGGAATTAAATTCCGCATCCAATAAGTACCCACTTGGCATACTTTTGATGGGCCCTGCTACCCCAAAAACAAGAAATACCAGGAAAAACGTGATGATGATGTCATCATCATCACGTTTTTCCTGGTATTTCTTGTTTTTGGGGTAGCAGGGCCCATCAAAAGTATGTCGAGTGGGTACTCGTTGGATATAGAATTTAATTCTACATCCAACGAGATCTCTCGATCGAAATTTGAGTAAAAACATGGGGACATATGTCGAAAATATGAACAAAAAAGTAGTTTTTTCTTTTCTTCCTCCAAAATTAATAAATATTATTTTATTAATTTTCCTTAGGAGGCCCATTTTGAGTTGAAATTTCCTTTAATGCATACATCGATAGATCATATTTTGCGACAGAAACATATATTTATATTTACAGCATAAACCATATTTATTATCATGTATTCGACCAACAATGCATCTTATCATTCATTTACATCACATTAATCCATCATTCATGCAATAAGAAATAACATAACACATCACATAAAAGAACACCAAGATTTAACGTAGAAACCAAATTGGGAGAAGACCACAAAAGTGCTCGTTTATTCATAAGAGTCTCCATTCAAATGCTTTTCGTCTGTGCACTCAGCTTACATACATCTTCTCAATCATTCCTTACATCAAATATACACACCCAACTTGCCTATCACCTCAGACATTGTGACTCAACTCAGACTTTGACTCAAAAGCGATATTACATTTTGTTATCACCCAATAATTTTCCTATGGTTGTGGTAGGAGAATCACTAGGGTAACCATTTCAAACCAATATTTAGACTGTATTCTAGATTATACAACCAAAGAGGTCTCTCTCTTTGTCACAGGGTCATTCACATATACATTTAGCTTTAAATAAGCATTCCGAAGGCTATATTTTTTAGGGGAACCGATTTTTAGGGTTTAAAAGAGTGTAAGACAGAAAAATGTCAAATACCATTGGGAAATGGAGTCACAACCTGAATAATTCAAGGGTATTACAGTGAAAATGAGTGGGTATTTTCCTTTGCAATCTGAGGCAATGTGGGTGTCACATTCAGTCAAAATATATTTTAAGAGATGAAAAATAGAAATGAGAGGAATCCCAATGAAACAAGAGGCACCTATTTATGGATGAATCTCTTGGAACACCTTTAGCAGAAATATAACAAAGGATAATAATTGAAACATTGCATCTAGCTATGGATGAATTCTATCACAACTATCATAACACATAACAAACATGACTTATGATGCATTAGCGCTTGATGAATTCCATGCATACAATCTAGAAATGTGTTAGCAGAGTACACATGCATGAAAATGACATATACAGGAAACAAAAACTGAACATGGAACACCATGATGAATCTCAGAAATGCAGAAGAATATTTCTTATTAACACTTCCAAGAAATTTGCAGAACTACAAAAACCAGACACAAAGGGATTCAAAAATGAAAGTTCAACCCTTTCTTCCTCACTTGAGGCTATATTTATAGTGTCATGGGTTCCTGAGACCAACCTTGAAGCATAGCCAAAATCAGTTACAGCATGGGGATCAAAACCACATAGAAAATCTTAACAAATTTCGACCTGGTAGATTTGCCATAATCACGAGCAAATCGGGAAATCATGATAGACTACGCGTGATGGATAAAAATGGAAAACTAGACACCTGGGACTCAGGCTCTCCCTATGAAAACTAATGGTTAGGGGATCTTCGAACATCCTCCAACAATTTTAATCCTCCTTGCATCTTCCTCCTGTGAAATTGATGCTAGATGTAGATATGCATTTGCTTAGATCCTGACTGTTGGAATATGCACCATCACGCTCCATAAAGTGACTTTTGCACCTCTGATTTTTAGCACGATATCTAATGGGGGGAGGACATGTCATTTGTGCACATTTCTCATTGCATAAGGGCTTTCCCTTACTTTGGGTGTGTAAGTTCACCCAACGAAATAAATCTCCACCGTAGATCTTGAACACCTTTTAATCTGATGGTTGATCCCGACATGTCATTTAAGATTCTTCCTCCAACATCAAATTTCTCTTAAAACGTGTATCTTTCCCCAACTAAATCTCCTTCAACCTTTGATTTTAGGAACTTTCCTCCTGCACCATTGATCTGGGATCAAAGTGGTGAAAAACAGATTACGGAAGGTGGGATTCCATCTTTCTCAAGGATCAATTTTATCTTTCCGCTTTTGCCTTATCCTTTTTGTCCTTTATATTTACACAACATTTATTTCCTTTGGATTCATCCTCAATAGTTGATATAAGATCAGTTGCGGGCTATGAAAACCGGAAGTCGGGATTTCTGCTTTCACGGTGATGAATTTTTGTATTTCCTCTTTTCGCCTTTTCTCTCCCTTCCAGGTCGTTGATATTTGGCAGAAGTTTTCTTGACCGTCCATCTTGGGGATTGCAAAAGGAGAAAGTTCTAAATTTTTACGACCAAATTTTCTATGTTTCTGCCTTTTCGCTCCCACCTTTATGCTCCTTTATGAACCGTTGATATTCAACGGAAGCTCTGCAGACCGTTGATCTTGCTGATCGCGAAAGGAAGAAGCCTAAATTTTTATGACCAAATTTTATATCTTTCACTTTTCGATTTCTGCCATTTTTCTTCCCACTTTTTCCAGGACGATTGATTTGTGTGGAAGCTCTCCAAACCATTGGATCTAGGGCTGTGGAAAGTGGAATTGGGTGGAAGCCCAATCTGCTTTCTCCCTTTTGCTTCCATGTTTTAACTTCCCACTTTTTTTTGGACTGTTGATTTATGTGTAAGTTTTCTATGACCATCGGATCTTGGACTAGAGAAAGTCGAAACCAGATTTACCATTTTTCACAACTGAGTTTTGTATTTTCCGCTCTTTCGCTCCCGATTTTCCTTGGTGGAAATGGTTTGTGCCCTTTGATTTTTATCCATTATGTATCTAGGCCGTCCATTCTGGTCAGATTTTAACTTTGATCAAATTATTCATATTTAGGCTCATTTTCAAACCGCCCCTAAGGGGTTTTCAATGTTTTCTTCGCTCTCGCCCAGGGACGGATCCTTCAGAACCTGTTCAAAACTTACTCAGGTTATATAACATGAATTTCTTTTTAACTTACCCTGCCTTTTTCTGGTCTAAACCTTTGCAAGGGAATTAGTGCAGATGCCTATGTGAAAATATTCAAAATTTAGCATAGGTGCTAACAACGGCTCCAACTCGGGGATGCTATCCTCCCTGTGAGGTATCTAAGAACCTCGTAGACCAAGTTCCTACTCCATTGGGCTCTATGTACTTACAAAAATACCAGTTAACTGCACCACTCTGCACTATCCTGAAGGCCCATCGACTCAAAATTTGTTCTAGTGCCCGTAACTTTAAATTTATAGAAAAAATGAAAACAAAATTGCGACTCCTCTTGGGGACCTTACAACCTTCACCTCAATTTTTAAGTTTGTCACAGGGCCATCCACACATGCAATATTAAAAAAAAATGGTATATAAAATGATAGGGGAACTAAACTTACTTTACAGAAAGTAGTGCTTAAGGATCCTCCCATTTACAGGAGCTCCAGATAAAAGACCACCCTCCATCTCCTCCAGCATGTAGGCATTCTTTCCTCTAAGATCTGAAATCTTGTAAGGTCCCTTCCATAGGTGATCAAACTTACCATGCTTCCCCTTCTCTTCATGTGGTGCATCCCATAGAAAAAATACATCCCCCATCTGGAAATCATCAGGATTTGTCCTCCTATCAAAGATCTCTTTCATTTTATTCTAAAATTTTTGGGTTTTGTCAAACAACTGCTCCGTTTGGTGTTGCAGTTCAATCAATTGATACATCCTCCTCTGAGTTGGATTGGTTTTTGTTTCCTCTTCCTGTAGTAATTTCATCACCGGCAAGCTCAGGGAACTAGGAAAAATTACCTCAGAACCATAAACTAGCTGGAATGATGAGGCACCAATGGATTTCTTCACACCGATTCTGTCATCCCATAAAGCATGAGTCAATTTTGTGTTCCATGCATTCTTGTTGTCCTGCAACAAATTTTTGATGATTCTCATGAGTCTCTTATTTGAATATTCTTCCAACCCATTTCCCTATGGATAGTAGGCTGTGGAGTGCCCTAACTGTATGTGATACTTGGAGAAAATTTCCACCATCTTCTTTGAATTGAATGCAGGAGCATTGTAAGTGATAAAATTTCTAGTGACCCCAAACCTTGACAAAATGTGTTGTTCTATAAACTACATAATCATTGTCTCAATGGTATGTCTAGTTGGGATGGATTCAATCCATTTGGTGAAATAATCAGTGGCAGTGAGGGTCCACCTATGCTGTCTTGAGGAATATGGGTTTATTTGTCTAGTAAAATCCAACCCCCATTACTGGAAAGGGGCCTCAACATATATGGGCTTCATAGGAAATGGAAGAAGCTTCCTCCTTCCTTTAAAGATTTGGCATTTATGGTAGGCAACGACCTTTTTTTGAGTATCAAAAAAGATAGTGGGCCAATAAAACCCTTCCCTCATGATCTTGTTCATAGTGGCCTTCCAATAATGATGACCTGCACATTCTCTTGCATGGAATTCTTCAATGAGATTCTTTGCCTCCTGCTCATTTACACAGTTCAACAACACCCCTCCTAGTTCTTTCCAATACAATTTTCCATCTAAGATGCAAAACCTTGATGCCTTTTTCTTAAGAAATATGGCCCTTATTCTATCCATACCCTGTTGGGCTTGCACATGTTGTAACACAAAGATGATTCCATTATACCATGGGGATGACAAGAAAGGATTAGCTACTTGGGGATCTGATTGTACCTTAGGATTTTTCTCTTCTCCTGACAATTCAACAATCATGTGTAGGATGAGAGCATCAAAGTTAGATTGTGCCATGAGTTTGGCCAGTCCTTGGCCTTTAATAACCTTTGTGGGCTTGATCTCCAAGTCATATTCAAGCATGAGTAATATCCATTTTCCCCTCCTACCTTCAAGATCTGGTTGGTTTAGGATATCCTTTACAACATTGGTGTGGACATGGGCAGTAATGTGAGAGTGCAGGATGTACACTCGAAACTCCTTCAAGGCCTGCACCAGAGCATAAGACTGCTTATCCATGATGTTTTATTTCAATGGAGCATCTATCAGGGTTTTGTTGTAAAAAGAAATGGGCTGCTCGTGCCCCTCATGATTCTTCTGTAGCAATACCCCTGCCACTGTGTGCTCTGAAGAAAAAGAGAATATGAGGAAATATTTGGAGAAATCGGGGCTTACCAGCACAGGGGCTTCAAAAATAGCCTTCTTTATATCTTCAAAGGAATGTTTTTCTTATGGTGTCCACTTGATCTCTTTGTCATTTCCCAACATGTTGGTTACACACCTTACTATTTCAGCAAAGGCAGCAATGAACCTTCTCAGGAAATTTACCTTCTCCAGAAAAGATTGAACCCCAACCTTATTCTGCGGGAGCTCAATTTTACAAATTGCCTCAACCCTCTTTGGACTCTTTTGATGCGTTCCCCAGAAATTATGTGCCCCAACAACTTCCCTTCCTTCATAGCAAAGAATGATGTCTTTGGATTAAGAGAAATGTTGAATTTTCCACACTTTCTGAACATTCTCAACAAGTGTACAATGTGTTCCTCATCAGACTATGAAAAGATAGTGATGTCATCCAAATAGATGACCAAGATCTTGTCCTTTTTGTGAGACAAATCTATCTCCATGGCCCACTAGAAGGCCCCCCCTGAATTCATATGTACGAATGGAATTTTTGCATACATAAAAGTGCCCCAGGGCGTGGTGAAAGCTGTCTTCTCTTGGTCTTTTGAGTGCACCATGATCTAATTATAGCCTGAGAAGCCATCCAAGGTGGATATCCTTTGGGAACCCACTACCTTCAGCAAAATATGGTCCATTTTAGGAAGAGGGTAATGATCCTTCAAAGAAGCTCTGTTCAAGTTCCCAAAGTCAATGCATATCCTTATCTCTCCATTCTTTTTCCTCAATGGGACCAAGTTGGTCACCCACCTTGAGAATCTAAGGGCCACAATGTTTTTGGTTTCAAATAGTTTATTTATTTATTTTTCCACTAGGGGCAACAACTTTGGGTTCATTCTCCTTAGCTTTTGTTTGAAAGGCATCTCATCCTTTTTTATTGGTATAGTGTGATGGATTATACTTGTGTCATAAGCCTTGCTATCACTGTAGCTCGAAGCAAAAACATCCGAGTATTCTTTCATCAGTGATATGTATTTATGCTTGGCCTCTGATGAGAGTTTTCTTGAGATTTTTATGAGCTTGGGATGATCTTATGTCCCAATATTAACATCTTCCACATCCTCACAACTTGGGACCAGTTAATGGAAACATCATTAGGATCAAAAATATTTTCTAAAGGAACTAAACCCCTGGGGATAGAGTTACCTTTGAGCTACAATATTTCCTTGCCACAGATATTGTTCACAAATTCCTGTTGTCCATTAGCCTCCCACAACTATGGTCCACAAGCTTCCTCAGTTTTGCTGGCATTAACACATTTAATAGGAACAACATCCTCATCTCATGGCATTTCTTTGGGAGCAACAATACAACTTTGCAAGGGTTCCTGAGTGGGAGAAACCCCCTCTAGAATCCCATTATCTTCATAAATAGTCAATCCGTCAAACTCGTCGGTGAGAGTGAGGAACTTCTAGATTTGCTTGTCATTTTCAAAGACCTGCCAACTTTTGACATTATTAGGGACAAAGGGCCTGTGCCTGAGTTCAATCTCATATTTTCCACTAGGGTGCATGGGGTCCTTTAAAAAAACAACAGAAGTGGCCAAAGAATCAACTATACAATTTTGTAATATGGGAATCAGACTGAAATTGCATTCTTCAAAACATTCTATCGAGTCCTGGGGAGCATTATTGTAGCTTCTCATTATGGGGTGTCTAGCCTGATACTCACCCGTGATTTGATTAATTACCAAATCAGAATCTCCATGTATCACTACCCTCCTGGCTTGGAAATCTTTCAGAATATGAATTTCTAACATCATAACCTCATACTCTGCCTCATTGTTTGTACAGTCGAAGGCAAGTTTGTAGAATTAATTCAAATCTCTCCCTTTTGGGTGTCTCACCCAAAATCTAGCTCCTGCCCCTTCTCTGCATGCTTTCCCATCAAAACTTACATTGCACACTCCCTCCATCTCTTCCTGAGTAGGCACAAAGGAAACTTTCTGTGAACTGAAACTGTCTTTGCCTCCTCCTGTGAAGAAAATAGCAGATACCATCTCAGTGTCCATTGAATAGATGGGGTGGTTGTTTGGCCTCTCAGCACTGGTCACCATGTATTCCAAATTTTTCTCCCTAAAGAGCCTTCTTTGTATTCCAAAGACAAGGATAGTGGCATAGGACATATCCATTTGAAGAGCACCTTTGAATTTGGCTACCCAAGATCTTGATAACAACATTCCAAACTTTGGAGGGATGTTAGCTACAACTACATCCATGACCAGGGTTTTGGAAGTTATTTGGGCCAAAGACATGACTAGATCTTTGATCAATCCTAGGCACTTGACTTTACTGGAATCAAAGGAGAAAAGGTCTTTGTATGGTCTGGTTACTTCAAACCCCAGTTTATCCATTATCACCCTGGGCATCAGATTATGGGAGGCCCCTGAATCAAGCATGGCATTATGTAGGATGACATTATGAATGTTCATACTGACATAGAAGTGGGGAACATCTTCATAAACATACTTATCTACATGGGGTCCAAATAGTATGGTGGTACTATCATCTTGAATATTTAGGGAATCTGATATTGCAGAAAATTCTCCTGGAGGCTTCAACACTGAGGAAATTTTGGAATGATATTAAGAATGTTTTACCAATTCAGTGAGAGGGACAGAGATTTTCATCTTTACAATTTTGGCCTCTAGGATGAAATTTTTTTGTCCCTGATCATAGCTTATTGGATTATCTTATTTCCTTTATTTCCCTTTGGGATCTGTTACATTCTTGGATGTGTCCTTAGGGGGAATTCTGCTCTTTGGTTTGTTTGTAGATTCTTTGTTTGCTACCTCTTTATTTGTTGCAATAGGAACATATCTGTTCCTTAGACCAATATGTCTTTGAATATCCAAGACAAAAAGCTGTTATCCCCTCTAGAAATCCTTTGTTTCCTTAGTAGGCCAGTCCTCCACTACTTGACAGGAATTATCAAGCTCTTCTTTGGTAAAAAATATAGAGGATGATTCAGTTTCTAGTTGGTGGATTTCATCCTCAGCTTGGTATTCATAGTCTTTCTCCACATAGTTCTCCTGAAATGGGGGCTTGATAGGTGGATTTGGAGGGTTTTGCTAGTCTCTCTTCCTGTTCTCAAGGACTTGAGGTCTTCTCATGTTTTGGTTTCTCTTTTGCTTCTCTTGATTTTCCCTGGGAGGCAGTCTGTTTTCCATAGTGAGCCTTTCCATCAAATTCTCCATGGTTTTCATCATCACGTCCATTATGGCCTCTTGTGAGCTAGAGGTAGAGTGTTGTTTAAGTTATTTAACTTTTCTTCTCTTTCCTCTTTCTCCCTCGTCTCTTCTCCATTCTCCCTCATCCATTTTCTTCTTTCTAGTAGTGGTCATGTTTACCTATACTTTTATGGCATCTTTCATCATATCTGCTAAGGAGGCTGATCTCCTTTCACTTAGCCACAAGGTAAACTCACTATCAAAGGCTTCAACATATTGGAGTTGGGAAGAACCAAAGGGAGGCTTGAACTGGGTAGGGATGGAATTATATGTATTCATAAATCTATTAGAAAATTCTTGTATAGATTCATTCTTCCTCCTCCTCATGGAATGGTATTGGGACAAGTATTGCTTAGGGTTCTTCTTGTCTACCCATTTGTCCTCACAGAATATTCAAAGGATTGATAGCTCATGATAGAGTTGTCTGGGAGGTTTTTGTACCATTTTCTTGCTTCTCCAGCCAGGGTTTGGGAAAACAGTCTAACCTGAACATCATCATGGTCTACTTCCTCCAGGTCTACCCAGTCTGAAAACCATCCCAAGTGTTCCTCAGCTGAATACCCCCTCTCCCCATGAAACTATTTGAGCCTTTGGGAGTATCCCTAAGGAAGGTCATGAAGAGAAGCATGGAGGAGTATAGGGGAAAACCTAATTTCCATCTTGATAGGTAAGGAAAGGTTTCCAAGAGGGATAGAAGGTGATGTGATAGAAAAAATTGATGTGCTATGAGGAACTACAGAGTTATGAGGGTTATGAAATTAGACGATGTAGGTTTCTTGAGATTAGAAGTGGATCTTAATGCAGTTATTTCAGTGGAAAATAGGGGGTACTCTGATTCAAGAAAGTGTTGGAGATCCCATCCTAGAGGCTCTGAGTTATGGGGCGAGAAAAAAATGTGGGAGAATTCAAATGCAGAGGTGTTAAAGACCACTTCAGAGAGTCTAGACTCAGATTTAGTCCTAGGTAAAGCTATCCCAAACTCTTCATTACAATTCTTAGATATATCATTAGCAGAAACAACACCTTTAGTAGGTAAGGAAAGAGTTCTGACTAACCTTTGCAGCTTATTGTCCCTTCGAACCAGAATCTCTAGATCAAAAATATCTTGGAAATATTCAGCATTAGGATTGCTCCTCCTGTTGGTTCTTCTGGCCGCCATAATTTCCCAGTGGATTCACCTTCCAAATTTTTTTAGTGGAGTCTCCAAATCATGTACAACCATCATGTATCTATGATCAACTGCTCAACCATGTCATAGAACTAGAACAATGTCGTTTTCCCAAGGAGCTAATAGTGATTATTCCCCAATAATGGCGCCAAGACATTATCACCCAATAATTTTCCTATGGTTGTGGTAGGAGAATCACTAGGGTAACCATTTCAAACCAATATATGGACTGTATTCTAGCCTATATGGTCAGAGAGGGCTCTCTCTTTGTCACAGGGTAATTCACATATACATTTAGATTTAAACAAGCATTCAAAAGGATAGATTTCTAAGGGGATCTGATATTTAGGGTTTAAAAGAGTGTAAGAAAGACAAATGTCAAATACCATTGGGAAATGGAGTCACAACTTGAGTCTTTCAAGGGTATTACAATGGAAATGAGTGGGGATTTTCCTTTATAATCTGAGGCAGAGTGGGTGTCACATTCAATCAAAATATCTTTTAAGAGATGACATATAAAAATGAGAGGAATCCCATTGAAACAATAGGCACCTCTCTATGGATGAATCTCTTGGAACACCTTTAGCATAAATATACCAAAGGATAATAAATGAAACAGAGCATCTAGCAATGGATGAATTCTATCACAACTATCATAACACATAACAAATATGATTTCTGATGCAGGAGCATTTGATGAATTCCATGCATACAATCTAGAAATGTGTGAGCATAGTACACATGCATGAAAATGGGAAATACAGGAAACAAAAATTGAACATGGAACACCATGATAAATATCAGAAATGCAAAAGAATATTTCTCATTAACACTTCCAAGAAATTTGCAGAACTACAAAACTAGGCACAAAGGGATTCATAAATGAAAGTCCAACCCTTTCTTCCTCTATTGAGTCTATATTTATAGTTTCATGGGCTCCCAACACCAACCTTGAAAAAGGGCCAAAATCAGTTACAACGTGGGGATCAAAACTGCATAGAAAAAATATTAACAAATTATGACCTAGCAGATTCACCATGATCACTAGCAAATCAGGAAAGCACACAGGGCTGCGCATGATGGATAAAAATGGAAAACTAGACACTTGGGACTTAGGATTTCTTGATGAAAACAACTGGTTAGGGGATCCTCGAACAACCTACAACAATTTTAATCCTCCTTGCATATTCTTCCTGTAGAATTGATGCTAGTTGTATATCTGCATCTTCTTAGATCCTGACCGTTGGAATATGCACCATCATGCTCCATAAAGTGATTTTTGCACCTCCAATTTTTAGCATGATATCCAATGGGAAGGGGACATGTCATTTACGCACATTTCTCATCGCGCAGGATCTCTCTGACTTTGAGTGTGCAAGTTCACCCAACAAAATCAATCTCCATTGTAGACCTTGAACACCTTTTAATTTGACGGTTGATCCGGCATGTCATTTAAGATTCTTCCTCTAACATCAAATTTATCTTAAAACATGCATATTTCCTTGGAGAAATCTTTTGCAACCCTTGATTCAACAATATTCCTCCTGCACCATTGATCTGGGATTGAAGTAGCGGAAATCGGATCACAGAAGGTGGGCTTCCAGCTTTCTCGAGGCTCAATTTGATATTTCTACTTATGCCTTATCCTTTCCACCCTTTATATTTTCGCAACATTTATTTCCTTCAAATTCATCCTCAGCCGTTGATCTAAGATCAAGCTGTGGGTTGCGAAAAGTAGAAGTTGGGTTTTCTGCTTTCACGGTGATGAATTTTTGTATTTCCGCTTTCCACCTTTCTGCTCCCTTCCGGGCTGTTGATCTTCAGCGAAATTTTTTTGGATCGTCGATCCTACGGATCACGGAAGGAAGAAGTTGTAAATTTTAAAGGCCAAATTTTCTGTGTTTTTGCCTTTCTGCTCCCGCCTTTATGCTCCTTTCCAAACCATTGATCTTCGGTGGAAGATCTCCGGACCTTCAATCTTGCAGATCAGGGAAGGCAGAAGTATAAAGGCAGAAGTATAACTTTTAATGACCAAATTTTGTATCTTCTGCTTTTTGATTCCACAATTTTTCTTCCCGATTTTCCCTAGACCATTGATTTGTGTGGAAGCTCTCTGAACCGTCATATCTTGGGCTGCAAAAAGCTGAAGTTGGGTTTACCATTTTTTACAACCACAGTTTTGGCCCTTTTTTCTTTCACCCTTTTGCTTCCGCATTTTAACTTCCCACTTTTTTTGGACCGTTGATTTGTGTGGAAGATTTCTGTGACCATCAGATCTCGGACTGCGGAAAGCGAAAATTGTATTTACCATTTTTCACAACCGATTTTTGTCTTTTTTTCTCTTCCGCTCCCAATATTCCTTGGTAGAAATGATTTGTGGCCTTTGAGTTTTCTCCCCTATGCATCCAGGTTGTCCGTTCTGGTAAGCTTTTAACTTTTATCAGATTTTTCATATTCAAGCTCATTTCCAAAGTTGAGCCTAAGGGTTTTTTCAATGTTTTCTTCATTCTTGACCAGGGACAAATCCTTTAGAACCTGTTCAGTACTTGCTCAGGTTATATAAGATGGTTTTTTTTTACCTTACCCTTTCTTTTGCTAGTCTAAAACTTTTCATATGAATTAGTGTATATGCCTATGTGAAAATATTCAAAATTTAGCATAGGTGCTAATAGTGGCTCAAAATTGGGGATGCTATCCTCCCTTTGAGGTAGCAAAGAACCCTGTAGTCCAAGTTCCTACTCCATTAGGCCCTCTGTAACTACAAAAATCCCAACTAAAAACCACTCTTCGCTATCTCGAAGGCTCATCGCCTCAAAATTTGTTCTAGTGCATGTAACTTCAAATTTGCATAAAAAAAGAAAACCAAATGAAGGATCCTCTTGGGGATCTCACATCCTTCACCTTGGGATTAAAGTTTGTCAGAGGGCTATCCACACATGCAATATTAAAAATAAATGGTATCTACAATGACATGGGAACTGAACTTACTTTACAGAAAATAGTGCTTAAGGAGCCTCTCATTTATGGGAGCTCCAAATACCAGACCACCCTCCATCTCCTCCAGTATGTAGGAATTATTTCCTCTAAAAGATGAAATATTGTAAGGACCATTCCACAGGTGATCAAATTACCATGCTTCCCCTTCTCTTCATGTGGTGCATCCCATAGAAAAACTACATCCCCCATCTAGAAATCATCAAGTTTTGTCCCCTTGTCAAAGATCTCTTTCATTTTCTCCTGAAATTTTTGAGTTTTGTCAAACATATAATCCCTTTGCTGTTGTAGTTCAATTAATTGATACATCCTCCTCTGAGTTGGATGGGTTTCAATTTCCTATTCCTGTAGAAATTTCATCACTGCCAAGCTTAGAGTACTAGGAAAAATTACCTTAGAACCATAACCCAACTGGAATGGTGAGGTGCCAATGGATTTCTTCACACTGATTCTGTCAGCCCACAAAGCATGATTTAATTTTGTGTGCCAGGCCTTCTTGTTGTCTTGTAACAACTTTTTGATGATTCTCATGAGGCTCTTCTTTGGAGATTCTTCCAACCCATTTACCTATGGATAGCAGGATGCGGAGTGCCCTAACTATATGTGATACTTGAAGCAAAATTCTACCATCTTCTTTGACTTGAATGCAGGATAATTGCCAGTGATCAGCTTTCTAGGGACCCCAAACCTTAACAAAATGTGCTCTTATAAAAAATACATAATCACTATCTCAGTGGCCTATCTTGTTGGGATGGATTCAATCCATTTTATGAAATAATCAGTGGCAGTGAGGATCCACCTGTGTTGTCCTGAGGAAGATGGGTTTATTTCTCAAATAAAGTCCAACCCCCATTGCTGGAAAGGGGCCTCAACATGTATGGGATTCAGAGGAAATGTCAAAATATTCCTAATTCCTTCAAATATATGGCATTATCTGGCCAAGTAATCTTCACAAACAGTTCACATACATCCTCCTTCAATACTTTGTCTAGTTTCGAAACTAGGAAAAAGTAGTAAACTAGTCTTTCTTGGTTTGGTTCCCAACACCACCGAAACTTTACAAATTTATTATGGAAGGAACCTATGGGATTTAAAACATCCTAATATACCTCATACATTCAATTTTCTAATAAAAAAACTCATTTTGACAAGTTATTCAAGTTTGAATGATTTTGGCCAATTTCTAGCTTTGGACTAGTGAAACCCAAGTTGATCCAAATACACCCAAATGACTTCAAATTATGCATGGAAGGGATATATGGGTATTATTAAATCCTAATTCATACTATTAATTCTCTTACACTTTCCAAATACTTCTGCAACTTTCTTTTGACCCTAGGGAAAGAATGACAATAACACTAGGAAAACCAATGTTAAAACTCCCAAGGGCAGATGATGCTTTTGGCTCTCCAAATGCAGTACGACCCTCCAAAAATTCATTAAAGAGTATGAGAATTAATACCATACATAAATTCCTATCATTATACATGGTTATCAATCCCTTCAAACTAGTTATGAGGTGCAACATATGTATGGTAACTTTCATGGAAATTGCTTGTGGGGAAATTGCATTATTAGCGTAAGTTTGACAGATGAACAATAGAGTAAATGGTTCAGATATTAACATGAAATATAATGGACATATAAATCATACAAATTTATTCCACAATATCATTAATCTTAGAGAAAATTCCCCATACAAATCTGATACAAAACACTTTCATGCTTGAAGCCGAATTCATGAAAACTAGTTATTTTAAAGCATGGGAAAGAAATCCTTTCACACATGGATTTATTATATTTATAATTAAATAGAATATGGACATAATATTATATATCCATACATAATATACCCAATATTTGGCATCAAATAGATTCATCAAGGCACAATCACCACTCCAACAAGTGCGCCATCACATGAGATTATGGGGGAATGGAGAAGAAGGAATGAGAGAATAGGGAGAGATGAGAACTCAAGATGTATGGAAATTCAACCTGAAACTAAAAACATTAATTTATATTCAATTATATGTATTAATGGCCTCTCCATCAACCAACTTGGAAAGGAATCCAACTCCCTCGAAATTGGTTCACAAGTAGGGAGAGTGAACACTCACCGTGCAATGGACGAGCAAACTCTGTCCAAAATGAAAAAGGCCAATTAAAAAATGATCAAAATATATTATCCTTTCTCATGAAATCATTTTATTAACTTCATGAGGCCTCCTAAGGTCTAATTTCCCTCCATGGGATTACTTAAACTCATCTTAGTGGTTTAGTAACTCCTATGATACTTGTCTTCTTCTTCATGCTCCAATTCTTTCCCCAATTTGAATTACTGCATCTAACTCCCAAATGTGCCCTCTTTGTGGCTATTTTTATCCCTTCCATGTCATATTTTTCATAGGTATGAAATCATGTTTAATTTTTTCATATTTGTCATAGAATCTTTCATCATTAGTTGTCATAAAGTGCATGGAATCTCCTTCCAAGTGGCACACATTTTCTTCTTAGTCTCTTACTCTTACATGGGAGTTACTCTCCCCTCATAATTCAAATTCCTTGTCTCATTATAGGCTATGTGAAACCACATAACCCTCCAATAATGTTACATTCCTCATGGGTTCGAATTTGGATGAAGGTCATGCCAAGTGTGTGGGGGATCTAGTCACCCAAAGACTCCACAAGCTTCCGATTGTCTCCATGAACCAATGCCACCTTATTTTCTTAACATTTATTATTTATGTGACCCATTTTAATATGAATATGGTAAAACAAGGTCTTTTTGGGTCCTATATCTCCCTTATTACAAAATTTGAGTCTCCACCTCAACCTAGGGATCTAGTAGATTGGTGAAACATTATTTGCAAGTAGTCTTATTTAGATGGGGACATGATAGCAAATCTCACTAGACTTAGCCAAAATTTTCCCAAAATTAGTAGAAAGAGTAATTAACAAACATACTTCCATTATAAACAACCTAAATAATCTCTCTACTTTGACATCAACACATTTACTGGGCTACTTCATGCCTAGGACAACCCTTTGACTAAACCAAAGTATATGAGGGAAAAAATCCATGAATTATGTGGAACCCAATGGATTATGGTGTGTGATGTAAGTGGTTGTCTTATTTCTATGTCCCAATCTTATTAGACTTCAAAATGAAACTTTAGAATTTTTTTGGTAAAGTTTCGGAGCATAGAGAGGTCATGGCAACTTCAAGAATGCATAATAAGTATATGTCCAACTCAAAATTAAGCATGCCTAAGGGTCACAAATATCTTATTTAGGAATTGGAATATGCTCATATTGATATTATCTAACAGAGGAAACTGATATAATCCAAATTCATTGGGAAAAGACAGTCAACCAATGCAATACTGAAAACTAGTAAAAATACATCAAAGTATAGAGTAGGTATATGAAACTCATATAAAATTCAAATATCTACTTTATGAAAGTTTAGAATTGACATCAAAGTTTCATTCAGACATAAATTAAATCAATAACATTCCAGGAGCACTTCCAATATCGTTTTAGTACATTACATAATTTAGTACATCAGGATTCCATTGAAAAGAGAAACTAATTCATGAATTCGAATTCACTTGAACCAAATATCTTCTTCAGGATTTGAACAAGACCTGTAGAAAAATCAATACCTACAAATAACTTGAATACCTGCAATAAAATCAATGATGATGGTTGGATATCATCCCCCACAAGCTCTAGCTCAAGAATCAACTAGTATAATAAGTAGTAGGGGAACATCTCCCAGCTGTGACTAGGGGCACATATCCCAAGTATTCTGAAATATTAAATCTCTCAAAAACAAAACAAAATTGAAAAAAAAGTGAATGGTGCACTCTTTCTTGTCTTTATACTTATTAACTTCTTTTGTAAGCTACACTATCCGAATGCACCTTCATGAGCCATATTAGGAGTTGTTGTTTTGTGAAGCTTTTCTTTGCTTTCTAGCTCTTCCTGCTTTAACCTGCTTTATTTATTTTGACCTTCCTTATATTATTTTTTTGCATTATATTGATTTTTATCTCTTTTACTACCTTAATCTACTTTTCCACTACTTTTCTTCTTTTCACTGCTTTTCTGCTTTTATGCAAGTAGCCTACTTTTCCTTCCTTTATACAATTTTCTGCTTTTCATTGATTTCTAGCTTTGGATACTTTCTTCTAATTTTTTTTTTTCAATCTTCTAATGATCAATATACTATCCTTTATGAAACCTCTTGGACACATATTCAACAAAAATTATCCAATTTTTTTTTATTCATGGAAATAAATTTAACTTTAAACCATCTCAAACATTAGAGTTATTAAATTTCCTAGCTAAATAATGCCCTGGCCAAAATTAATTCCAACAATTAATGAATTTTCTCCTAAACACATAGGGACTATATGGGCTAGAAACTTGGTCAGATGGTCTCTAAGGAAGGGGCATGACAATCCTCCCCTCCCAATATTGATTGTCCCCAAGCAATTTAAATCCTTGATGTTGTAAAATATGCTCCTCTTCCCAGATTGCACCATCACTAGGCAAACCTTTTCGTTGCACCAAATATTCCTTGATAGTTGTGTTTCTCAACCTCCTCTCTTGGATTTGAAAAATTCTCTATGGAACTAGCACCAAATTTCCTTCATCACCAATGGGAGGCATCTCCTTTGAAACTATCACTTGTTTCCCTACTTCCTTCTTAATACAAGACACATGGAACACATTGTGTATCCTACTTTATGGAGGAAAGTCTAGTTCCTATGCCACTTCATTGATCCTCTTCAAAACTTTGTATGGGCCATAAAACCTTAGATGCGACTTTTCAGCTCCTTTTTACTTCAATGAATATTGTCTATATGGATGCAACCTCAAATATACTAGATCACCTTCTTAGAAGGTTCGCTATGTTATGTTCTTGTATGCATTCATCTTCTATTGGTTCTGTGCAACCAATAAATTCTCCTTGTGTGATTTGAGTATGTATTCACTCTCTTGGATCCAATCCTTTTCCTTTTGGGCCATGAAATCTCCAAATATCAGATATTCAAATGTTTGGGCATCATATCCATATAATGCTTTAAATGGTTTCATACCAATGGATAGATGGAATTTTGTGTTATAGTAGAATCCACCTAAACATAAGCAAGTAGTCCATGCCTTTTGTTGTCCTATAACATAATTTCTGAGATATCCTTTAAGCCATTTATTCACCCTCTCAGTTTGAGGGTGGTAACTTGTGCTTAGATCCAATCTTGTTCCCACCAATTTAAACAACTCTTGCTGGACTCACTACTAGTGAATTTGATGTATCTATTACTAATTATAGATTTGAGAATACCATGTAATTTGAAGACTTCTATGAAAAATAGATCATTCACTTGACTTGTTGAAATAGTGGTTATGATAGAAAAAAATGTGCAATTTCTTTTATCCTATCAAACACAACAAAAATACAATCTTTACCTCAACTTTTAGGCAAGTCGGTGATGAAGTCCATTGATACACTTTCCCATTTTTGCTCCTAAATGGGAAGTGGTTGTAAGAGGCTAGTAGGATGTGTATGCTCCACTTTATTTTTTGGTATGCTACACATTCTCTCACATGCTCCATCACATCGTTATTTAGGACCTTCCAAGAGAACCTTTCCCTTAACTTTCTGCAGGTTTTCAAAAAACTAGGATGTCCAGTGAGAGGCACATCATGAACAACTTCTAAAATCTTCTTCTTCAAGATTGATATAGGGAACAAGATATTCGATCTCTGTGGTATATGGCATCATTAATAATCTTATAAGCATCATCATATATCACATGAAAATTGATTTTTAGAGTGCTCTATCGCTATATGGGCCTTCCAATCATCATGAAACCTCACTAATGCAAGAGATGGTTTTATAGAAAGTGCATCTACAACTACATTCAATTTTCCTTTATTGTAATCTAAAATCAAAATCAAAGGATTAGAATTTTCTTACCCACTTTTGTTTCCTATCATTAAGCTATTTTTGTGACAAGAAATGCCTCAAACTATTATGATTAGCTTTGATAACAATTTTACTCCCCACCAAGTATTGTCTGAACTTGACCAATGCATGCATAATGTCTAACATTTCTTTATCATATATTGAGTAAAGTATTTCATGTGGTTTCAACTTCCTACTCCCAAAAGTAATGGGATGCTTATTTTTCATTAAGACGACTCCAATTCCTTCTCATGAAGCATCACATTCAAGTATGAATGGTTGAGAAAAATATGGAAGTGCAAGTACATGACAAATTCTCATTGTTGGAGACATTTACCACCATACACACTCTTTTTGGTCAAATTGGCCTAGTTAAACCACTATCCTAAGTATTATTGACATTAATTGACATCAGTGGAGCATTAATTGACATCATCTAGTCACACCCACGCCTACCTTCAGTTAAGGAGGATAACTTAGCCTTCTCCTACATTCGGGGAGGCTAACTGGAGCACTCTGGGGGTGATCTAAGTGATATTAATGCACCTAATTGCTAATTGGTGGTTACAGTTAGTTAAAATAGTTAGCTAAGGCACCTTCTCTCATTAAATATATGATTTAATGATTATTTAATGAACTGGAGTCAATAGGGGCACCTCCACCAACTTCTGATGTGCAGTTCAACTTCAGTTAACCTCATTGGGGTTCATTGAAGTCACTGTAGCGCTACCTCTTGATGGTTGGTGAGCTGTGACATGTGTCTGATTTATTTCAGTTGAGACTCAGTCATTTATTTCACTCTGACTTCAGTTAGGGTTAGTTGAGTCAATTAGGGTTTTGGTCAGTGGTTAACTGAGTGTGAACCAATGGATTACAGTCAGTTAAGCTAGACGCACTCATTCAATTCGAATGACCTCCTTAGGGATTCGAATTGTCTCTCATTCATGCTTGTAGCATGACATTGTAATTGTAATCATTCATTCTTTATGTGAATATTGAGTTGCTACTATTCCTGTAGACCGATTACACCATTTCATGAGTTATTTGTTGATTAATATTTGATGAGATTGATACTTTGTTCCTAGATCAATAGACAAGATTAATATGGTATCAGAGCTTACGGTGGGATGAAGCTCTATCTCTCAAAAACAAGCTTTTTGATAGATTTCTGCATGAAATTTGAGCAATAGCTCAAAAATCTAGCACTGCACCAGAAGCCAAGGCTTACCACTTAATACCCCAAGTAAAGAACTTGTTGATCAAGATTGCTTTATTGACTATGCTAGGTGTGATGAAATCCTGGAATGTGCAGGCTATCCAACCTTACATTTCCCTTTCTGTTTTGATTTTCAGGTTTCTATAGGTGAAGCATTTGCTCCAGCACATCTAGATGGCCTCCTTAGTAGATCTCTTGACTCCATACAATTTCCACTCATGGAAAAGTGATATGGAGATTCAGCTGTGCTCCAGAGGAATTTTTAGAGTCACCATGGACACTGAAGTTGAGCCTGGATCCGCCATAGAAAAATCAAGATTCTTGAACAAGAAGGATGAAGCCTTCGGTTTCTTGTGCCTCTCTATTTCCCGAGACCTTCTCTTCCATCTTGTGGATTTGAAGACACCGAAAGAAATATGGGACAAATTGGAATCTCTATATGAAAAGCATGATGACTTGAGGGTTTACCAGCGCGAAAATGAACTCATGTCTCTCCGACCTTCCAATTTCGAGACACTCAATGATTTCTTCACAAAGTTCAAGCATATTGTTTTACTCTTGAAGCAATGCAAAGTGGAGAAGGAGGATGATCAGCTCATCCTCGCCATAATCTCCAAACTTGGGGCTAATTATTCAGTTTTTGTTTCTCTATTTCGTGCGGGGAAGCTCACAACCCCTGGATGGAAGATGCCTACACTCAATGCCTTCATTGAGTCCCTAATAAGTGAACATGACAAGCTTGTCAAGATGGGGATCATCCAAACTTCCTGTGATCTGAAGGGTAAAGGAAAGCAACAGAAAAATCATAAAACTAAATTTGATGCTCCTAAACCTAAAGTTGAAAATCAGCAGCATGATGAGTCTTCCGACTTAAGGAAGAACAAAGGAAAAGGGCACAATGGCAAGGAAATAGTCGAGTGTTCTTATTGTGGGAAGGGTTTTCACCCTGAACATGCTTGCATAAAAAAAATATTGATGAAGCAACCTCTCTCCTTGAGAGGAATCACATCAATCTTCCGGAAATCTTTCGGAGGAGAGATCAGCATGATCGGGAACCACAGCATGAGAAAGGTCATGCCCTCATGGAAAGCACTTCGAAGTCCAAAGCACTGTTGATTGAATTTGGAGATTCTAACCACTTGATGGCTGAAAAAGACTCCTTTTGATCCTTTGGGACCAGCAAATCCATCGCCATCCACATGGGATATGACTCCACCATCATTTTGGAAGGACCAGGTACGGTTGATCTTGAAAATGGTTTCTTTTCAAATGTATTGTATGTACCGTCTCTGGCATCAAATATCCTTAGTGTCTATTAGATGAAACATACTGGAGTGCCTAAGAGAGTTTCTTTCAGCCCAAATGATGTTGAGATAACATAAATTGCATTCGGGAAACTCATTTCTAAAGGCCTTGCAAACCATCATGCAAAAGCCTATGAGTTCTCTCACTTTGTTGCGGATGCAAAGCCCACCGCTCTACTAACTCATGGAAATGAGGTTAGGCTGTGGAATGAAATGTTTGGCCATATTAATTTCAAATATTTGCAGCAATTACAGAAAAACTCCATGGTTGAAGGCCTCCCAGTCATCAAGGCAACCACGGGAATTTGCAAGGGTTGTGTGATTGGAAAACACCCTGAGCACAACTTCGATCGGGGGAAGGAAAACTGAGCTACATGCATATTGGGGCTGATACATTCTGATATCAGTGGTCCAATTCCTATCACATCCATGAATGGATCGAGGTATGTCCTTACTTTTATTGATGATTTTTCAAGGTACACATGGGTTTTCTTCCTCAAAAAGAAGTCAGAAGTATGTGAAAATTTTTCTAAATTGAAGGCCTTGATCGAAAATGCCTTTGGGCTTAAGATAAATATATTGAGATCTGATAATGGAGGGGAGTATGTCAGTAATGAGTCACTGAACATATGCTCCCAAAGTGGTATTCAGGTCTAACATTCAATTCCCTACACTCCCTAGCAGAACGGAGTAGCGGAAAGGAAGAATCGGTCTCTCAAGGAGATGACCACCTATATGTTGGAGTCAAAGAAGCTTGCTAAAAATTTGTGGGATGAATCCCTGCATGCTGCAGCATACATTTATAACACGGTGCCACACTCATCTATGAAAGGAAAGACTCCTTTTTAAGCATACTTCGGACACAAACCGGATGTGTCGAACCTACGGGTGTTTGGGTCCACTGCATGGGCCCGGATTCCGCTTGATAAAAGAAGGGATTTGCAACCACAAAGCATAGAATGTCTGTTTATTGGGTATCCTAATGAATCTAAACTATTAAAGCTGCTGGATATCAAGACCAAATAGATCATCATCGAGAGAAATGTCAAGTTCGATGAGCCTCTTCAGGAGGTGGAACTTGTGAAGGAGAAAACTGCTGAATTTACTTCCTATTCTACTGAATATTTGGATGATGAAATTGGGGGTGATGACCCTGATTTGGATCCTTTGATTTATGATATCAGTGTGCAGAAATCATCAGATGCTGAATTATAACCTGAAGTGCAAAATCATCTTCCTACATGGGCCCGATAGACACTCTCCTCCGCAGGAGACAACATTGGAAATTCGGATGATCCAAGGAGAACCCGGTCTGATTTCCAAAGAGTAGGTATTGCGCTCTCTTGTTCTGATAATTTGCTGTCTAAAAATTGATTTTTGATGATTATTTCAGATACAAAATCATACTACCATGCTCGAAAGGATCCGAGATGGCAATTTTCCATGGATGAAGAGATGAATTCTCTTCAGAAAAACACTACTTGGTAGCTAGTTTCTCTTCCTCTGGGAAGGAAATTGGTTCAATGTAAGCGGGTGTTTCGGACAAATGTTGCTGCTGATGGAAGAAACTGAAAATATAAGGCAAGGTTGGTGGAAAATTTTTTCTCTCAGGTCCAAGGTGTGGACTACCATGAGACCTTTGCACTAGTTGCAAAAATGGACTCCATCCGCCTAGTTTTGGCCATTTCTGCATCTAAGCACTGGGAAGTGCATCACATGGATGTTAAGTCAGCCTTTCTACATGGAGATATTCATGAGTAGATATACATGAAGCATCCTGAGGGCTACATCACAGATCCATCTTTGGTTTACAAGCTAAAGAATTCACTATACAGGTTAAAACATGCCCCAAGAGAGTGGTATTCCAAGATGGATGCCTTCCTTCTCTCGCAAAACTTTCAGAGATGTAGATCAGATCCAGATGTGTATTTACAATAGTATGATGGTCATATAATTATCATTTTTTATATATTGATGCTTACTGATCACAGGTAGCACAATTGCCTCCATTTCAACCATCCAAACTGCTCTCCACAATGCCTTTGAAATGAGTGATTTGGGGCTTCTAAAACAATTTTTGGGGCTCGAAATTGAGAAAAATTATGATGAGATCATGGTTACTCAGTCCAAATAAATTTCATACCTGTTAGTCAAGTTTAAAATGGCTTATTGTAGGCCTACACCATTCCCTTTCCTTTCAGGAATCAGCCTTGAAGAAGGAAAAAGCACACCTCCCACGGATTGCACTATCTATCGACAACTGATTGGTAGCTTGTTGTAATTGAAACATTCTAGGCCTGATATTTGTTATACCATGAATGATGTATCAAGATACATGCAGCAGCCTCATGATATTCATTGGAAAGCAACCAAGAGGATCCTCCAGTATATTTAGGGAACTAGGACCTATGGCATTCACTATGCTGTAGACTCCGAGCTAGAGCTGGTTGGATACATAGATTCCGATTGGGTGGCTGATTCTATTGATTGAAAGTATACTTATAGATATGTATTCATTTTTGGTGGTGGCCCCATTTGCTGGTCAAGCAAAAATCAGGTTGCCATATCACTATCTTCAGCAGAGGTCGAGTATCGAGGAGCGGTGAATGCTTGCATCCAAGAAGTTTGGTTGCAAGGCATTCTTTTAGAGTTTGATATTGGTAGTGCTTTGTACACTATCCTCTTTTGTGACAATCAAAGTGCTATTAAGATATTCATGGATCCAGTTACCAGGCATAGGACCAAGCATGTAGAGATTCACATGCACTACATCAGGGAGCTAGTGCATGATAGGACCATCATTCTGCAATACTGCCTGACTGATGAGCAGATTGTAGACATATTCACCAAGAGATTTCAGAAAATAAGTTCGCTTACCTCCATTCACTGTTGGGGGTAATTTAATCAGGGTGATTCAGACTACCTTCAGTGTTCAGCTTGAGAGGGGGTTTTTCCCACTGGGTTTTCCCTCTTTTCCTCACTTAGTTTGTTTTGAGCATTGTACAGGGTGACCTATGGCCTTAGTTTCTGGGGCCCTAGCATTTTTATGCATTTTGTTTTCTAACTCCTCCTGAGTATAGACTAAGGGGGGGTGTTGGAGACATTTACCACCATACACACTCTTTTTGGTCAAATTGGCCTAGTTAAACCACTATCCGAAGTATTATTGACATTAATTGACATCAGTGGAGCATTAATTGACATCATCCAATCACACCCATGCCTACCTTCAGTCAAGGAGGCTAACTTATCCTTCTCCTACATTCAAGGAGGCTAACTAGAGCACTCTGGGGGTGATCTGAGTGATATTAATGCACCTAATTGCTAACTGGTGGTTACAATCTATTAAACCAGTCAGTTAAGGTGCCTCCTCTCATTAAATATATTATTTAATGATTATTTAATGAACTGGAGTCAACAGGGGTGCCTCCACCAACTTCTGATGTTCAGTTCAACTTTAGTTAACCTCATCGGGGTTCATTGGAGTCAGTGTAGCACTACCTCTTGATGGTTGGTGAGATGTGACATGTGTCTGATCTCTTTCAGTTGAGACTTAGTCATTTATTTCACTCCGACTTTAGTTAGGGTTAGTTGAGTCAATTAGAGTTTTGGTCAGTGGTTAACTGAGTGTGAACCAATGGCTTACAATCAGTTAAGCTAGACTCACTCATTCAATTCGAATGACCTCCTTAGGGATTCAAATTGTCTCTCATTCATGCTTGTAGCATGACATTGTAATTGTAATCATTCATTCTTTATGTGAATATTGAGCGGCTACTATTCCTGTAGACCGATTACACCATTTCATGAGTTATTTGTTGATTAATCTTTGATGAGATTGATGCTTTGTTCCTAGATCAATAGACAAGATTAATACTCATTACCTATTTCATTCGCTTGAATTCTTGTTCAACTTCTTTTGACCAAATAAAGGCTCCTTTCTTGGTGATATATGTCAGTGGTGCTGACAAATTTGAAAATCCTTTGAAAAACTTCCGTTAGCAAGCACACAAACCAATTAAACCTCTCATTTCACTGATATTCCTTGGGATTGGCCAATATATAATATCTTGGATATTTTCCATATGAACCTTAACTCCTTATTTTCCAATCACATGTCCAAGATATAATATCTCAGTCATTGCAAATTTGCATTTGGACAATTTAGCATAAAAAGATTGATCTACCAACATGGTTAGCACAATGTCCAAATGATGCAAATGCTCTTCCCAAGTACTACTATAAATTAAAATGTCATATCAAAACACTAGAACAAACTTACATAGCTGCTTACCAAACACTCTGTTTATGTAGGATTAGAAAGTGGCTGGTGCATTAGTCAAGCCAAAGGTCATGAACAAAAACTCAAAGTGTCCATAGTGACATTGGAAGGTTGTCTTTTGAATGTCCTCCTCTCTCATTCTGATTTCATGGTAACTAGAGTAAAGGTCAATCTTTTAAAAGTACTTGGATCCATGAATTTCATATGATCAATTCATCAGTACTTGTAATAGCATATTTTTTCTTAATGGTATTCTTGTTGAGATATTTGTAATCAATACACTTGCACACGATCCTATCCTTCTTCTCGACAAGGAATATAGAAGATGCAAAAGGACTTGAGCTTGGTAAGATGAAACCCATGTCAAGAAGATAATTGATGGTTCTCTCTATCTCATCCTTGAATCTTATAGGATTCTTGTGAGGATAGAATTTTATAGGTGATGTACCTATCTCCACTTCTATCCTATGCTCAACTCCTTTGTTTGGTGGTCTACCATGTGGATGGTTCTCAAACACCTTATTGTGCTTTGTAAGTAGCTTCTTGATGTCTTCTGGATACCGTGTTATGTCCAAAGTAGTTCCTTGAGTATTTATTTCGCATTCATCATCCCACTTAATGTATCCATGCCTCAGACTAGATCTCATACTATGCGCAGACACCACTTGCTTGGGGTATGTGTTGATGCCCCTCATTGCTACTTGTTTCCCATTAGAATTTTGGAATTTAAATTCAAGAACCTTGTAATTTATGGTATTCTCTCCAAAGGAGTACAACCATTGCACCCCTGTCACCAAGTTTGTATCAACCACATTAAAAACATATAATTTATCTGTCATAGTGTAATATATTATAGTTACTTGCAAATTAGGAATCCATCTAGAGAAATCAATGGAGTGAATATTACCTGGTATAATAAAAATGAAGCCTTCATTTTTTTTCATTGGTATAATAAAAATGAAGCCTTCATATTTTTTTTCATTGGTATAATAAAAATGAATCCTTCATTTTTTTTTCAATATCTTCCTTCTTTCAATCAATGACACATCAATGTAATTATGTGTAGCTCCTCCATCCACCAAAATAGTCACTGTTTTCCCTTGAACCACTCCCTTGAATCCAAGAGTGTGGAAGCAAGGTACTCCTAGAAGTACTACAATCCTTCTACCTTCTGAAGGAGGCTCTTCATATTTTGTCTCATATGCTCTTTCTGCATCTAATTGTGCTTCTTCATCTTCCTCCTTAGCTTCGCTCTCTAAAAGGAATTCAATCTAGTGTGATTTTCCCTTAACACAATTGTGTCCTAGAACCCATGGTTCTTGACAGGTGAAGCACAATTTCTTTCTTTTCAATTCATCTTTGTCTTTGGATAAGTTATATTTCTTGATATTTACAGGGAGGTTCTTCAAAGGAGGTATTTGATTATTGAACTGAGTAGGAACATTAGTGCTAGGAGGAAATCTTGTTCTTGTAATAACATCTTGCAAATATCTTGTTCTTCTCATTGCATCCTACAAGGTATATGGTTTGCAGGACTTCACCAATCCTTTTAGTGTATCTTCTAATCCTTCTATTAACAAAAGGATCAAGCGAGATTTATTATGTCAGTGACCATCACAACTAGATTTAGGAACTCATATATGTAGGATTTAGTAGTTCCAGTCTACCTCACATGTGCTATCCCTCTAAAAGTTGTATCCAAATACTTCCAATCAAACCTTTCTGCTAACCTCCTAGTGAAATATTCATAAGTTGTTACTTGGTCATGGCCCAGAGTCTTCATACCATGAAAAACCAATAATTTTCTTCACCATATATATGTAGAGTATCCATTTTTATGACATCCCTCTCAGCCATAGGATTCAATTGAAAGTATGTATCTAATTTCTGAATCCAAGAACTAGTGTTACTCTTTGGCGAGCCATCAAATTATGGAAAAGAGATCTCACCAATAACGTGTGTAAGCTCAGAGTTTTGAGCAGACATTTGAATGCTCCCTTTTAGATTGGCTCTATATTGGACTTTAGAGAAATATTTGAATGACATTTCTCTTCTATACTCTTCACTCATAGATTGGAACTCTGCATAAAATTCCTCCCATGATCCAACTGTTTCATTTTGCACTTTTGGATCCTCTTTATGTTCATCAATGAACTTGGGCATGGCAGGTCTTGGTTGATTCTTGATCTCCATATTGAATTGACCAGGGAAATTTTCAATCCTTGTCCCTGAGAAAATAAACCCACCAATTATCTTCTTTTCACCATGTTGAGAGTCACAGGATGATTGTGAGGCCTTGTCCTTGAGAAGATATACCCACCAATAATTTTTTTTCACCATGTTGAGAGTTATTATTGCTCCCTTGTCCATATTTATTTCCTAGCTGCTTGACCAAGAAATATCTAGTATCTTATTTGGACTAGATGATATTATGAGATATGTCTTGCAATCCTTTCAACATGTTCTTTATAAAAAGTCTAAACTCATCTTTTTCATCCATGTTTGACATTTTTTTTTCTCCTTGAATCTTGCCTTTAGTGGAATTGAATTCTTCTTCTTCTTCAACTATGAAGAGATATTCTATAATTTTCTTCTTTGGAATCATTAATGAATACCATGATAATTTTCAAGGACCATGATCTAATACCAATTTAATGTACCTTTCTTGAATTAAAGGAAAACTAGACAAGATACATAGGAAAACAAAGACTAGTCTTGACTAGACTCACAACAAATATCACTAGACTTGGCCCAAATTTTTCCAAAATCAGTATAAAGAGTAATTCATGGATACAAGACCATTGGAAAAAAACTAAAAACTCTGCCTACTTCAACATAAGAACATTTGTTGAGCTACTTCACGCCTAGGAAAACCCTTTGGCTAAACTAAAGAATCTAAGGAAACAATCCTGGGACTTATGCGAAGCCCAATGGATTCTAGTGTGTGATGGAAGTTTCTGGATTATTTCTAAGTCCCTGTCCCATTATTATACTTCAAATGACAGTTTATACTTGATTTGTTAAAGTTTGGGAGCATAGAGAGTTCATGGCAAGTTCGGGACTACACAATGAGGAGATTTCCAACTCAAAGTTAAGAATGACTAAGGGTCACAAATATATTGTTTAGGACTTTAAATATGTTCATATTGACCTTGTCTAACATAAAAAACTTATAGAGGGACAAATTCATCAGGAATAATACAATCAATCAATGCAATATTGAAAACTAGTAAAAATACATCAAAATCTAGAGCAAGTATAGGAAACTCATATAAAATTCAAATATTTACATTATAAAAGTCTAGAACTGACATAAAAGATTCATTAAGACAAAAATTAAATCAGTAACATTCCAATAGGCCTTCCAATATAGGTTCAATACATTACATAATTCAGTACACCAGGCTTCCATTGAAAAGATAAACTAAGTCTTGATTTCAATTTGACTTGAACCAAATCTCTTCTTCAAACTTCAAACCAGACCTATAGAAACATCGAGAACTAAAAATAACATTAATGAACTACAATAAAATTAATGGCAATGGTTGGATACCATCCTCCACAAGCTCTAGCTGAAGAATCAACTAGTTGAATAGGCAGTAGGGGCACATCTTCCAACTGTGACTAGGGGAAAGTATTTTGAAAGCTTAGAGCTCTCAAAACCAAAAAATAATTGAAAAAAATATGTGAATGGTGCACTATTTCTTCTTTTTATAGTATTATTAAATTCTTGTGCAAGATACACTGGTCCAATGTTCCTTCATGAGCCAGATTAGGAGTTGCTTCTTTGCGAATCTTTTATTTGATTTCTGGCTATTCCTACTTTAACTTGATTTACTACTTTTGACCTGCCTTATCTACTTTTTCTACTTTCGATTTCTTTTTCTTTATTTTACCACCTTATTCTTCTTTTCCTCTTTTCACTACTTTTATGCCTTTCTACCACTAGTCTACTTTTGCTTGATTTATCTAGCTTCCTGCTTTTCATTGATTTATAGCTTCGATTGCTTTCTTCTAACTTCCTTATTTTTTCAATATTTCCAATGATAAATATATTATCCATTATGATCCCTCATAGACACATAGTCATACTTATCCAAAATTAATTTATTCATGAAAATAAAATTAACTATAAACCATCTCAAACATTAGAGTTATTAAATTTCCTAGCTAGATAATTCCTTGTCCAAAATTAATCCCAACAATTAATGAATTTTATCCTAAACCCATAGGGACTGGATAGGATAGGAACTTGGTCAAGTGGTCACTAAGGAAGGGACATGACACCCAAGTTCATGAAGTTCATTATCATGAGGTTTAAGTACATAGATTTATGGTAAGTGCAAGACGGATTTTTTTTCTACATTATTTCTAATATAAACCAAACCATAGCTGCCAAATTCGGTCGAATTAAGCTAATTAATACAAACAATTGGATTGATTCATCCAAAATTCTTAAGATGTAAGTGTCCAAATTCCAAATTCTTAGGTTGTAGGCTAAGAACTTGCCACATCATTGAGGCTCTGAAATCTTTCTATAGTCCATATCAATTAGAATAAGTGTAGATATTTTCTCCCAAGAAGAAACCCAATCTAAATCATCTTGTCTATTTGCTTCCTATTTTATGCACCAATGATCAAACAAACTAACATCAATTAATTGGATCTAAGATCATAAACATAATCAAGTATTGCTATAGAATATGGTATTTTAATGGTATTATGAATACTATGTATTTGACTTTGTTTAATATGCAAGTATAATTTGTAGTATAAGTATGAAAATTTGCATGGCTATCCATTTTCTTTCTTATAAACATTTGGTTGTATCCAACTTATGTTGGGGTGTTACGATGAATATGGTAACACTTTATGGAAAGCGAAGGGTGTGAGAATAATACCCAAAAATGAGCGAAGTCAATTTTTTTCTAAGGCCTAGCTCTAGCTTTCTTAACAAAATATATCAAGATCAAGCGCTTGATCAAGATATTTTTAGAAGCTCGATCGAGGGTTTAAAAAACTCCCGATTGATCTAGATAGCTCGATCAATGGGATTCTTAACCCTCGATCTAGCTTTTTAAAAAAGGTCAATCTAGCTATATTAAAAAGGTCAATCTAGCTTCTTAAAACGTTGGATCGATCTTTTTAAAAAAACTAGATCGAACTTTTTAAAAAGCTAGATCGAACTTTAAAAAAAAACTAGATTGAGCTCTTAAAAGCTAAATAAAGCATTTAAAAGCTAATAACTCAAAATAACTCGTGTGCTTTGAAAAAAATCATAGCAGTCCGATCAACCTTTTGATTTAACCACACTTAAACCCTCAATCGAGTTATTTAAAAATCCACCCAAAAATTTGATCGATGTTTTTTAACACCTCGATTGAGCTATTAGCTTGATCGAGAGCTTTAAAAACAAGTATTTATCCCTCTTTATGCAGTTTTAATTTTACTTACCTATTTACCCTACCTAAACTTTGTCCTAAGATGCACCTTAGGTAGAGGACTTCATATAAATAGATTCATCAATGATTTTTCTATCCATTCACATATAACTTATGAGTTTTTAAGTTCTTGTGATAATTTTTTTAGTTTTCTTTTCAAACTTACACTTAGAAAACCATGTCCTCAACTTCGAATTAGCGCAAAGAAAAATCAATAAGATAAAAAACACAAAACAAATAAAATTCAAAAAATATATACATCCCAGACCAATGCGTTCTCTTCAAAATGGTATTTATTGTCTTTCAATAATTGTACCCAGTAAAAAAATTTACATACACACACATGCGTACAAAAAGTGATTAAAAATTTCATCGGTTAGTTTTGAAAATTAATAAAAAAAATATAATTTTCCAATAGAAATTAAAAAATATATGTGCGCCCCAATGCATTTTGTGTAGATTATGTTCATTTTTTTTCCAAAAAGTATACCTTTATCAATAAATTTTTTATGTGCACTGAAACCACTTGTTAACTTTTCTTGAAATTTACAAGAAAAAACCTATCATTTAATGCAATTTTGACTTGTTAAATAATATATTCATTTAAAAAAAACATAGGTGGCAAGATAACATAATTTCCTACAATTTTTTTTTTGTTGCGTGTTGGAATTCACAAGGAATATATGAGTTTTGAGGGATTTGATTTAATAAATGAGTAGAAAATCGAATTTTCACCATCACTTTTGGCCAAAAAGTGTTATCCATCTTCCGAGGATTCACCCGCCGATTTAAGAAGTGCACCGGTGAAAAAAAATCGAATTGAAATTATTTCATTCAATTTTTTTATATTGAACTCAAATTCAATTTTGAACTTGATAACTAACAAGATTTCTTATTTTTACAACATATTTACCTCCAACAATATTGCTTAGTAATATTCATAGTAGCAAAGGCTTAGCACATAATGAGATATACCATGCTTCATGGTTTATCCATAGATAATTAAATCATTCTTTACTCCTTTTTCCACATAATATTTTTGTAGGTGTTCTTATAGAAACAATGGCTTTCTAGCTGCACGAGGGACGCTTAATGTCCATGCAAATCTAGAGACTTACATTTTTTCTTTTATGTTGTAATTATCTTAGAGTATGGGAATAATTTCTAGTTATGTATTTTGATTATGTAATTGTAGATGATACATCAAATTTAACTTGCATGGCTGATTGCAATGCTCGTTGCTCATCCTTCAACATAAATAGCAGATTAAATCTTAACGTATTTCAATACCACCATCAAACGTCTGATACATATCACAGTGTGGCCTCTCATCCTCATCCAACTCCACACTACAATTTGTGACCTAGGTAATTCAAATTTTCTTGATTATGTTCCTTCATACCAAGAAGTATTGAGACCAATAAGGCTAACTTGCAAGTTCCTCTTTCTAATCAAAACTTTGTGTTCTTTTTGTTGGGTATCAATATTATATGGTTCAATAGAAATAGATTCTCAGTAGAGGTTTAGATGTTTTCTCTTGTCATGCAAGTTGTGGTGTGGTTGTTTTATTTCTCTTGTAGTGATCCTTAACCCATACATTGAATCGTAACACCCCTTAAACTTAAAAAGTACCAAGACATGTTCCTACCATAAAGAACACACGAATGTAGAGAAAAACCCTTAAGGTAGAGTGACACTATCAATTACTCATTAAGGAAAGCATCACTCCATAAGGCATGATTTCTACTATACAATTCATCCAACATATCTCATATAATGATACTCATGTATATTTATACTTTATAATGAGTATTTCTAGGAGTCTATGCCAACAACTCCTTATTATAACTATGATATAGAGCTTTTAAACTTTATAAATACAAAGATATATTCACACCATAAAGAATACAAGAATGTAGAGATGAACCCTTAAGGTAGGGTAACACCATCAATTACTCCTTAAGAAAGGAATCACTCAGCAAACCATCTTTTCTACAATACGATTCATCCAACATATATCGTACAATAATTCTCATGTATATTTATACATTCTCACGAGTATTCTTAAGAGATCTGTGCCAACTTCCCCTTATTATTATATCATCATAGATCCATATTAAATTTTCCTCTATCAAGCATTGAGAGGGATCAAACCCCTGAGGTGCACACCCTTTTTAGAGTCCTAAACTTGAGAAAAAGGTTTGCACCTCAAGGGATTTGATTTCTATCGGTGCTTGATAGAAACATAGTTAAGATGGATCTATGGTGGCTCGAATTGCAGTGGCCATGTCAAAATAATGTTGCTTAAATAAAAAAATTACCACATTGAAATCATCTCATCCAAAAAAACATGATAATGGTGGATTGTAATAAAGTAATAATTATGTTCACTGATAATAAATGTGAAAGATTATAATGAAATTTAATGATAAATTACGTATATAGTACAAAGTGATCAATCTCTTTATGTCTTCTCTTTCTTTTGTTAAAGCCACTCCTACCCCTTTGCTATCTTCTCATATTGATCATATGTGAAAGGATGTTGAGTTCAAACACCATTCACTCTTAATTCATCTAAAGACATGGATCAATAGATCATAGATGTCCCCCACTGTGAGCAATGCATATTAACAATACTAAGAAAGAACATTCCTTAAATCAAATTAATGCAACAAATTTCGATTACTAAACTCCCACATTAAAATATTATATGCCAATATATAGGCAAATTAAGGTTTCAACTATTTAACTATGGTGATTCTATCTACTCAACTAGTGGTAACTAAATTAGATAGGGTTTTGACTATTTATTTGAACAATATAATACAAAATGTAATATCACAGAAATCAATGCATATTAACAATATTATTAGATCATATTGCATTTCCCAATGCACAAATTTCAAATTAGAGGGATGCTAGATCATAACATAAATACCCATCCAAAGACAGAGATCGATAGATCATAGATGTTCCTCAATGTAACTAAATCAGATTAAGTTTTTGACCATTTAATGTTGGTGTTTCTGTCTACTTAGCTAACTGTGGAAAATGAATCATATTAGGGTTTTGACTATTTAACTAAATGGTATCATAAAAATGGTCAAACTTAATGATATCATACAAAATGGTCAAAACCAATGGATGAAAAGATTTGGATAGAACAAACGGATCAACCGTGGGATTTTTGAATCATGTTGTAAATGATAACACATAAATCCTATAAATATGAAAAAGTTTAATTAATTAATTAATTAATTAATTATGAAGTAGCATAGTTATTTACAGAAAAATAATATCTAATTCATTATTCTATTATTAACTTAACAATATATAATCCAATATATCTTCAATTATAATTGTCTAGAGGCCAACTATTCCAATTTAAGGTTGTGTTGTAAATGATAATATATAAATAGTACAAATAGGAAATAGTTGCATTCTTTGGTTTACTATGAAGTAAAATAGTTTCAATTTACTCAATTATTGATTAATTTGCAATTATTGCAGAACTAATATCTAAATCATTGTTCTATTATTAACTTAACAATACATAATCCTATATATTTTCCATTATATTAATCTAGGAACCAACTATTCGAATTTGGAATGTTGTTGTGAATGGTGTTGTTATATTATTAACTGAACTATATATATATATATATATATATATATACCATGCCTTAATCCATATGAAACATGTTGTTATGAAAATAAGTTTTTGTATCAAGGAAAGACTAACTATCACATAGAGGTTTAGTTGTCTTGTAACTATTTATGAAAAGATTTATTTAATAGACAA
Source organism: Pseudotsuga menziesii (assembly GCA_001517045.1). NCBI lineage: Eukaryota > Viridiplantae > Streptophyta > Pinopsida > Pinales > Pinaceae > Pseudotsuga > Pseudotsuga menziesii. The sequence continues at coordinate 555,758 of LPNX010430734.1, forward strand.
GGTGTCTATCAATTGATAAAGAGTTTTAGATGCATAGATGGAATATGAATTTGAAATTAT